>LR989928.1:36256158-36315043 GCA_905146935.1 Scaeva pyrastri
AAAAAAAAAAAACAAAAACCAAACAAAAAAAAAAAGAATTAATTTTTTTTGCACAAACCATTTTTGTGAAAACCAGACATAACCAAGAAAAAAAAAATATTGGTTGGGTAAAATAAAAAAAAAAAAATAATATTTGTTAACTAGTGATCCAGTGCACCCCCCCCTTTATCCCTAAGAGAAAAAAAAAATTACACCAACATAAAAATAAAAATGAAAAAACAAAAATAAAGAAGAAATAAAAAAAAAAAAAAAAAGAAATACACCACTATAAAAGTCATCATCATCCTCATCATCATCATCATCCTTATCATCATCATCATCATCCTTATCATCATCATCATCATCATCATCATCATCATCATCATCATCATCATCATCATCATCATCAATCCTTAAACATAATCGTGTCCTTAGTGTGTTCCCTCCCCAAAATCCGATCGCGCTCCCCATTCCTTTTAATTTACCCTATAATATCATTCTGTGTTTTCAAATCCCAGTACCAAGTGTTGTGCAAGTTTTAGTGTGTAAGTTATTGGTTAGGCATAACAATAATTTTATTTCACTTTTTAAGATTTTTTTTTTTGTTTTACTGTGCAAAATAATAATAATAAATATAATAATAAATATAAAAAAAAAAGAGAAAAAAAGAAATAAATATACATAGTATATAAATTTTTAACTGAAAAAAAAAAAAAAAAATTAGAGTAAGGCAAGGTATAAAAAAAAAAGGTAAAACGACTATAAAAATATAAAAAAAAAAGAAGAAACAAGCAAATCAAAAAATAATCAAAAAAAAAAAATTTTTTATTTAGTGTAATAAATAATCAAAGTGTTTAGATAAAAGCAACAGACCAACGGAGTTCCAGTCGTGGTGCACTACAGCTGATCCAGCGGTAAGTCATTTTGAAAAAATTCAATTCTTTTTATATTAAGATTACACTTAATTAAAATTTCTTTTTTAATTGATTTATTTTCGGTTTGCGAATTTTATTATTTTACAAAATATATAGGTAAATATATACTTATATACATACAAATACCTACACTGAAAAAAAAAATATTTATAATTCTACCTGAAATAACATAAGAAAAAAAATAAACAAATATATATAAATAAATAACAAAATTAAAAAAGAAAAAAAAATAATAATATACGGAAACTTACCTTTTTTTTTTGATTTAAAACATTTCTACCTGAAAAAAAAAAAAAAAAACATACTTACCTAGAGATAATAAACCTAAAGAAAACTTTTAATTTATACTTACCTAAATACTTACTTTAAAACCTATAGTAAATTACCTAAATACTTACCTTAAAACCTATATTAAAGGAGACATTACACTTACCTAAATATTTGCCTTAAAACCTATAGAAAATGAAACACTATACTTACCTTAATACTTAGCTTAAAACTCTTTAAAATTAATATTAATATTCTTATAATATATTATTGTAATTTTAATACAACTCAACAGTATATAAAAATAATATAAATATAATAAATATGTAATACAATACCAACCTAAGAATTTTTATACATACCTGATTGATATAATAATTATTTGTAATTTAGATTTTTAATTTTTTTTTTTGTAATAAAAATTACATACATTTTTATAACGTAGATGAAAACAAAAAAAAAAATCTTTTATTTGGATATGGAATGATCTCGGAAAATTGTTTATGGGAAGGCAATTGAGAAATTTTTAGGATTCCTTTTTTTTTCAGTCGATCCAACCATGGTGGCGTAAAAGGACCTCCAAGAGGTGGCGGTGAGGAAACAATGTAAGGGTATGGTATAGGAGGGTGCAAGGTCGAGTAAGGGACTACTGCAGGTAAATGGAGGTTGCAGTAGTCAAGGTGGTATCTTCAAGATACATGGGCGGGAAAATCCTCCGAGGGTCAATACCATCTTCGACCCTCATCCCTCTATGGAGATCACTCTCCCCCCTCACACTGCTGGACATTTCGGGTCCCCTCTCTCTTCGAATATTTTTTATGGCATGAAGTCGTAGCACCGTCCAGTGCAGCGGTAGCAAGAACCCCCCCTCCGGCGAGCTAGGTCGTGCTTATGCAAGCATGCCAAGCTGCCGTTGCCTGGACACCCTCACCTTCCTGCTGCCAGGATCAGCCTCTAGTGCCTGTAGCTAGGGGTTGTAATGGTGGTAAGGGAAGGTGAGGAACAACACCTCGTGGTAGTTTTGTTACATCTTCTCAACATGAGTATGACGTCATAGTTATAGTTGAAACTTGGCTCAACTCGAATATATCGACATGTGAACATTTCGACAATTCTTTCTGTGTCTACCGCAAGGATTGATCAGGTTTATCTGGGATAGAGTATGGAGGAGGAGTATTGATCGCAGTTAAATCAACTTTAAATAGTAAACAATGCAGCATGTTTAATGACTCAAAGGAACTAGAACAACTGTGTTTGCTCTTCTCTATCGATGGATTTATTTTTTATCGCTAGTTATATTCGACCTAAAAGTTCAATCGAAGTTTATTCAAATCATATTATGAACATTAATTATATGGTTAATGACTTAACGACTCACCAGTTTCCCATTATACTCGGTGATTTTAACGCGTTGGTGACATTACGTGGTGTTACATGGAAGAAGAAAAAATGTTGATTCCGTTTAATGTTATAAGGGAAATAAAAATGTTAGTCATTGATTCACTCGCCTCTTTAAATCTTAATCAAATTAACTATTTTCAAAATGGTCTTAATTGAATATTAGATTTAGTTTATATTAGTAATGACTTCAAGTACAACTTAAAAGCTGCGGACTTCCCATTTGTTAGAAATTCTATTCATCATAAAGCTTTGTGTTTTTCTTTTGAATTTTATAATTTTGCATCAACTCCGCTGTTAAATAAAAAACTTTTAATTTTGCTAAAGCCGACTTCGCTGCATTAAATAATTTTTTCGGTAGTATAAAGTGGAAAGAATTATTTGAAGGCAGTTCACTGGAGCTTATATACAATAACTTTAAACATGTTGTGTTTCAAGGTATAGAACTTTTTGTTCCTACTTTCAAAAAAAAAGTCTTTTAAGTTGCGGTGGTTTAATAAAAGACTCAAAGTTAAACAAGAGCTTAGAGGACCGTGAAAATTTCCTTCGGTTAAGAAAAGAATTTGCATTTCTCAGTAGTTTCTTATATAGACAATACATTAGTTCTGCCGAAGATAATGCATATAAAACACAATAGGGTGTTTGTCAATTCGAAAAGAAAAACTTCCATATTCCCCCAATGTATGGAGTTTGAGGGTTTTAAGTCTAGTGATATAGAATCTTCTTGTAATCTATTTGCTGATTTTTTTCAAACATCATATACATAATTATGATATTATTCCAAATATTGATGAGCTATATTCTGATTTCTCACAAATAACTGATTTTTCTCTCACTTAACTGTCTAAAAATGATGTTTTTAGATGTTTGAATGGGTTAGATGAATCTAAAAAAGCTGGATATGATTTGATACCACATATATTTTTAAATCGATGCTCCCCTTCACTCTGCTTGGCAATAACCCTCCAATTCAACAAATCAATTTTATCAGGAATTTTTCTAAGAGAGTGGAAGATATCTTACATTGATCCAATTTATAAAAGTGGGTCAAAACACTTGGTCAAAAATTACAGACCAATTTCAAAATTATCTGCCATATTTTTGAATAAATTATCACTGAGCAACTATATTTCTCCGTTAAAAATGCAATTTCCTCCAAACAACATGGATTCGTAAAAGGCCGCTCAACAAGTACAAATCTTTGTATCTTTACCAATTTTTGCATAAGAAAAATTGAAAAGCCAAAAGTGCATGTTTTTATTTTTTTGGTTTACTGTACATATGTAAGTTCAGATTTAAATGTGAACGTTGAAGTATATATGTACTTACATATACACATACATATTTATCTGACTAACAATCTTTAAAATTGTATGAAATTCTACTCACTTTTTTCTGGACGATGGGCTAGAATTTTCCTGGTATTTGAGCTTATAGCAATTTCATGGGCCTTTAACCCTCCAAATGAGCCAAGTCCATAATGGCAAGCAATGCACGAATTTGATTTGGGCGTAATGTGTTACATTTGATTAATTCTTAGGAATTATAGGTATTTTATTTTTTCTATTTTTGTTTATTTATATTTTTTGACAAAACAAAAAACTAAGAATTTATTTTTTGATAAGTAAAGGTGCTATAACCCTTATATTGCAGTAAAGGTAGTGTTGTGTTTAAGCAATTGATTAAGAACTTTCTGAGATTAGCGATTAGGAACAAACATACATTTACATTTTTATTAACATAGAAAATAGATAGATTGTACCTATTATCATTTTGTATTTTATATAATTTTGATATTGTATATCATATTTTATATACGTATATCATTGTAATTATGCAATCAGCCGATATTTATATCTATTGATGGAATAAATAAATAAATAAAAGATGAAATCTAAAATATGAAATTTGTAGCCTTTAAAGAATGTTAATAAATTTTTTATTTTATTTAAGACTAGCTGTTGCTCGCTACTGTCCACGTCAATTAAGTCAATCAATTATTATGATCGCAATTATGATTAAGTTTTTACAAAATAGATTTTAAAGTAGCTACTTCTGATATTTTTAGTTTTATTTTCTTGTGGCAGAAGAACATACCGTTTTTCTCTGAAACGTGACCGCGCTTTAACCATCTGAGCCACCGCAGCACTTAAAATGAGGGAGTCTATTAATATTTATAAGCGCATAATAAAATCAGGAAAAAGCAGGAGCTGTGGGATTAAAATATTTAATCCTGGTAATCCTGATAAGGATATTGAGATAAACTTATGAAATTATTGTTTTGCCACCGGTTCTTGATATGTGTACAAAATTTTATTAAAATCGGTTCGTGTAAAGTGGGTCAAAATCGAGTATAAAGGTGTCGGTTAGGTACATACATACATACATACATACATACATACATACCAGGGACGAAGCGTCCATATATTGAGTGGAATGAGTGCTTCCGTAAAGCAATTCAAAAAATTATATGATTTAAGCAAAGAAATTTTAATTCGAAACTGACCTAATCGAATTTTATTTAATCTCTTCTGTAAATTAATAAAATCTCATTATTATAAGTCAACTCTCACTCAATCTCGTTCAAAGCATTTTTTTTTTATTTGTTGGCGTTCACATAAGAAGTGAAGATTGAATTGAGTGAACTCATTATGAAAATTTGTGAAAACAAAAGTAGAGCAGGAAAGGAGAGATATGAGTTATTTCATTCTTTGAAATAGGGGTTGAAAAGTTCATTTATTTGTGTGTTCCTTTTTCTTGTTATGTTTTTTATCTGTGTGTGTGCAAATCGCATTGTCAACAATGCTAATGCTAATGTTTTGTGATCAATGATATTATTTCTTAAAAAATGAAAATAACATTTAATTTTACATTAGTTTTAACTTATTACTCAGTTTAATATTTTAATAAATGAATTTTATAAAATTTTCTTTTACATTTGTGTAATAACAGAAATATGATCTTGATAAAAACTTTGTATTTAAGTTCAATCATAAGTGCTTCCGCTTCCAAAAAAGTCACGCCTCGTGCCTGATACATACATACATACATACATACATACATACATACATACATACATACATACATGCATACATATATACATACATACATACATACATACATACATACAAGTGAAGCTAATATAAGCGTGTTAAAAATATAATTTAACGGAAAAATTTAATTCTTTTAAATTATAAGGTAAATCATTTGGAATCATTGGGATGGGAGGTATGTATAAGCACTTTCGATATTAAATGTGCAGCTATATGAGGGTGAGTGATCTCCATAGAGGGGTGAGGGTTGAACATGTTGTTGACCCTCGGAGGAATTGCCCACCCATGTATCCTAAGGATACCACCTTGACTACTGCAACCTCCATTTTCCTGTAGTAACCCCTTAACTCGAATTTGCACCGACCTATACCCTACATTATATTTTTTCATCACCTTCACCTCTTTGAGATGTTTTTAAACCACCATGGTCAAAAAGACTGAAGATCAAAATATCTCAACTACCTTCTATAAATTGAACTGCAAGCATAGCAACGGAAAAGAATAAACAAAAAAATATATTTTTTTTACCAAGTTACCAAAAATTACTTAATTTTTATTTCAAAAAAAAAAACTTAAAAATTGGTTTATAAATAATCATTATAATCAGTATGCTTATATTTCACTAGATTTAACAAAGCAAATTTAAATTGTAAAATTAATTTGACTGGTTTAAAAGTAAGTATAATTTATTTTCTAATAATTGTTGTATTATTTTTTTACAGGTAAACATTTTTAGACTTGTATTGCATTATTATTAACCCTTTTTTTAAATTTATTTATGTTTATGTTTATTTATATTATTTTTATATACCTTTATAAGTCATATTAATATTACAATAATATATTAATAATATATTGATAAAATATTGATATTAATTTTAAATAGTTTTAAGGTAAGTATAGTTTTTCATTTAATATATTTAGATCTAAGGTAAGTAAAAATTAAAGTTTTCTTTTAGGTATATTATCTCTATGTAAGTATTAACCTTTTTATATGTATATATATATTTTTTATTTTATTCTTCAGGTACGAAAGGTTTAAATCCAAAAAAGGCAAGGTTCAGTATATTATTATTATTATTATTATTATTATTATTATTATTATTATTATTATTATTATTATTATTATTATTATTATTATTATTATTGTTATTATTATTATTATTATTATTATTATTATTATTATTATTATTATTATTATTATTATTATTATTATTATTATTATTATTATTATTATTATTATTATTATTATTATTATTATTATTATTATCATTATTATTATTATTATTATTATTATTATTATTATTATTATTATTATTATTATTATTATTATTATTATTATTATTATTATTATTATTATTATTATTATTATTATTATTATTATTATTATTATTATTATTATTATTATTATTATTATTATTATTATTATTATTATTATTATTATTATTATTATTATTATTATTATTATTATTATTATTATTATTATTATTATTATTATTATTATTATTATTATTATTATTATTATTATTATTATTATTATTATTATTATTATTATTATTATTATTATTATTATTATTATTATTATTATTATTATTATTATTATTATTATTATTATTATTATTATTATTATTATTATTATTATTATTATTATTATACCTAGATTATATTTCAATAAAGATAACACTATCCCGTAAGTCGCTTTATATTATCTGTTGTTACATACTGCCATCTCAACCGATTGAATCATATGAACTTACCATTAAAACAATTGATCAAATTCTAGAAATTTGTGAACCAAATGATGAAATCTTTCTTTTTGGTGACTTTAACCTTCCTTATCTCAATTGGATTTTATCAGACGATGAATCTTTCTATATAGCTTGTAACCCCACTACTTCCTTAGTAGGCGTTATTATAATAGTAGTATTATTGGGTTATATACTATTTATTTGGTGTTATTAATAAAGGGTTTTATTATAAGTTATGTAACATTATACTTTATATTATTATGTTTATGTATTATTAGTAGTATTTTTAGGTATTTATTATTATTAGATATTATTATAGGTATTATTTTTATTTTAAATTATTAAGTATTATATACATCTTATTATAGATATCGTTATTATTATGTGTTATTATGTTTTATTATGAAGTATTTGTATTATTAGGTATTATTGTTATAATTTATTTTCTTATTATCATTAAATATTATTAATATAAGTTGTTATTTGGTTATAAGTATTATTATAGATTTCTTTTATATTAATAATTAATAGGGATTATTATTATGTATTATTATTACTATGCCGAGGTTTCTGGCTAACATCTTTACATTTTAGTTAAAAATTCAATTTGAGTTTTAAATCAAAATAAACAACAGCTGTTCTACATGGGGCGCGTTCGAAGAATGTATAATT
This sequence comes from Scaeva pyrastri, assembly GCA_905146935.1. Taxonomy (NCBI): domain Eukaryota; kingdom Metazoa; phylum Arthropoda; class Insecta; order Diptera; family Syrphidae; genus Scaeva; species Scaeva pyrastri. The sequence goes on from LR989928.1 coordinate 36,264,211, forward strand.
GTGTAAATTATTGGGTCGAGTTGAAAAGAGCATGAAAATGTTAGTGGAGTTGAAGTTTGCATGGAAATGCATAGAGATGGCTTAGAATGTTTTTTACTTATATTTGTAGCAAAACTTTGAAAATATATTGATTTTCTTGTTAGATTTACCTCCCACAGATTAAAGTTTACCATTTTACCAACTCCCTGTTCAATTTTATTGGCTTATATGGAAGAGCGAAAACTATGGAACTAAGTTTCCGTCATATTTTCTTTTAATATTTTCTTTAAATTATTTTAAAATTTATTTTAAAGACCATTTTTTTTTGGATAGTTAACATTCTTTTATTCTTTTTATTCAATAAATAAAATATTAAAAGAAAAAAGTCAAAATGAAATTATGAGAAGTACTTAAAAAAATGTTTGAGAACTTACTTTAAGTTGCCTGTAGAGTCATTATTACCATTTTATTCTACTGAATACCATAGCTATTCATATTACTTTGGGTGTTTTCATAAATGCATGCTTAGTATACATGCGATCAATTGCGACCATATTATAGTTATAGAAAAAATGTTTGCATGTCACATTTTACAGGTTCACATTTGCGCAACAAATATTTGAGTTTTGCTTTTATGAAAATCGGGCATTTAACATTTGCTTTTATGAAAGGTATGCATTCGTAAGACTTTCACAACCATGCATTTATGGAAGCAACATTGGCAGCTTTTTAATGAGAACAAGCGTATTTCAATAATTTTTCCACAATATGTGATGGTTAATCCTAAAGAATATTATTTTATCACTTATGAATTGATCCTAAAAGTCTGAAAAATTTTGTGAAGAATTGATTTTAACAAATTTACTAACGAAATAATTTTGTTTTGATAATTTCAAACCAAATAAATGTTTGGTCTGAAATTTGTGGATCGCTTGCACTTTTCAATGCATGCGAAGAGTAAGAGAATTGTATTTGGTACCGAACACACCCTCATGTTGCCAACATTTGCTTATTTTTGTTCACTAATGAGGTGTTGTTGTTTTCCATGTAAAAATATACTAGCTAGTATTTTCAATTACCAATAAAACACGGCTAATGTTACTTATATGCATGTACATATATATGTTATTAATCACTAGTTTTGTGTTCTTATTTATTTATTTGTTTAATTATTTAGGTATATGCATTTACTTACTAACTTATTTTAGTTAGTTAAGTTATTTTTTTATTTACTGTATGTTTATTTATTTAATTTTTTATTTATTTACTAGTTAATTTATATCTTTATTTATATGCATTCATTTATTTGATTATTTATTTAATTACTTGTTTTTTTTTTTTATTTATTTGTAGATATTCGTTTATTAAATTAATTATTTATTTGCTTATTAAATTTTTTATTTACACTTGTAAATTTTCTATGTATTTGTGATTTAGCAAATCAGTTTTATATCATTAAACTTAAATATATTTTTTTTGTTAATTGTATTTTTTTTTAATAAAATATTTATATACTAGCTTTTACCCGCGACTTCGTCCGCACACGTTTTTTTGTTTTATCCCGGCTGTAAGTCCCCCTGCAAAAATGTCCCACTATCGTGTTCCGGTCCTAAACTTCACATCAAAATTTGTTCAAAAGCAACCTAAGCACATGGATAGCTCCGAAAATTGCTTTTACCCGCGTATGTAATGTAACAGTCACTTGAATAAAAAAATCGTATACAAATCAGGTCTGAATTTTGGTACCTACCTACCCTATAAGTTAAGTAGTGTGATGGAATGTCGCTAAGTTTCGATCCAAGTAAAACTGTTAAATAAAGACAGTTGCATCAAAATTTTATCATAAATTCCCTAAATTATGGCGCCTACCTATCCTCTAAGTTAGAAAAGTGATCAAATAGTAACTTGAAGTCTTAGTAACACTCAGTTAAAAAAAAAAACATTAAAATCATTTCAGTAGCTATGGCGTCATGCGCTTCTTGACACGATCACGCTAGATTTCCGAGGGAATGAGGTATTTTCCCGCCGTAAAAAGTAGCCTGTGTCCGTGCCCAGGATCCTATCTTTAAATTAACCAAGTCTTATAAAAATCCGTTCAGACGTTAAGGCGTGAATGAGGTAAACTTTTAAAACAAACGATTAAAAATCACTAACTCAATTAGATTAGTATGGATATGGATACCTACATACATATATACATAGATGTGTATGCATATTTTTTTATTATTTAAATTTACGTTTTATATAGTTGTTTATTCAAAAATTGTTTATTTTATTATTTACAAAATAATACATTATTGTTACAGTAGAAAGATATATGATTGTTTGATAGCAAACATAAATTTTGGAAAGAAAATTAATAAACATTATATTTATCTATAATGTATTTAAAGTTGGTAACGCTATTCGTTCTTGAGATGACGGCGACGTTAAAAGTCATCCGTATGAATGTACGCACGCTCAGAAATACATATATTTAAATATGATATGTTTAGATTCTATGGACCTTTTGGATTTTGAACTTAAAAATCGTATAAAATCTAAAAATAAATTAAGATTTATACGTAGAAGTTTAAAAGATAGTTATACTACAAAATTATAGTTAATCGTACATAAATTCCAAATTACTTGATTTTGAATCTTATTTTCATTTATTATTATTATATACTAGTATGTAGGTACATTACGTTTGATTTTAAAGCAGATTTCAATTATTTAAAAATATTTCATAATGAAAACAATAACAATAATGATGCGGTAATAGTTGACGATATACAAAATTTTATAATAATTGTATAATTTTATAAGAGTAATACTTGTATAGGGAAACAACATTTTTTTTCTTAAGCCTTATCTAACCAATTTCTGTGATGTTTCAAAATTTTGAGTTTAAAAATTAACATTTCGATAACTATTCACAAACCTAACTAAATTAAAACTGAAAATTAAAGAAGAAATTTTTGGTTTTCCAAAAAGTATATCACAGCATTGTCTTACAGTTATTTCTTGATTTTTTTGTTTTTGTTTTAAGTGATTTTTTTATAAAATTGCCGCTCCCTTCTAAATTGAAAATAAAGGTTATTGAAATGAAAACAAATAAAAACTATTTGAGAAACCTTTCAAAAGATTGAGATTCATTTCTGATCTTCGTCGTCTGATAATTGCATTAACAAAAAATCAATTTGTAGCTTACGAATTATAAAAAAAGACACAATTAAAGTCGGTCTGGTAAAATTTTTAAGAATTTATTTCAAATTTTATTAATAATAATTTTGTTAAGAGATAGTAAAAATGTTAAAATCGTTTGAAATAAGCTTAACCATCTTTTAAGGTTAGTAAATTGCTTAAAACGGGTTAAACAATTTACAATTTACTTAAGCACCAATGTGTTTGGATTTAATCTCTAAAGAAAAAAATTCGTATACTCGTTCAAATAAACGATGAAAAGCCCAAAATTCAACCGGACGTTGAAAGACCATCCTAAATCCTAACCATTTTAAGAAGAACAAACTATGAGAACGCACTTATCAATTATTCGAGAGTATGTATGTAATTCAATTACGTTATCACCACCAACGAAATACGAGTTTGAAAAGGCAACAATATCCTTCATGTGAAATGCAGACAAAAGAAATGCGGAATGTCGCACTCTAATAGCTCGTCCTTACTCTGTACATCCCTGGTACAAATAAATATCACCAGAATATAAAAAGAACGTCTAAGAAACAAACAGCGCAACAGGGCACCAGCTTTAATGGTGCAACCTGCAAGAGTCAGTGAGGGCTGACTACAATAAGACAACGAATATCCCACACCCACTAGCCCCCATATTCTCCGGCCTATACGAATACGACAAAAGCACAAAAGAAGCATCTGCAAGAATAGCTTAGTTCTTTGTTCTTACAATTATTTCGCTGTGGTCATGGGTGAGTGAATACATTCTTCTCTTTGCAATATACACATGGTTAAGTAAGGTGCCGGAGCATCCGGATACAGGATAAAAGATAGTGGACTTAGACGAGAGCCTTGGATGTAATATTATTCTTTCTAATGGATGCTTTTGTGGCGTTTTGTGAAATTGTTTTTGTGGTAGCTTCGTCTGATGACGACAAAATGTACAGGAGGAAAGGCTAGTACATCCTTAGTGGTGCATGTCGTAATGATGGAAATTTAATTTCAATTAAGGAAAAGAAGAGAATTCGTCGTTTGAGTGGTATGTTCTGTACATGTATTGTATGAACATTGAAGAATATATGATACTGTAAACATTTAATTCATTTTCGTTTTCATTGCATTCATTCCACTAAAGCTTGTTAATTTCAAACATTCCTTACAATTTTTGAAAATGAATCGTTGTCTTTTTTCGTGTTTACATTTTATAATAAGTGTAACTAATCCTATTTTAATATTCCAAAATGTAGAAAACCATACCTCCACTCCTATATCAAAATGTGTTTTTTGGTTCGATTTTTGTCAAGGAAATTATTTCAGCACTTACAAACATTTTTCAATGATGGCAAATTTTTTAGAATTTTGTTATTATTGCAATCTTTAAGCAATAAATACAATAATATCTACAAGTTGAAATCAGAACATTTTATGGAAAAAAGTTTTATTCAATCTATATTAATTTTTATTTAGATTTTTGGTTTAAAGAATTTTTAAAATATTTCTTTTCTTTTGTAATACCCAAAAGCGACTGATCAATATAAAAAACTCATTCAACTAACAACATTTGACCCGTTGTTGCTATCTCATCAAAATCGATTTTTTTTAAATACATACCCTTAAATAATGCAGTGGCCTAACTAACAGGGGGGTGTACAACCAACCAGTGCGGTAAGTGCTTTATAGTTTAGCGTCATAAAATGAGTTTCTTCTGTTCCTTGTGTATTTTAGTACTTGATGCTGCAAACAATTTTAATAAATTTAAGATTGCCATACAAATTTAAATTTGACAGTGAATCATAAAACATACATAAATCAATACCTACTCTGAGGCCAGCTTACTATTTCAAACATTTGTAAAAGTTCAGTCGATTATACCAAAACATTCTAGATTTGTAGAGCCGGCCTCTCCACTAGATATCTGTATCGCCAACTAAATCTCTGTGAAATGTCTTCTCTCTTTGCTGGGCAGTTTATGTCTTGACATTTCATTCAAGCAAAAGACTCTGACTTGCAAGTATCTCTGGCGAACTTCAAATAGTAGATACTTCTTCGTCAAGCTTTTTTGAGAATATCGTATTTTGCATTGTTTGTTTATGTTATGAAAAATTAGAAATTCATTTTATGAATAAATTTTGTTTTTTTACCTTTATCTCCTCTAGGTTATTGAAAAAGTTGAAATTTTTTCTTATTTCGTACTCGAAAAAAAATTGATTGGCTCCAAACAAAACCTGCCGGCATGAGAATAATAAAAAATAAAAAAAAATAAAAAATAATGAGATGAAATGTCAGCTGCACACAAAAAAGCAACAAAAACAAAACATCTGTCAAATTCATGTCAGACATCTATATATCAAGACAAAACCGCTGACATAGATCGCTGACATCATGTCATAAGATGAGATATCGCGACTTCATTGGAGATTTCATGACATGATCGAACCGCATGACATAAATTATATGTCCTATGAAGTCGGCCTGTTAGGAAATCATTATCTTTGGTAGCTTTCAAATGTCACCCCCCAACATTTGTCACCAATCGCCCCTCAAATTAAAAAACGGATGTATGTATGTGGTAAGGAAAAAATTTCAATGAAATAATAGATATTTAGAAGAGAAAAGTGTAGAAGAATTATAATAATAATTGTTTCGGTACTATGCTGTTGGAATGTCTCAAGATTCCAAAGATGCTACTTACTACTTTTTATAGTTTCGTGACGTGTGTGGCTATTTTATAAAATAATTAGTTAATTGGTACAGAAGTTCTAAAAATAAAGAACTACAGAAAAATGGAATTCTTATACGTTATGCATCTTCCTGCATAGTGCCCATAGACTATGGGCCATAGTTCGTATTTACATTCCAGTCGTATAAACTGCTATTACACCTCCCAATAAAACAAAACGTGTTCATGCCATGATTCTACCCTATTCTGGTTTATTCTCTTTGCAACGTTTTTTTTTTTTTTGTATTCTTGTAAGAATTCCGACAAGAAAAATTCATTAAATATTAATCCGTGGCTAAAGTAATTCCGTATTCAATTACACCTCCTTGGAAGTATCTTATCTTGCTAGCAGTGCTCTATATGCACATACCGATGTATATGCACGTATGGCTCTATCCTCGGGACAATCAGCGCACATGATATTTTAGAGAGTTGTATGTAAGAGAAAACAACGTGCAAATAAACGGAATTATTTACATCACCTCGAAGGAATATACTATACCTACAGTGAAAGGTACATTTCAGATCGTGGAAAGGAAAAATGGAAGCTGTGAACTGAGATACTGGTACAGCTGCTGCTTTATTCGTCTGGATGTCATTGAATTTTATAGCCTTCTTGTTTCATTGCATTTATTCCATCCTGCTTTCTTTTTTTTTTTGGTAATGCTTAAAGAGACTCGAACGGCAAGTCCTTGCATCAGTACTAAATTTCTGTTGCTACCAATTTTATATTCCTTACCAACATTTGCTTTGAAAATTTACTCTGTTGATTGTCAATCGACATGCAACGCAACAAAAAGGAATTGTGTTGTATGTATTTCCCTAAATGTTTTAGTTAGTTAAAAAAAGATATAAACATCTACATACATACCTATCTTATCTATAAAAGTTGTCATAGAAAAGTTCTTCAAAATTTTACTCTAAGAACTCTGTCTATTTGAGTTTACCTATCTTTTTATATGAAGGCAGGTATTCTATTTAAAAAAATAGAGTTCTTAGTTATTTAAGAAAGTTAATTGAAAAAATAAAATGTTTGTGATATTTAACACTGTAAGAAATAGGTGTGCTTTTAAATACTGCGGGTAGAAATGTAGGTACTAATTTAATTATTATTTCTCGAATCATAATTTAATATCGAAAAACCAGAGGTATTTGGCGTCTGTATAGTACAGAGTTGTAAATTTTCAAGTACCAGTACCAGTACAAGTACCAGTACCGGGTACTGGTACTGGTACTTGAAAAAATCAAGTACCTGGTACTTGGTACTTGAAAATCACAAGTACAAGTACTTTTTCAAGTACTTTTTTTTAAGTACCTTTACTGGGTACTTGAATACTTGCAAGTACATTTTCAAGTATTTTTCAAGAGAAGTAGTGCACCTTCGACAAAGTGACATTCTAACAGTTTGTGTTTTCTGTAAAACTCGAAATAATCACCAGATAATGTTTATTAAAGTTTTATTTTGTTAAACAGAAGACTGTTTTGATTTTTTTTCACCAAAAAACTGAGATATAAAGTTAATGTAAGACTTTTCCATGCAAATTACAGTGAAATCTCTAAAAAAAAATATATTAAAAGTTATATAAATTACTTTTCTACTTGGAACAAACTATAAAAATGTTTTTGATGTTGAAAATTATATTATAACCATTACTAGAAGATTTATTCTTTCTAAAAATAAACGTATAAGTGGTTAATTCCAAGAAATAAAAAATGCGACTCAGTCTCATTTCTCGAAGCCATGACCATGTACATATGTACATACATACATAAATTTGTGAAAAAACTCAGGACTCGAAATCTCTTTAAGAACTAGTTTGTAAGGATGTCAACAATTTACTACAAAATATTAAAAAAAAAGAGGCTGGGTGCGACCCACATTGATAACTTCCCATTATGCATAATTTGAAAACTTTGGCGTTCCTGATAATAATTGATCCACTTTTGATGTTAGTTGATAACAATTTTATTAACATATAAAATCTCTGATATATTGAATCTGAAAACAATATTTACCAATTTTCTTAGAAATATTTGTAGTTTTGTATTTATTGTGAGAATTTCAATTTGATATTCGTCAATATTTTACCATTTTTTAGGTATTGACAAATGCATTACGAGTAGGTTGAAAATAAAATACATTTGAAGTCAATATCATTGTTTGTAGTGATGATATTTAAGCCGAAAAACAATTTATGACACTTTTCTGTAAATTTTAGTTTAAGTTTTTTATTTTAGTAAAAAAACTGTCATTTCGACATTTGTCAAAAATGTACCATAAAATTACAATTCTATTATGCAAAAAATAAAACAAATTCAAAGTTAAAATGAATGACCACTCTGGAAATATTCAAGTCAAGAAACTACTTTTGACATTTTTCGGCAAATTTTTGTTAAAGTTTTTTATTTTTTGCAAAAAAACTGTCAGTTCTATATTTGTCAAAATTGTAGCGTATATTGATAATTATATTTTGTTTAAGCTAAAATAAATTTGAAGTCAATATCGTTGCCCATTCTCGTCATATTCAAGTCAAAAAACAATTTTTACCAACTTTTAGTGGAATTTTGTGCACTTTTTTATTTTTTGTAAAAAAACTGTCAATTCAATTTTTTCAAAAATTTTACCAGATGTCAAATATCACATTTCACATAGTTCAAAATTGTTTTGAAGATGATATAATTTTTCCTTCATTGTATATTTTCGCGCCAAAATTTATTTTTTAGTTTTTACTTTTTTTAAAAATAATGGTATGTTAAATTATTTTCAAATTTATACCAAACTTGTGTCACATTGCAATCTACACAATAAAATTTATTTGAAGTCAATAGCATTATTCGTTCCTGAGATATTTGCGACAAACTAAAATTTTCACTTTTTTTAAAAACTGCTATTGTGAAAAAGCCGTTAGACAAATTTTTGTAAGAGTCCTTTCTGCATTTCATGAAGTTATAACCTATTGAACAAAATTCGTGTTGATATCTTTACTCATTCTCGAGATACCGTTAACAAAAAAAGGGGTCTCGAACGTACGAACGTACATACGTACGAACGTACATACGTATACGAACGTTCGAACGTACATACGTACGAACGTTCGAACGTACATACGTACGAACGTAAGTACACACACACACACAGACATCTCTCTACAAATGACGAATAAAGATTCTAGGAACCATAAAACGTCCAGATTTGTCAAAAATTTCAATTTTACAAATCGGACCGATTACAATAACTCCCTATGGGAAGTTAAAAACATATTTTTATTGAAAAGATATTCTATAAAATGGACAATGTGTACATGATATATGTACATTCATATATACATACATATGTAAGTAGACTGTATCTATATCTAATTATCTTTATTTTTATTTCCTTTCCAGGGCGAATATCAAACAAAGCAAGATACATTATATGCATGTAATGTACGTACAATGTACATATCGAAAAGATCGAAAAAAGAAACAATTAAAGACGAAATGAAACTATAACTAAATAATCAAAATCGAAAACAAAAATTGTCGAAACAGAAATAAACCAAGTAAATAAAAAGTGAAACAATGAAATGTGAAACAAAAAAAACGAAAGGATATAAACGTAAAAACAAACAAACTGAAAAAGACGAAACGAACCATACCCATAGTGGATATTTATTAAAAAAGAAAATTGAAATCAACCGACTGGTTGTATATTCTTGATGAGAGATTACATTTTTGTTTAAACTCATTTAAAACAAATAGTTTTTTGGGACTTACGTCTCACATAAATACATATGTATGTACATACATATTATACTTTAAAGATAAATTGAATGTTTCTTTAAATCCCAGATTCTATAAATGTGTTCTGTAAAGAAACATTGCAAACTTTAAATTTTTAATTTAAATCGTTTTATCTAAAACTGCATTTTCTAACATTCAAAACGTAACGATATAGACCACCCCTCTCCCCACCTCTGCTATAGCAAAAAATATTTATTTTTGACCATTCTACAAAAAACCACTAGTACCTAAATCTTTACGTCAAAGTTATCGTACTAGTGCCAATTTTCCAATACTTTTCATTTTATTATTTGATTGATAAATTGTTCACCAATAACAATTCTTAATTTATAACAATAAAATTCGTAAGCACTTAATGCCATTTTTGCTTTTGCAGTTGGTTTATAATTATAATCTTTTAATTAACAAAGTATAGCGAGAGCGACGAGGTGATTATTGAAAATGCAGGCTCTTCACACTTTTTTCTAACCTTCTCAAGCACCTAACTTGAAAAGGCAATTCTCTCCTTAACATGAACTAATCTTAAATCTCTAAGTGGATTGGTCTCTTACTTGAATAGAAGAAATAAAGGACTTAAAGATTAATGAAATTCTGGTGTTTATTTATTTTCCTTCTTGAGTTTATATCATACATCATACAATAACAAAGTAGAAAAAGAATCAGCTGACGAAATCCGGAAGTTCATACAAGTGCTAAGAGCTTTTACCTCCTGAACTAAAAAGCATGTGAATATCTACCTACATGTTTTTGCAAGTGAATTTAAAAGCTTTTAATCAAATTACCAACCACCTAAAGAGACTTACATCTATATCTGCATACATAGATAACCGTTATAGTATAGGACGTCACTTCTTTGGCTTTGAAAACAAATGCAGAATAGTAAAGGCAACTAAGACAGAAATCCCTTCATATCCCAATCCCCACATCTATACTTGGCATTCCTTGCTTGCTGGAGAAGAAAAAAAGTCCTGTGAGAATAACAATATGAAAATAAATGAACTCTCCGATTTACGTTGGAAAAATTTTCAGCAATGCGCCGAACATTTGTTGTTTCCGATGTGTGCTTCTTGCTATAGGTATAATAGAGCTTTTTCTCTGCAATAGCTCTTAAATGACAATACTCAGCCTGTTTTTAGCTCGCTTCTGCTGCTTAAATCTCGTTTGGTTGTTAAATTAAAAAAATCAAGGCAATCAATATAAAAATATTAGTTTGAGTGTGAATAATTGTCATTGTTTGAAGTCCATAATTGTGTTTTTCTAAAAATTGGTTCGAATTCGGTGGAATTATCAACCATATTCTAAAAAGATTGCTGTGAGCCACCTATTGTTTTTTTTTTTACTGTTAATATATGTAAGTGCTTCGAATGCTTTTGTAGTCGTATCAGGCTTTTGATGTGTGCGCGATAAATGCCTCAGAATATAAAACTTCACAAAGAGGAAAAAGTAGGTAAGCTTTAAACTTGACGTGGCATTTAAAGTTCTCAAAAGAGTAAATTTGTCGTTCTCTCTTCAAAAATTGAGTGTAATATTTTTAACTTAAAACATGTCTCAATAAGTATTCAATTGATTTGTGTTTTCGACTTAAATTCATTAAAAAGGTACCAAATTAAATAATAGATACCTAAAGGACTTGCTAATAAAGGTATGTAATATTTCACTCTACTTGCATTATATTATTTAAGTCCTATTAGTTAAGAGAAAGAAAAACTTTATGCCTTATGTGCATGCGTCGAATACATTATCTATACGATGAATTCTCTTGATCTCGTTCTGGGAATTTTCATTTTTTTATTTTCTCTTTCAACTACTGTTTTGATAAAAAATGAAAATAATAAAATAATGTGTACTGTGCATAAGACAATAAAGTTTTGAAATCCTTTGGTTCCATTAAGTGATATTCATGCAAAAGTTAAAGTACTTACTGTATTATTTAACCACATACTTTTTAAAAATAAGCAATAAGCAAACAAAGACTGATATTCCGTCAAAAGTACTAACAGTACGAATTTATGTACAAACATATGGACCTCTACGTACTACGTAGTTATGTTTCTTTCCTATACTAAATCATTTCTCAAACCGTATTTGAAAAGACGACGCATATTATCAAAATTAAAGATGTGACGAAAAATTTATTATTGGTAAAGGAAAACATAGCATAGCTAGGTACCTAATTTCAGGTTGCTTTTTTCTACTAAGACGAGTTCCTGGAAATTATTAAGTGGAAGTTTTTTTGGTTAATATATACATAAATATAAAATACTTCATTTATAAAAAGTAATCAATACTTTATTGATACATATACTATGTATGTATGTATATTTTTCATAACGTTTACGTGAGTTATGTAAGTGTATATAAGGTATCTTGACGGGAAATAATAATCCATCGACTTAAAAATTATTTTTACTTCTTTTTTGACGTTTTTTTGGAACGTTTGCGTTCAAACATATAAGAACTTAATGAATATAAGTTAATGTATTTAATAAAGGATGATATCAAAATAAATCATAAAACATAGTTTAATGTTTATCTCTTCCCAGCTAGTCAAGAGAATTAACGAGGAACAAGGTAAGGACATTTTTTTCGTTTTGGAGTGTTTGAAATTCAAGCAGGTCGACCCCCTTTAGAGACTTCTTCTCCAGGATACGAGTAAATGTTTTGCTATAGCCGGATTGTAATCCAAAATATATGCATCGCTTTTCTGCTGCTAAATCCATACAACACATAATTTAAAAAAAGGAAAAAAACTGATATACCACTTTTTGGTTCGAATATTAATTCGACAAAGAATTATTATGGCTAGCATATTTTTGTCTTGAGTTGTTTATCTATTAAATTTCTCAACTATCATTTTAAATAGTTCTCCGTAAAAATATAGAAGAAGTCAGCGCCAGCGGTAGGACAAATTAAATAAAACCTCTTTAGTCCCCTTAAAAAGGATATCTAATCGGCTTTTCTTGTAAGATGCACATCTACAATAAATTTTCCATTCTTTTTGCACATTTGGACATATGTATGTACATTCATTGCAGAAATTTAATATTTTGTTGCGGGACCTATGTTTTTAATTACAGCTTCACAAATACGCTGCTTAGAGTTGATAAGCACCTCATATACTTTTAGTGGTATTGACTTCCAGGCCTGCTCAACTATACCGCCCATAGTTCATTATTATTTTTCGATTTCGCAATCCAGACTTCTTTTTTCATGTCTGCCCAAATATTTTCAATGGAGTTTAGGTCGGGAGACTGAGCAAGCCACTCCATAACCTCAATATTGTTGTTCAAAAATCATTGTTTTGCTATTCTGCTTGTGTTATTTGGATCATTATCCTGCTGGAAGACCTATTTGAGCGGTATTTCCTATACGGCATATGGCAGCATGACGTTTTTTAATATTTCTAACGTAAGAATGTAAGGACCAACTCGATAATAGGAAAAACATCCCCATACACCATGATGCTCAAACCTCAAACATGTTTGATCATTTTCGTTGTATACTTAGGGTTGAATTCGGTATTTGGAGGTCGTCTTACGTACTGCCGAGACCCTTTAGCACCATAATGCACAACTTTACTCTCGTCAGTCTAAAGAATATTTCTCCATTTTTCAGAACCTCATTCTAAATGCTCTTGAGCAAATAACAACCGTTTAGCATTTGATACAAATATTCGAAAATTAACCGTTAGATTTTACTCCCAATTTTTCTTCTACAAGTCATGTATAAGCCTCACAAAAGTTTGAATGAAAAAAATTGCACATAAAAAAGAAGACTTATACCCCTATTACGGTTAGCGAAGCGAACGTTCGAAGTGAGATATTGTCATTAGCGAACTAACACATTCGACGTATTACGGTTGGCGAACTTTAAAATGTGAGTTCGAAATTCATTGCTACGATAAAAAAATATGATAGAAATAAATTAAACGTCATCGAATGAAATTTCAAAACATTGTTTTTTTTTAATTTGTAATTTGCATTTTTATTAGAAATATAAAATCAACCAAAATGATAAGCAGCATTGATTTGTTTCTTGAAGAAAACGAGACCTACAGAAAGAAGGTAAGAATACTTCGGCTGCGCAAGAGTATTCGAGACAACTTCAATATTTCTTAGAACTCCCTGAACACCTGTAACCCTGTAATTAGAAAAAATATTTCGTACCCAAAAATCTTTTAAGGATAAGGATCATATTTTCGACTGAATAAGGAAGCGTTTCTCCTGCTATACTAAAATTAGCTTGTTCCCTGAGATTTTTTGGCAGTGGTAGTTATTAGAGCAGCGTATAGGAAATGATTTCGATCTAGGCCTATCCCAATTTTCCGTTTCCTTAATACTAAAAGAAGTTGTTTGTGCAATTGAAGACAATTTATGTCCAACCTGGATTAGTCTTAACATGTCACCTGATGAAAAACAAAACGAACGAAACTACTTTTTTTCAACGGCCAGGTTACCTACATGCAGTGATTGGGTGTGTTGACGGAACCCATATAGGAATTGTTGCTCCAACTGAATTACGTCATCAATACCTTAACAGAAAAGGATATTACAGTTTAAATGCTATGATAATAAGTTTTTTCTTGAGTTTGGGTTTTGGACAATAAGATGTTTATTCGTTATATTGACTCAAGTTATCCTGGATCGACTCATGATTCCTTTGTATGGAACTGCAGCCATCTTAAGTCAGTTCTTGGAATATGGTATCAAAGAGGAGAACGTTCAATGTTCCTTGGTAATTAAAATAAGTAAAATTAGTCGTTCAATAATTTTAATTCTTAGCTTTAGGAGATTCCGGTTATCCGTTATCATGTTGTTTGCTTACTCCTTTTAGAAATGTAAGTTCTGGCTCACGACAGTCTTTATTCAATAAGCAACACGCCAAAGCTAGAAATCTAATAGAAAGGACTATTGGTGTCCTTAAAAGTCGTTTTCGCTGTCTTTTAAACGAAAGAAAAATGCATTAGGCAAAACAAATTGTAAATGCATGTTGTGCTTTGAACAACATTTGCATAAAATATCAAATTACGGATCCAGAGGAGATTGTAGCGGAGGAAATAATGTTGCCAAAAGGGATACAACTCGATAATACAAGTTGTACAGAAGCCGAAAGCAGAAGAAATGAAATTATGGAATCTCTGTAGATTAAAAAAAAAAAACACGGAAATGCAATTTAAAATATTTCATAAGAACAAAACCGTATTTATTTATTTTGAATTAAATTTGAGCATCTCCAATTCATGCTTCTTCGTTTCCATTTCTAGATAGGTACTCAACATGTGTTATCCAGATTTTCTTTTTCCATCCTTTTTTTCTGCTGCTTTTAAAATACCAAGTTTCTCTCTTTGGAGTTCATAAGTTTTTCTCGAAAACCTGGCAATGTCGGACAAGAAACTTAGCTTTTCTTTTTCCACTTTAAGCAATTCTGCTTGAGTTTCCGTTTGCCCTTGTAGTAACCGAAGGCGCTCTTTTTCCGAATTATCATTCCTTGTTGTCTTTTTTGTGTGCGGTGGTTCTGGATTAGCGGCTTCCCCAGTGTGTTCTTGAGTTTGAACTTCATTTTCCTGGGGTTCCTGTTCGCTGGCCAATGAATATTCTATAGTTATATACATATATGCATTCAAAAGTTTTGAAATAAAAAAAAAAAATAATCTTACCATATGCCATTCTTTTCCATCGCGGGTAGGTGGCCCAAGTGAGTTGAGGGTAGTCGAAAATTGGTCCCAATATTCCTTTTACAAAAAACACAAGATTCGACTTACTCTCACCGAATATATAACGTTGGTCAAATAATAACACCAATGATTTAAAAATCAACGAACATTCGATAGTCATAATACAGTAACGCCCTTATTACGGTTGTCAAAGATCAATACGATGTTTGATATTTATCAATAAAATTAATGAATCGGTATTATCGTTGTCAAAAATCAAAATTTTTGATAAACTGTGAACGCTCTTCAGAAATTAGATCTATTGTGAATGATTTAAATTGACAGTCTTGGTATTATGGTTGTCAAAATGTTTGTTGATTATCAAATTTTCAGTCAATCACAAATTCCTTGTTGATAAAATAGTTTACGGATCGCGAAAGCCAAAAGCATATCTACTATAGAACTATTTTTCGGTGAAAATGAAATTGAAGAAGAAAATACTTTGGAGCAAGCAAAGATTCGAAGAAAATTACGCGTTGTGAAGCATGGATTTGGCTGAACATATGTATGTAGATAAAAGATCTTTTTTAATTACATTACAAAAACTAATTTGGCTCGCTTCTAGATTCATTCAAAACCTAAGACTTTCGAAAGAAGCCTTCCTTAATGTATTTTTAGATATCAACGACAAGTTAATGCCAACGAAAAGGCAACAATCCATCCCAAACATACTAAAATTTGCAGCTGTCTTAAGTAAATAGGCACTATTCACAATAGATTTTTGATCTTTGTTCACAATGGATCAAAAATGATCAACTCGGGTTCATAATACCGATGTATCAATTGATTGACAAAATGTTTCAATTGTCAATTAATTGTTAATTATAATTGTAAGTTATAATTTCGAAAATTTTTTGAAGTTTAAGTTGAAAGTTGAATAAAAAGTTCTCGATTCGCCAACCGTAATATTACTTTCTCACACTCACATTAGGTATTATTCGTTCAACTTGCCAGCGGTAATAGTGGTGTTAAATTTTTTTTAGTTTCGCTGCTATTATTTTGCTCGGCACTATTACTATGTACAATAAAACTGACTATTATTAAACTATGTACCTACATATGTATATAGGTATGTAGATACATATTTGCATCTAACTATAGGCGCGTTTTATTGCTAAACTTAGGTTAGCTTAGTAATCAGGATCGTAATAAAACGCTATCCTTAGTTTTAAACTGACTTTCGTTTTATATTTAAAAGTTGGTTCCCCTTGAGCCAAATATCAATACTTTTCAGAGAAAAAAAGAAAAAAAAATCAAATTAAACGTCAAAACCTGTCTGAGAAATAAAGAAAATATCGCTTTGAAATAAAAATAATAAAATGTGTCAAATAGCCGCAACATGTATCCTTAGTAAATTACTGAGCTCGATTACTAACTTATTTCTCCTCCTACTTATTTCGTTTGTTGTTGTTTACTATATAAAATTTTACTAACCTAAGGATAAAATGAACAACAAAACGCGCCCTATATGTAAGTATGTATGTAATTCACATATATATGTACTATGTACATAGATATTGTACCAACAGTTCAAAAGGCAATTAACAATTCCACAAAAGTATCCCACTATTTTAAATGCTTTATAATAGTTTATTTCAAGGGTAGATTTTGGTTGAGAATAATGAATTTAAGCATAAATCGTCAAACAGGCGACAGAAATAGCTAGGTAGCAAGCACTAAATAGCAAACAAAACAATTAAAGTTTTAACAGAAAACGCAGGAAAAACTCAACATGATAGTTGTTTTGTGGTAAATTTTTCAGCAAAAGTTATAATCAGAAATAAGTCGCTGCTAAAATTCGACTCAATTTGGTTGATCTCTTACAAGAATTTCTATTTGAGAAATTGTGAATGTAATACATCGTAGAAAAAGTGCAATACAGTGGTGGTCCAGTATAACGAACGATATAATGTCCAGAGTCAATTCGTTTTATCGAAACTTTTTTTCATACAAATCTTTAGGTAAATAGAAAGTACAATATTTTTTCATTTTTTTATTTCATAGGTACTTCACAAAAAATTAAATACATAACTTTATTTACATATAGAATACATAGTACATACAAATATTTGTTTATTTAAGAAAAAACATCGTTAATAAGCATTTATTTTTTTGGGCGTTGAGTGTTTTTTTCGACAGCTTCGTGATGACTCACTCTTTGAACTTCAGTTTGAAACTGAGAAACCATGTAAAATATTCCAGACGCCAAAAAACGTAAGACAACAAAAAATAGGACTAAAAATCCGTTACAGTTTTGTGCATAGCGAACGGAGCAACTGTTTACATACACGAAGACGAATACGTAAGACATAACTAAGCAAGCGAAACGAAAAACACTTGTTTAACGGGAAATTGTGTGAACATACATATTAGTAGATATATTAAGACATTTACAGTCATTTTTTTTTTTTTTTTCATTTTATCATTTTCTGAAATTTGTTATTTGTTCGTTATATAGAATACATAATGTAGGTACTTGAAAAAAGTGTTCGTAATATCGATCATTCGTTCTATCGCCATTCGTTATACTGGATCACCACTGTATTATAGTTCATAAATGCCTGTCTTAAGAAAATATAAGTAAGTACATATGTACAATAAGACCTAAGACTTTTTAATTTTTTCAACTTCAAATAAAATTACCTTGATATAGATATATGTATGCTATATGCCCTCAATAGCTTCACGAATTCCATTTTTGAGGTCTTGAATCGAGTTTGGGCTGTTGGCGTAGACCTTATCTCTCACGTAGTCCCCTTTAGAAGTCGCAAGGTGTTAAATCACAAGATCTCTGTGGTCAAACATTGGAGAGATAACAAGGTCAGGAAACTTATCCCGGCGTAAAAGAACGATTGTTAAGTTGCTTGTGTGGCACTTAGTGCCGTCTTGTTGAAATTAAACGTTGTCCAGATCAGTACCATCCAATTCCGGCCACAACAAATCATTAATCATCTCTCGATAGCGCAATCCAATTAACGTAACTGTTGTTGAGTAAAACTCGATTCTAGGTCGAATGAATACTAAATTTTATTTCACTATTATTCTATGTATACAATTTTCTTAAATGTAAATGTTATTTATCTGTAGATAACCGCCAATGTATTCTTAGGATGATCTGTCTTATCTTTATTTCACATACACCTTGCTTCAGATCCAATGTCCCCGCCGGACCATAAATCGTACTAAACAGTTACAAGTTGAGGATGGAGAGGCTTTTCAACAGTAAATCTTGGGTTTTCCGGAAATGGGCCGGCCGCATCAGTTAAGATGATTTTTCGATTAAATTTCGGATCATTTTCACGCATTTCAAGGATCCATTATAAATAATTTCAATGCGTTGTTGAAGTCTGTATCAGTTCAGGAGTAATTTCTACTTGTCATATGTCAAAAAATTACAGCTTCAAAAATAACATCCACCGAAATAGTGGACTAGGCATTTAAAATAATAATGTATGATTTTATATAAATTTTGTTTAGCACCATGAATGTCTAAAATGATTAAAATTTTAATTTTAATAACGTAGTGTTTGTTTTATTGTAAATAAATACATATATGTACATATTTATGTATATGTATATTTGTATAATTGCATTGCGCTTGAATGTACCTGAAGGATTTCTGGAATTCTAAACTTAAATTCAGGTACTATAAGTAGAGTTTTTACAATTTAACTATCTTCATTGAACGCGGGAAGGAAACGAGAAATTTATGCAAACATTTATCTTCCTTTATGGCCTCGTATATCTTATCCTAATGATTCCTTTCGTTCTTCATTGGATTTTGTTCCCATTCCACCCAAATTATATGTACCTATGGTTTAGAATGCAGGCTATTTTTTACTTAATTTTTGTTTGATAAACCGATTTAAGATAGGTTTCTTTAGAAAAATGTACATTACGAAGTGGTCCTCAGAAATTTTTATTCACCCACGCAGGCAAAACAAAGTACCATGCCGTCGATGTATTCTGATTTAATATGATGATAAAGAAGAATATGATTTTGTTATATTTTTGATTATCCAATCTCTATATCCATGTTCTAAGTGTATACACTTCGACTACCAACCCACAATGAATTTTAAAAGTTTTTATTTTGGCTTCGTACTTTTTTTGGTATCCTAGAAAATGTTGAAAAAGATGTGACAAATATGACTTATCATTCAATTTGTTTTTTTTTTTTTTATTATATGAGGCACACCGAGATAATGATTATTATTTGAAGGTAAAATATTAGAAACAGTGTTGGAAAAATATTCCTATGTCCAGGTCAGCTTTGACACTTTATTTTATTTACAGGAACTCAAACACAACCTGTGAACCCTTCTTACATCAACCTTAAAAAGTAAGAATACACTCTTTAAAAGCTGTGGATACTTATCAATTAAATTTCCTGAGCATTAGTCGCAGTTCTTGTATAAAGTTAACGATTTCCAAAATCATTGATTAAATTTAAATCTAAAAAAACTTACGACCTCGTCTGAAATTTGTAAATTAAAATACAGCTTGACAAAAAACTGTCTAACATACTCTTAATAATTTTCCTTATTGGCCACTTAAGCTGCACACAGCAGCTGCTTCGTTATCGTTATATTCACACTCGACAAAAGCTTTCATCCGTATAGGTTGCAAACGGAGAGTTCCTGCCAGCTTCTGAGTTCTTGAAAAGTGTACTCTCAACAACAAAATGACGCACACGTTACCACTTTCGTATACCGCCTTAAAAAATACATACAAACATCCAAGTGCTGCACTAAACTTGTTGTGAAGAGTACCTTCATAATTATTGTTCCGTTGTACAATATGCCCTAATGGGCCTGTTGTAGTTTTCCTGTTCCTTTTTTATGTTTCCTACAGACAAAAATTTGTCGTGCCACCTGTGGTGAACACACACATTTTGAGACATAATGACTTTCAAGTACTTTCTCAAATTGTCCTTGACGTACAATAAGGAATGATTCATATTTTTTAACGGAAATTAGTTAAATGATGACAACAGGCACGTAGAAGAACTTTGAAAGTGGAGTGGTGATGCGTTATTCCTTTTTTTTTAACGAATTTGCATTCAACTGCATTGCGCCAGAAGGCCTCTGACGTTATCCTTATGACGCAAATTTCAACCTTTAGTATAATATTATTTTACACAAAATATATTTGACACAGTACGAGTAAATATGTACATTTTTAATTACAAATTAGAAATAATTAAGTTGATTTGAATTTATTCTCGAAATCAATGTCTTTCTACCAAAATTTAAGGTTACTGATGATAGCGCAGAGTCTTGACTGCTTGTGAGAAAAATACTATTGCAAAATAATGGTCTATAAATTAAATATTTTGTAAATCGAATTAACTTTCAATGCTCTCTCGCATGATTATCCACTTAAGTAGATGGAAAATCCAAAGTAATAAAAAAAGTCATCTGAATTCACAAGACTGAGAGTGAATTCATTCACGCCATTGTGTACCTACAAATCTTCGACAACCAACAAAAGACCAACCAGGTGTTAAACTTTAATATTCAAACAAAATTACTAATTGATAACCAATAGTTTAAAATTTTACCAGACATTACAAATTTTAATATTCGAGTCGAAAAACAATTTTTATTATTTTTTAGTACACAACACCATCATAAAGAAATCTTTTTGATTTCCATGAAAAAAAAAAGAAAAACAAAATCTGTCTCAAATTTGCCGCCCCAAAAACCGGTAGCTCTAGGCTCAAGATTACTCAGCCTTCTGGGAAATCCGACACTGATAAACAGTCAAGTCAATAAGGGTGGTATTTTGCCCCGTGCAATCTTCCCGGGCAAACTATTGCATTTCGAGTAGGAACGAGATTGAGTAAAAATGTAAATTTCTTTAAATTCAAAAGAAACTTTTTGTAAACATCATTTGCAATTTTTTTTATAAATTACATTTATTCTTCGTGTTTTCGTGTTTCAAGTTGGAGTTTGATAATTAGATATATAATATTTATTTTCTAACTAGCTGACCCGGCGAACTTCGTCTCTCCCAAATTTAACGTCTTAAGAGTACATAGTAATAAAACATAGATAGCGTAATAATGAATTTTAGAATTATGAGAAATTTTCAGAACTTTTCAATGAATCTTACACATTTACGTCACACACTGGGGACGTAGTAGAAAAAATTCAATTTTTCGAAGTGCTTAGTTTGAAGTTGTGTTATATTTTTCTAAAAAGTAATTTTCCCCACGGATATAATGGATTTGGGTTAAAAACAATGTTTTGGCTGAAATAACGGCTTAAAACAGATCTTTGAAATGATGAGCACTTAAGGAAAGGTTTTTAGACAGTATCTCCACGTCACGGATTAATATTTAAATTTTTTCTTTTTATGGATTATGTTAGTTAGTACTCTCAAATATCTGTTAAAAAGCTTTTATATTCTGCAGATAAAATGTTGTGAAAAACTCAAGCTCTAATTGAAATTTATTCTCATATTTTTAATAGTGATAAAGGTTCTGTATAAATTTCATCAATGGAATCATCAAAAAACTTTTGCCTAAATATAATATCCATTATGTATTGACTTGACCGATGTCTTAATGATATCTTATGTTCCCCACTAAACATTAAGCCGATCCCAGAAAAATTTTGACCCATCGTTTAACGATTTTTGGCCGTCTTACGTAAACCAAAAGTCCATAGTGTTTTTATTTTAACGGATTACTGCACATAATAAGTTCAGATTTAAATACATACGAACATTGAAGTGACTAACACTCTTAAAAATTTACACATGTACTATGTACATATGTATGTACATACATACATACATATTATGCATGTACGTACATATGTACTGTATGAAATTCAACTTACTTTTTCCTGGAACAAAAATCGATAGACGATGGGCCAGCATTTTTCTGGAATTTTAAAGTCATAGCAAATTCATGGGCTTATAATCCACTCAAATGAACTAAAAGTGCATTATGGGGAATTTGTTTTGAGTGTGATGTCCTACAATCGTCATTTTTTGAAAAAAAAAATATACATACATACATATATGTACATACATTATTATTTCTATTTTTGTTTATTCATATTTTTGACAAAAGAAAAAAACTAAGAATTTATTTTTTGATTCGTAAAGGTGCTACAACCCTTTTATTTTTGTAAAGGTAGTGTTATGTGTAAATCCACCGTACCGATTTTGTGCAAACTTCACATAAACCATCTCCTGAATAGTCCGAACAAAGCTTAAACATTTGGTTTAGATAGGTGAGCCCGTTCTTGTGCTATAAAATTACGACGAAAATTGGCATTGATTTTTATATATAGATGTAAATATGCTATTTTGAGGCTTTTCCCGGCAATTATTCGAATTCTTCTCACATTTTAAACCTTCCCTAGACCTCCACGAACATTTCAAGACCAAGATAGGATAAATCCGCTAAGCCGTTCTCGAGTTTAAGCGAGACTAACGAACGGCAATTCAGTTTTATATATATGTATATTTACATAGATATCTAACCTCTGCAATGCATCACGCAATTCACAAAGGCTTGGACGTTTTCATACTAAAGATTTCTACAGTGAACCAAATTTGGTAGTGATATTGACAGCATAGATTTGAAGAAAGGGCGATCAATATTCCTTATATTAATCGATTTACTTTTGATTACAATTTTATAAGCGAATAAATTTATCAGACCTAAAAATTTTTTCGAGATATTGTAGTGGAAAAACAATATTTACCAATTTTTTTTGTAGTTTTTAATTTAATTTAAAAAAATGTCAATTTGATATTCGTCAATATTTAATTACCGATTACAATAACTCCATATGGGAAGTGAAAAATAAGTTTGATAATTTTTTAAATAAGTCAATAACTTTTATTTCATTTGAACAAAATTGCTGTCAAGTATTGATAGAAAGTTGTTTACCGATTGCTTTCAAATTTTGAAAGAACATTGCATTCAAGTACGTGAGTGTTTATGTATACTTAAAACAAAAATAAAACGGCATATTTAAACACAACACGTCAACACTACCTTTACTGAAATATAAAGGTTATAGCACCTTAACGTATCACAAAACAAATTCCTAGTTTTTTTGTTTTGCCAAAAAATATAAATAAACAAAAACAGAAAAGTTAAAGACACAAATTCTTAAGCCGGTCGACTTGAATCATTAAGGTTGCTGAATATTTCCTTCATGAATGTTTTGCTATATTCTCCTCGCCTAGAGGGAAGGATGGGTCTAAAACAAACACATATGTATAGTGCAGCATGGAATCCACACAGGAGATGCCAAACCTATTCTTCAACCAGCGAGACGTCTCTAATTATCGAAACAACGCGAAGTTGAAGTTGAAGAAATGATAACGACAATGACGAAAGATGGACTGATCTTATTAAAAAGAAGGATGGAATCACTCGATTTTGTATTGAGTACCGTAGACTGAACGATGCGGTCACGTTAAACGGCTAAGATCAAAGGAATTTTCAAGTTAGTCCATAGGAAACTGAAAACTTTGCAGTGAAAAAGTATGTACTACAAAAAATCATTAAAAAAAAGTTTATACTTCGATTTAAAGTACATACTTATTTTTTAAGTAGGTATTTACTCCAGTTTTATACATACCAAAATTATTATTTACTTAAAAAATCTTCAGTAAATGCATTAACTCTCTTTTATTCATACCACCCCATATTGTGGTTCAAATGTCACTGCATATACCTAGTTAAAATTATCTTGCTAGCATTTCAGGTTTTTTTGGCCTACCGTACTCATAAAACTTCAGGTTAGTATAAAAATGATCGTTTATTTTGAAATAATCCCTTTGTTGGTTTTATTGGAAAATATAAAATTATATTATCCATAGGTATAGTAAAATGCATTCCTAAATAGGTAACATTACTCCTGTACCTATTAATGGTGTTGTTTTATGAACAGTAGTCTTTCTATTTTAAGTGAATAAAATGCAATACAAATTTAATTATTTAATGAATGTTGTGTGCACTAATTAAAAATTTATTGATGAAATCAACTCCTTCTTCCCTTTCTTTTGAATTTCCAATTAGCTTAAACTTCCTCAATTTATAAACACATTGGATCAACACACATCCCACCAAAAGTCAAATGAATAAACCAAAAATAGAATAGAGGAATTGAGCACAACAAATCAAAATTCACTTTCGAATTAACTGCAATTTAAAATACTCTAACACAAACATCATACACTGAGTCGAAGGGATGAAAGCCCCATTCTTTTAGTATCATCCCAAAAGAACCGACCCACCGGAGTTGGTATGGTAGAATATGGTATTGAATGCATATTTGAGTGCGTTGAGCTGAAGTAGGTCTGGAATAATAACGTTGTGTGTTAAAAATTAAAGAATTGCACACCCAACGCAACGGTAAAAGCTAAGGCAGGACGAGCTGTGCCACATATACCAAGTGGAGGCAGCTCTTGAAAACCAGCAATGGTGGGCAAACGAAAACACATCCGACGATTTCTTGTTTTCAGATCGTTACTTTTTACTAATACCGTATACCTACCTACCTATATTTTATTCTGAAACTGCAGAACAAACTCTCTTTATTTCTTTTATTTCAAGAAAATGTTGCTTAGGTGTCCATGTACCTTGTATTGTTATACATAGGTAGTCTTATTATCCAACCGCCACGGTACCGGTATCCTAGTATTAATTTACAACAAAATGTTAATATTCACAATACATACCTAAGTACATACATATTATAATACTACATAAATGTATATATTTGTATTTTCCAAGAATATACTACATAGATTTTTCAGTATTCTTCTGCCACTTTTATAAATTTTCTTTGAAAAAAAATCATTCACCCCTGGCCCAAACGATGTAGGGGAACATTTTTCAGAACTTCATATCATAGCAGTGTGGCAAACGCAAGCCAAAGTAAAATTGAAATACGGAAAATGCCTGGTTAAAGGTGACTATCATTTTGAAAGAAATCGCCTTGTTACGGCAGCGATAAGAAAATGCAGAACAACAACGTGGCACCGGGTGCCGCTGTCGGAAATACTTGCAGCGCAGTAAAAATTCGTTACACAGGATCTCACCTTTTACACTTTGCACTGGGTTTCAACATTTATGAGCTCCAAGGGCTTTCTTACAGTATAACGTTTTCGTATTTCTTCTTCGTCTTTACCTGTTCTTTCAGAGTCCTTCTCGGTACTAACACCTTTCAGGTTAACTCATGTATAATGTATGCAATTTTCTGTTTACCGCCCGCCCAACTGCTGTACAAATTTCGAATTTTATTTTCCTGACTGTCGTTTTCTTATTTTTATCACTTACAACATGTAGGTAGGTACTACGTATAGGTACTGTACCTTCAATATGGGTGGTTAGGGATGAAAACATATTTTTCCCAATGGCTGTGATGTAACAAGACAACTGCCTTTTTAAACATTTCAAATATTACGGCTTCTTTGAGAACATTACTTTTATTGTACCTACCTACTTTTATATCGCATGATAGGGGAGAAGTATATCCTATATTCTGCTTGAAATGATTGTCTCTAACGGTTGACTGCAAAGATAAAAAGCATTTTTTTTTTAATTTTACCTAAAAACTTGTAATTGCAATTGTGCAATTCTATTCCAAATGTGATAACTATTTGAACATACAAAATGTATTTTTGTATTTATTTGCATAGTTACGCAAAAAAAAAAGAAAATAAAAATATCGATTTGATTCTTTATATACATATGTATGTACTTTTCACTTTGCAATTATCAAATTTTTCGTCAATTTGAAAAACTTTGTGTTAAACCTAATTATAAAATATCAGATTTTATAATAATATGATAAGACATCAGAGTAATTTGCAATTTATATATTCTCTTTGCAATTTCTGTTTCACGCATGTACGTTCTCTTGTGACTGTGCAAAAATTATGTTTCGTTTTACAAAAACTTTACATTCCACTTTTGCAAAGCGAATTTTGATAAGTTTATTAAAAGTTTGCAAAGAAAACGATCGCTTTGCAAATGCATATTTTGTACTCATTTTATTATTTATTTACTTGTCACAGGGAGTTGTTGTTATGGTTGCGATTTGCCAAAGTCCAATTTTTGACAATTCCGGACGTCTAAAGGACCCTATATAATCTTAATCCGTCATTTCTAGACCGTGTGTGCGTGTGTACTTACGTTCGTACGTTTGTACGTTCGTATCTCATAAACGAATAAAGATATCGAATCCAATTAAGTTTTATTCGACTATTTATAACTTCAAAAGATGCAGAAAAGACTTTCATAGAAATTTAGTGAGCAGTTTTTTTCACTACAGCAATTCAAAAAAAATTTTGGTTGGACGCAAATACGTTTGGAACAGATAATGCTATATAGACTTCCAATAAATTTTATTATGTATTCGACACATTGTAATGTGATATGTACATCTTTGGTATACATTTGGAAAAAGTTTAACATACCGTTCTTTTTTTTTTAAATATTAAAACCTTTGACGGTCAAATATACAATGAATTATAAATGACTAGCTGACTACGAACTACATCTCGCCCCAAATAATAATAATAAAAAATAATCTCCGTAGTAGTAATAAAACCTAGATAGTTCAAATTTCAATGTAGTTTATTTGAACCGAATCGAAATAAGTAGAGGCACCTAAAATGGATGCACAGCGTAATAATGAATTTTACATTTGTCCGAAATTTTCAGAACTTTACAATGAATTTTCCACCTTTACATCGTTCAAAATTATTAAATCAAATTAAATTCAAAACTTCTTCTATTTTTTGGTGTTTTTACATAGTCAATTTTCAATTGACTTTTCGAGATTTGTTTAATAAATTTTCTTTTATAAAAACTTTGTTATAGTAAGGATTCTTATATTTTTTATATAATATAATAAAGTTTATGTCAACCGATGATAGTGTAGCTTCCCAACGGAAAAGAATTTTTCAAATCGGTCAAGTAGTTTCGCAACCTATTCAATTGAAACAAACAATCAAATCTTTCATCTTTATAATATTAGTATAGATAAAAAATATCGTAGTAACTGGACTACTGGAGTTAGCAAATACACAAATAGCACATACTTCTTCTTCTCGAGCAACGTCACACGTTTTTCACAACATTTTTTTTATATATAAAGATATTATCTTCAAAATAATTTTCTACTATATAAAATAACTTTTTTTTTTCATATATCTCGATAGCGGGCCAGTATATTTACCTCATATTTATTTTATTTGATACATAATACAACTATTAAGATAGGCTACAATTTTTACAAATATCGAAATAACAGTTTTTCTGACGAAAAATAAAAAACTTTAACTGAAATTTACCAAAAATTGTCAATAAATTTTGTCGGCTCAAATATCTTCACAACAAGCATGATATTAACTTCATATAGAACCTACATACCTACTTTATTTTCAAATACAAAAAATACAAAAAGTTCTACCAAAAATAAAAAGTAAATATTGATTTTCCACTACTAGGTTTATCTCGAGAAATTTCTTAAGTCTGATAAATAATTTTTGTGTCACTAAAATTGTTATCAATCAACATAAAATGTAAATCGATTAATATCAAGAATGCCAAGTTTTAAAGTATAATGGGAAGTTTTCAGTGTGTGGCGCACCCAGACTTTTTTAAAGTCTTTCGGTTCAATTGGCAATTCCTAAAAAAGTAGTATACATATCTCCACTTTATATCTACAAATAAGCTTAGAATGTATGTATTCGTATTAATATAATATGTGTGCATGTACAATGTATGCATACCTTACCTACAAAATCATAATGTAAGTATAGAAATTGAACACAAATTCTTGCTTCAGTCTGTTATTTTATGTTTTAATTTTTATATGCTTATGTTTGCTATTCCTTAAAGTAAAATACCTACTTTAAGCTAAACTAACAAACAAATATATTTTCTCAAGCTCAGATGACGCATCTGCAGTCACGCTTTTAAAAGTTGCCCACAAATCTAACACCAAAAACAACCAACGTATGCAAGAGTTTGCAGTACAAACAACAAAACTAATGTTTTCCAAGAAGAAAATGAGTGTCCTTTCCGGAGCTAACCAACATCAGGTACCTACAATACCCTGTCATCGAGTGCGGCATTAAAAGCAACTAACCCCAATGCTGCTATTGCGGTTCATCTACATTTGCATATAGCTACTTAGTATTAGTGCTGCAAAATTATTCCATGATTCTTCTTTGTGTAGAGAGAACCAAATGTAAATGTATTAGTGAGGTGTTGAACAACTATAAAGGCGTGATAGAAAAGGCTTCAGTGTGAAAGTGACTAGATGCAACTCCCCTAGCTCGAAATCGCAATTTACACTACGAGCTATGGTGAGCTGGACGCTGGACTTCTGACCAAAAATGTTGTAGGTCCCTAAGATGTGATGTGGTAACAGTTCTTTTGTTCATTGCCAACCCTTATGAAATGGTCCAGTAGCTCTGGACGGAAAAAGATTTTGCACTCCATGTCCTTGTTGATGACTATGACGACGTCGTCGTCGTCGCCTACTTGGCTCTTCCCACCATCTATCCCTTTGCCGTTCATTTTGGTTCGGAGATTCTTTTGAGCGTCAAAATTACATATTCAAGTCGCGATCACTTCACAGGGTTTTCGTCTGGCACGTGAAGGAGATATTGCTGCATGATGATGATGATGATGATGATGCTGGTTCTGCATGCACAGCAGAAATTCAATTTGATTTTCACCAAGGAGAGATGTCTTTCTTCTAAAAGAAAAATGTAAAATAAAAATGAAATATAAGAAAATTCTTTTCCTTTTGGAAACGTCTTCAAACTTTGCACGAATTGACTTAGCCTGCTCTATACACAAAAGAAGCGGAAGAAAAACCCAAACATGGCAAAAAGGCAATTTAGGTTCAGTTGCTGCACAAACATTATAACTTATCTAAACAACTCATCGATGGTACCTCCATCAGCCACCTTCTTCTCCTCCCCGTTGAAGAAATCATAAAAAAAACCACAATCAGTTCGGTGCATTCGTTGGTAGAAATATATTTAATGTAAATATGTATGGCGGTCATTATAAGGCATAAAGCACTTATTAACTTCCACTACGGAGTTATTGTAATTGGTCCGATTTGTCAAATTAAAATTTTTAACAAATCTGGACGTTTCAAGGTGCCTAGATTCTAAATCCGTCATTTTTCTGTGTGTGCCAAAAAAAAACGGATAATGCTACCGACTTCAAATAAATTTTATTGTGTACAATGTGACGCGGTACATATTTTAAATAAATTTGAAAAAAGTTCAACAAACCGTTATTTTTTTTATATTGAAAAACTAAAAAAAAATTTTGCTCCAAATATAGGTACATCAAAGGAAAAATATTATTGCGTTCAAAATAATTTTCTACAATGTGAAATGATGTTTTTGACATCTGGTAAAATCTTGGAAAAATTCAATTGACAGTTTAAAAAAAAAAATAAAAAACTACAAAAAATTCTAACAAAAGTTGGTAAAAAATGTTTTTTGACATGAATATTTTGAGAATGGGCAACGATATTGACTTCAAATTTATTTATTACTATACAAAATAAAATTTTTAATATATGATACAACTTTGACAAATATCGAATTGGCAGTTTTTTTACAAAAAATAAAAACTCAAACAAAAATTTACCAAAATATGTCAAAAGTTTTTTCTTGACTTGAATATTTCGAGAGTGGTCAATCATTTTAACTTAATATTTATTTTATTTTTTTATAATGCAATTGTTAACATATAGTATATTTTTGACAAATATCGAATCCACAGTTTTTTCACGAAAAATAAAAATCTAAATCTAAAATTTAACGAAAAGTTCGGCTCAAATATCTTCAAAAAAAGCAGTGATATTTACTTATACTTACACATGAATTTTATTTCATTATAATGCATTTGTCAATACCTAATTGATAAAATATTGACAAATATGAATTTAACATTTTTTTACAATAAATGAAAAAGTTCTAAAAAAATTGGTAAATATTGTTTTTCCGCTACAACATCTCGAAATTTTTATTAATTCTGATAAATTTTGTATTTAAAATTTGTATCAATTAACATCAAAAGTAAATCAATTAATATCAGGAATGCCAAATTTTCAAAGTGTGCATAAAGGTTTTGAAATATATCTTCCTCTTTAAAAATTAAAAAAAATCTATAATACGATATCAGGTAAAACACAACACAGTTTATAACAATAAGTTTTATGATGTGTTCGAGGTCCAATTTAAATCTTTTGAGTATCTCATTTAGTTTTTGAAAAATTATCTTTAATTTTGAATGGCTTATGAGTGTTCATTTTATTTATATGAAGTTTTGAAAACTCTGAATCTTATGCTTTCATGGCTTTAAAAAACACGTTTTAAAGTTATTTTTTGACGATGATTTTTAATACGAACTTTGATTTTATCTATCAGCTCAAATTTAAAAAATATCCGTTTTTAACATTATTTTTATATTTTTAAATATATTTCAAGAACTTGATGTGATGAAGTTGAAATTCGAATTCAGGAAAAAAATCATTTTAAACCATTCTTGCCTTTTTCTGTTAAGAACAGTTTTAGCATATGGTCCACAGTATGGTCGAAAGTCAATGTGGGACAGGTGAAGACTACCAATTAATGATAATTTTTTTTAAAGGTAAATAGATACTAAAAATATTTAAACTAAATATTGAAGATGGGATTATAAATTTCAGAAGTCATCACAAATTTCATTAAAAAAAATACTTCACGAATTAACATAGCTTCAAAAAGCCGAATTTCTGGTGCTTTTCAAATTTTAAAATGTATATCTCGAAAACCTGACGTGATAGAGTGATTTTAAAGTCGGATTCAAATTCAGTCCAAAAAAACCTTCGGAAAAATATAATTTGATTGTCAGTTACAAAACCTTGTGGACCAGTTTAGTAAGAATGGTTTCCATTTTTTATTAGTTTAAATGATACCTTGAAAATTTGTATTAATTATTTTATTTTCACTGAGACACAATTTAACGAGCAGTTTTTTCACTATAGCAATTCAAAAAAAATTTGGTTGGACGCAAATACCTTTGGAACGGATAATGATATCAAGTTGAAATTTTTTTTAGTTAAAAAAAACTGCAAAAAGTTTTTAAAAAAATTGGTAAACATTGTTTTGTATCTCGAGCATTTTTTAAGTCTGATTATTTTTATTTAAAAAAAAAAATTTATAAAACAGCTTCAAAAGTTAATCGATTAATATCAGGAACGCCAAATTTTCAAAGTACCTATGCATAATGTGAAATTATCAGTGTGGGTTGCACCCAGCCTATTTTTTAATTCTGAAATACATAAGCTTTGTTTTTATGTGTCATAAAATCCTGTTGCTTTTACTGAATTCGATCCATCTTTTAACCCATAGGATTTGCAGCCTTATTTTAAACAATTAGCTTCTTAAGCATTGGTGTTAAATGTAAAAATTAGTATGAATTAAAAAATAAAATTTTACCTATTAAAGACAAATATTTGTTCTCTTGTGAAATAAAAAAAGCCATGTTTTTTTGTAAAAGTCAAAAGCAGTACCTAAAGTTAAATCCTGCTATGGATAGAGATTTGACTTTAATTCGAGTATGTAGAGAGCATTTTTCGAGGTTTTCAGTCAAAGACGTTGTTTGGTATACTTTGCACGTTTGAACTTGAAATTTTTTACGGTTACTGCCTCTTGAGAGGAATATATTTACAATTCGTCCAATATTAATCTTGTTATGAAAAACTAGGTTCGGATTCGACATATACAAATTGTGGGACCTTCCATCTCTGACATTACTCGCACATAGGAATATTTGAGAGTTGTAAGTCATTAGCCCTTGTTTGTCATGAGCTTTAAGGCCTCCAAGTTTACAATTTACAAATACATAAGTGATAAGTAGGTACCTATGTACATATTTAATAATCCCTATCTGTGGAACGTGAAAATGCATATGTATGTCTATGTATAATAGGTGTATTTTGGAAAAGGCCGCTGTTTCGGCAGATGTCATTTTTGAAGCTGTAATTTTTGTTACATTTGACAAGTAGAAACTACTCCATTAATAAAACGCATTGAAATTATTAAAATTGGGTCCTTGAAATGCGTAAAAATGATCCTGAACTTAATTGAAAAATCATCTTGTCTTGATTGATGAAGCCCATTTCCACCTCGGTGGCTACGTCAATAAGCATAATTTTTGAATCTGAGACTCGGAAAACCCAACATTTACTGTTGAAAATCCTCTTCATCCTCAAAGTGTAACTGTTTGGTGCCTATGGTCCAGCGACGACGACGTGGTCATTGGATCTTGAGTCTGGTGCAACAGTTACGGTGAACAGTTTCCGGACTGTGTTATCTCGAAGGGGTGATCACAACTGGCCACCGAGATCTTGTGATTTAACACCTTGCGACTTCCCCCTTTGGCTACGTGGAACATAAGGTCTACGCTTCAAGCCCAGCCTCGATTCAGAACATCAAAGATATCAAAGATGGAATTCGTAAAGCTATAGAGGGCATACACCAGCCACATTGCTAATTGGTGATGGAAAATTTCATGGAATGGTCCAATTTTACGTACGTACATACGGTAAACGGCGAAGCATTTACCAGGATTTAAGAAATTTGACCTTCGCCTAACTTGTCCTATGGTTTATTTTTTTTTTTTAATATTAAACATGTTCCTAAACTTTATCCTATCATTCATCTACAATTCTACATATATTCAATTTGGAATACATTTGATATTGGTGATTCTATGATTTCTATTTTTAATAATTAATTTAAACCCTCCTGGGCGAGGAAAGTTGCATCATGTCGTGAAAAATTTGGGGAAAAGAAGTTTATTATAATTATTTAAAACGACTAAGCAAACTTAAATAATTTGCTAGAAAAAATCTTGGCTTAGTTAGAATAAAAAATAGAAATACAATAATTATTGACGTGCAACTAGAAATATTGGGATAGTAAGATATATATACATATTAATACCATAATTGTGTTTGTGTAAATGATTAACAAGCAATATAGTTTGATGTAGATATGTTATCATAAATATTACAGAATTCAAAAACAAAAAATGTGAAAGTAGAAACTATAAATCAGTCTGTTATTTTGATTTTTAAAACAAAAACTTACAAAAATTGCCGATTTGATGTTTTTCCCAATACTAGAAGTTAAGTGGTATCTCAGTACTAATAACATGTGTAATGTGTATATATGTATAGTTGAATTGAATATAATTTTATTTTCATAGATTAATGCAATCAAATATTAAGGTAGCTTGTTAAGAGATATCATATTTTAAATATAGCTATCTTATAACTTTTTTTATTTTAGGCTTGGAACAATGAATTTTCTTTTTTTTTATTTTATTTTTTTTTTGTACAAATTGCTATCTACTTGGTTACTATTTAGATGCATATACATAAATGAACCTAATATTGTACCTATCTAACCTGTGTACCTATTTGTTTCATTTAAAACAAGAGTAATAACACCTGTATTTTGTTTCGACAGCTAATATACTTTTGGTCGTATAGGTACTACAATCCACTACCTTAACTGCTTGCAACACAGACGTAAATTCTGTAAGTCAATTCTTGAGCTATGTACTGAATACAGATTAGAGTGAAGTTCAAGGAAACGTGCTTCCATATCTTGTTGTGCGTCACCGTTGTCTTCTTACGATTTTTTTTTTTAGTGGGATGAGACAAAGGTAAGACTTGTAAGACTTCCTGTACGCCCAGTTAATTCACTCATTCCTTTCGCATGAGTTCTCGATATCTCAATGACATTGAGAAGTTACGAAGAAACATGCTGATGATATAAACTCATACAACCAACTTATTACCCACCACAGAGACTACCCTACTCACATAATTTGACGTAGACGCAACCTTACCACTCATTCCGTGATATTCCCGAACACTAAGTTTGAATTATACATTTCAGTCATGTATCTAATAACTTTAAATTAATCATCTCTTCCTGACAAAGTAATAACGCTCGCATTTGTGGCAATTGCAACAATTTAATAATAAAACTCTGCTTTATCTTTAATTACCAATCGCACCCGTCCCGGCTTTTTGGTCTTATGGTAATATATAATGCCAAGGAATTATAAAGGATAATATATGTCAATATTTTTTTTTTACATAGGAGCAATACAATCTATAGGGTTTTTCTTTAGTATATTGATTTAAATATAGCATTATATTCATTTCAGATTTCTATAATTTAAAATTAAAACAATTTTTAATCATGTTATACCTGGCAGTTAGTTTGGCCGATATTTCACCAAACGATCAAAATTTTCATTATTCTCGGAACAAAAAAGTGTATCTACGAGTATAATAACATTTATTTGAATTTTATTGAGTTGAAGTTCGTCTTTTCCTTGAAGTAGGTATACATACTCTACATATTTAAAAATCAATTTATAAAATAGACGATCCTTCAATTGCGCCACCTTAAAATATACTATATACAAAGATATTGAATGGAATTAAACGCAGTCTAGAATGAAATTTTATAAATTAATTTTTTGATTGAAAAAAACATTATCTAGTTATATTTACATATAAACCTTCCTCTTCAATCACTCTATCACTATTAAAAAAAAACGGCATTGAAAACCGTTGCGTAGTTTTAAAGACTTTGTTTTATACCATACAGAATTTGTAGGCTAACAAGGGTCGATACGCAGTATAACAATTCGCAGGCTTACTTTGCTTAAAGCAATATGTTAGAAAGGTTAGTTAAGAACCAACAAAAAAAATGTTTTAACTGTTAAAACAAGTCAAAAAAGCACCGATTTCTAAATAAAATAATTATAATTCAATAAAGTAACATTAATAAATAGTTGATCCTTTTTTTTCTTTTTTCTCAACTTTTTTCAGTACTTTGGCTACTGATTTCTTTAAATAATTTTTTTACAAAGGGTCAACATCTTTTTTTCTAATTTGAAATTAACTTGTTCCAGTTTCAGTTCCAAAAAAATCCACTGCGATATTAGAGCTTAAAGAGAATATTTTTGTCTTGAATGAAGTATGTAAGTCCCTCTCATCGTCAATCAAATATTTTTTCTTCATTTTTTCTGCTTGATTCTATCATCTTGCACCAATAAAAAAAATGCAATAAAAGAACCGGTTGTTGTAAATATAGGAATATGAATATGAAAAAAAAGTTATTTTTAACGGGTTGACATAGAGCAAGTGTTTGGAAGTTTGCAGAAGTTATGATCGTTTTTATTTTATTGTTATAGCTAGCTTTTTTGTGGCAATAGGGGGATTTATTGCTCTTTGATTTGTTTATGCGTATTTCCCGACTTTTGCTCAGATTCTTTTCGTGTACAAAAATGAGCGCAAATATATTTTAACATCTGGTTTAAGAAGAAGAAGAATTAATAATATCATTGAATTTTGAAAAACAACCTACTCGTTGTAGCTCTTTGATGTATCTTATGCAAATCACTCTGTATATTATACATACGTAACTAGCTGTTCCCCGCGACTTCGTCCACCTTAATTTATTATTATAGCAACTAAGATTAAGTTTTAAAAAAATATATTTTAAAGTACCTACTTCGTAAAGGATATTAGTTTTATTTTCTTATGCAACATTTTTCACTTATTCTTCGCTAATATTGTTCGCAGCCTGATGTTATATAACCTATAGCCTTTCTCGATAAATGGACTATTCAACACAAAAAGAATTTTCAAAATCGAACCAGGGATTCCTGAGATTATCGAGTTCAAACAAACAAACTCTTCAGCTTTATATTATATTAGTATAGATTAGAGCAACGGATTGTAAATCGAAAAATTTGTGTATTTCATTAAAATTTTGAAAAACAATTCAAACTTTTTTTTTAAGTTTTTTTTGGAAAAATGTTGGCTTTATTAATTTGTTCACTTTATTTAAAACAGGTTCATAGAATAGAGTATTGGTATATTTATTGAAGTAAGAAGATAGAAGATAGGCACGCTTGGCTTGGGGAGTAGCTGGCGAATGCATGACGAGAGCGTTACGTAAAGTGTGATCAGAAGAGGCGAACGGAAGTTGAAAGGGAGAGATATGGAGTTACATGTTAGTAGAGATGGAAAGAGAGAGAGTTACGTTTCGTATGTAAATGTAGGGACAAGAGAGAGATAGGTGCGCGCACACATTTTCTTTCTCTCTTGCTCTAGTAGTCAGCGCATGAAATATACATAAATCAGCTGGTATGGTTAACGAGTTTACTGGCCTTACGTAAAAGCTGATTTTTCATTCTTGAACAATTTTATACATTTATTAATATTTCTGTGCAACACGTTAAATATTAATTTTACTTTTAAAGTGAATAAAGTTGTAAATTCATTTTAAAGTTCATATTTGATGATTTTTCGGGTGAATAATAACAAATTAGGGCAGGAAGTGACACAGACTCTAAATATAAAAGCGGTGCTCCAGGACCATCCATATAAATAACATACGGGAAAGGTCCGAACAGTGAGACACTTTTTTTTTAAATTGG
The DNA here is from genome assembly GCA_905146935.1 of Scaeva pyrastri. Lineage (NCBI taxonomy): Eukaryota > Metazoa > Arthropoda > Insecta > Diptera > Syrphidae > Scaeva > Scaeva pyrastri. The sequence goes on from LR989928.1 coordinate 36,301,117, forward strand.
TATATCTCTGAATGTTTTCAAGCTACCTTAACGAAACTTTGAGTATATTTTAAATCATATTTCACCTCAATGTTGCAAAATAAAATTCAGTGAAAGGAATGAGAGCATCACAATAAACTGAAAAGCAAAAAAGCCAAACTGTCTCAGTGTTCAGTGAGACGGAACAAAAAAAGCAACATAAGACACTAAAAAAACGTTAAAAAGTGGGTAATTAATCAATATTATATTAATTAACTATATTATTAATTAACTATTAATTATATTAATAAACTAAAACATTTCTTTAAGAAAAAAACAATAAAACAAGACAATGTAAAAAACAACATAAGTCACATTGATATCATTTTAAATTCACAGATATAGTGTAAGAAAATAAGAAAAATGTAATTTTAGGCTGCTTCCATGTGTCTCACTGTTTGCTTTCCGGAAGTGTCTCACTGTTTGCCTTTTGTCATTTTATACAAAACCAAAAAAAAAAATATAAATCTGAGAACGAGTGTAAGACTTTTTTTGTTTTATTATGAAAAAAAAAAACATTGATATAAAAAATGATAAAAAAATGTGTGTTCTTACTTAATTATTTTGTGTTCAATGCTGATTTGAACAATTTCCAAAAACTACTTCGGTGCATTTTTTGTATATTTGCCTGGTGTAGTGTAGGGTAATGCACATCGGAGACTAGTGCGCCACAGGATCAATACTAGCATATCTGTGCTTGCTTTCAGAAAAGAGAAAAATGAACTGTCTCACTGTTTTCCTGTTTCAGTGTTAGCACTTTTCCCCTACATATGGATGGAGCTAAAGATGTTTTACTTCGGTTGTGTGGTCTAAGGCATATTTTTTTTTATTTTTTTTTTAATTTATTTATGTATTTGGCTTATTTAAAAATTATAGAAATGATGATAACAATTAATAAAATAAACACTATCAATAAATCACAACAATAATAATTGTACCAGCAATATAAATAAATAAATAGAAAGGTGTAGGTATATGAGAATTTAAGAAGGGCTCGGGATACAAATCTTATAATGGATGAGGAATTGAAAGAGAAATCAAAATTGGTTTGGATGGAATCCGCTAAACGTAGCATTCTGGTGATGGATTGAAATGTCCATAGTTGGTGCGGAGTGTAGGGAGGTGGATTGTAGGTTACGAGGGTTTATATTGATATAATTACAACCCCTTACTACATGATTTTTTTCTCAATTAAAAGTATATGTATATATGAGCCTACAGTCTCGGTCATAAGGTTAGAAACAGGCATTTTTGAAAAGTAAATCGACATTTCTCCCGTTACATGATGGATTTAAAAAAAAAAACAACTATGGTAATAGAGAGACTATTTTTTAACAACAAAATATAAAATTTTGGTATAGGAGAGATTTAGCTAACGGAACTTTTATCACGAATTGTAAATTGAGTCAAAAATATGCGAAAATAAATCGGGTCATTAGATTAGAAGCATTGAACAAATCAACGTTGTTTTGAGAAGTGAATACATTTTTTTCGGTTTTAACGGTACATTTTATAAATTAACTGTTCCTTATTAAGTGTTAATAAAAATGGACAAGACAAATGTTTGACAGTGGAGGAAAGGACAAGAATAGATGTTTATTGCTCTGAAGGTCTTTCATGCCGCACTATAGCCCGAAAAATAAATCGAAGTGATCATTGTATTTAAAAAATCCATCGTCTTACTCGAAAAATTATAAAGGAAAAACTTCCTCTGCATTAACACTTCCCGAAAAGCGAATTATCCTGGAAAATGGAGTTTTTGGGTTTGTCCCATATATGGAACATCATGCAGAAAACGAAAAAAAAAATGTCAATAAGTACAAAATTTTATTGCAAAATATCAATTTGTGTGCAATGTCAAAAAACAATTTCTTTTATCATTTAGACACAAATTTACATAACATTTTTGACACGTTATATATGATTGGATCACAAATAATATAATATGATTATTTGTGATTGGATGTTACAATTGGGTGCTTTACACCTCTGCCTTGTAGGCCAAATAGGAAAGTGACCTAAGCGACCCTGTCGCACATCCTGAGTTGGTACTGTTGAAGCTGGTCCTTTCGTCTTCTTTATTTGCAGTTCATTTTCCAACGCTGACAAAGGTCTTCCATGTTTGGAACCCAAATTTTCCTTTTCAATTCAAAGCGGCATAATGAATTTGCTATTGCGCATTTGAAATCGGCCAAGGGCATCCAGGCCTCGGAAATAGAAAGTTTTCGTCTGTATAGAAACAGAAAGCAGGCGTTGACTGCTATTAAATCAATCATATGGTAAAAAATTCGTTAGTAGAATTTTTTGGACCATATTTGGATTCTGTAGTATCCCAAAAGGGCATCCAACAAGTCCACTCCACCCATATGTCGGTTATAATTCATCACTGCTTTTGGACACGTTACATTCTGGAACAACTTTTTCTTTTTATTGAAACGTCGAACTTCCGATGATGGACTACTTCCAAAATATGTAGAGGCCAAATTGACAATTCTGTTATCATACCAAGTTACGATAGATATGTCAATGTTGTCTGTCATGGTCAACTTTTCAACAGTTGTACCTCTCCCCTTCTTTTTCAATATTTTCTCAGCAGGAATACAATATACTGTATCGGCTTCTTGGATTGATATATCAAAAGTGGCAATGATGTATGTATAAGAATTATCGAAAAATAGTTTGTAGTTTGTCCCTGAACTCCAGTATATTATCTCGAAGTCGAAACTGCATCCAGAGCTCCCACTCAAGACGAAATTTGTATATCCCCACTTGTGCGGCTTTTTTGGGTTGTGTGATGATCGGCCTTTCGTCGGGATAATTTGCTCATCTACTGCTGTGCATTCTTCCCTAGGTATAACGTGTAACCTTTGCCTTAATTCCAGGGCTTCATAACCTGGCTGGTCTTTGGGGATCTGTGCAGCATTATCTGTGAAGTGCAGAAATCGTTACTTTGTGGATGGCAATTGGATAACGGACATGTACTACAGGCATATGTCAATAAACTGTTCGATTTCTTTGGCTGTGATCTTTGCACTTCTTCCTGGCCGTTTTTCAATTGAGTAGCTCATGGTTTCCTGTTCGATGTGTCCAAGCATTCACTTTCCTGCCCTTGAACGTGGTCCCATGATCTTTTGGCGTACTTGAGACAGTGGTATTTCGTCATCCAAATCGCAATCGGATCCATCAGTTTGCTAAGCTTGAATTTGGACTTGAAAAAATTGGTAAGGGGTTCACAGAGTACATTATCACACTTTTTAAGAAAAATTGCTGGGATTTCAGCAGGACTAGGGGAGAAATCATCAATCAAGTGAATTAAGTTTATTATAAACGGACGGGGAAGTAATATTTAGTGAAACAAAGGCCGTTTGAGGGGATTTGTACAGAAATCTGTGATATTAAGCTTTTTTTTTTTGTAGTTCAGAGCAGAGCCTGAACTGTCAAACAAAAAATGTTGTTTCTTTTTTACCTCTAAACGATCAGAGCATCAAATTTGTGTTTCTTTTTTTGTTCTGAACATGTTCTGAGCTTGTTCAGAGCGCGCTCTATGAGCTCAGAATAAAATAAGGATAGATCTATGTATGTCGATAGGAGTGTTGGTTGATAAAATTTATGAAAATTTGCTTTGCGAAAGTTAAAGGCTGAAGAGTAATCACAAATAATTGGCTTGCTATCATCAAGGCAAGGGAAGAAAGTAAGGGGAGGATGATATTGATGAAGGACGAAGGATTAGTGAAGATGGAAGCTTTCGGAGACGGAAGAATTGAATGGAGCAGGGGAAAAAGAAAGGTCTAGTTTTCTACGTTACGTATGAACGTTAGCTCTATCAAAAATTCATAGATATTTTTTTCAGTACGATGTTTTTCGAAATTTCTTAAGTCTGATAATTTTTTTGTTAATAAAAAAACACACTGTGATTTTTGTACAAATTTTATTTTCTACACATTTCATAAATATTTGTATAAATATTGATCAAAAACATTACATAACAGATTTTAATGTTAGAAAAATAGTAACCAATTTAACAGAAAACTCAATGTAAAAACACTTAGCGGCGCTTACTTGTAACGAAAGTAAAAACAAAAACGAAATACCCCGCATATCTTCCACGCCCGTTGTTTGTACCTGTTTGTAATGATTTTTATTTATTTTGGTGGGTGTTTAAGTTTAAGATTTACAGTCGAGTCGTAGGGATTCATGTTCCGCACTTACTGAATATTCTAGGAGAAATTTAAAAGAGATGAAAATATAAATATAAGTACATTTTTGAAAAAGAATTGTAAATTGTATTGCATTTTAAAGTTCAACACTTTTAGAATCGAAAATTTATCTTCTAAATTCTGTAACATTTACCTATATTTTTAAACACCTACAAACGCAAACCTTTAAATATTTAGAAAAGTGAAAAAAAAGACTGAAAAACAACGACTCGGCTCATTAATCAAAACTCGACTGAATAAATGTGTGCATTTTTGTATGTATTTGGAAAATAATTTGGGGCCAGGCCTCTGCTCCTTTCTTACTCCGAGGCTCTTACCCCGTTTGTCAATTGTATATTTTTAATTTAATTTCTATGAAAAACAACTCAATCCATTTTATAACGTCAAAAATAAGGTCGTTTTCATTTTCTACAGACATATACATACATATCTATTTAAAAGTAATTCCCAGCTATGTACATATGCTATACCCTTAGCGTCAAAAAGACGAAAAATATCTTTACAAAAACATCAGGTACTATAATTTAACATTTGAGGATAGATACTAAAATAATTGCCAAAATATGTTTCAATTACTGAGAAATTCTTTGATACAAAGAATTTCGTGTTGACTATATGAAACATTACATTAGAAAACAAAAAAAAAATATGAGGAAGTTTAATCTTAATACAATCTTATTCTTTAAACTCTTCCTCATTCTTCAACTTACGTATGTAGGTAGGTACATATATACATATACAACATAAATATTAACTAATTTAAAGCAGTTTAGGATTATTCTAACGCTCATGATGTAGATTGTTAATTTTGTATTTTGACAGCGCAGCTGATAACTATTTTTCAACGACTTCACATCACCTCCGCAGCGCCTTCATCTACGCAATATCCTAACGCTAAAAATCGATCAAATCTTAATTATGTAAGTTGCAGAAGCAGTATAAAAAGCCAAATTCAAAAATGCATTTAACATAACAATATACTCTGTTATGGTTCTATTAAACAGAAACAGGAGAGGACATTGCGTACAAGGATTGTGTATGTGTCATTCGAATGGAATTTGATAAGCAATGTTCCTTTCCATCAATTTGTTAAAAGAATTTAAATGAGATGAGAATGCATGAATGTGATGGGGATGGCTGATGAAGAAGAACATTTGGGGAGTAGAACTGAATAATAAGGAAAATCGAAAGGGGCGAGATAATATGTACCTTCTGATGAACAGACATTTGTGTGTTCAAAATTTTACATGCCAAGCTGTCTGTATCTGCTACTTCGTAAGTAGGAAAAGTTAAGAAATCTTGCGTTTCTTTAACAAAGGAGTATCCTTAACGAAAGAGGGAGGTTGTATGTGCGTTGGAGTTGGGAGCTAATGTCTACCATTCTACTGAACAACAAACGATAAGCTCGAAGAACAAAGAAGAAAAGTAAAAAATATAATTTGAAATTCCCATCATGTTCGCTGACAATCAATAACTATTAAGGATATTAGCACTGCAGGAACAGCATCATAAGTAGCAAACATTAGTTCGTAAAACACACGCCGCACCCAGACTTTTTTGTTTCAGAAGAAAATAAAAAAAATTTAGAGATTAATACCAACTGGGAAAAAAATAATATTAAACATCTGCAATGAATGTCTTTAAACCAGGTTGAGTTGCAATATTCCGTTCTTATGAATGTATAGACATTAACTTCTAGACCAAAATTAATGAGGGTATAACGTATGATTCCTGATAATGTATTTGTGTGTAAATGAGTGCACAATACATAAGTACAAAATACATATTTTTAGGGAACAAAGCCTTAAAATAGATGTGCTTTTGCATCGTTTTGTTTAAGTCACACTAGCTTATTAATAACTGAAGAACTGCCTATCTGATTTAAATAATAAAAACAACGGATGAAAAATGATGTGAAAAAATGTCCCCTCATAATTCCCTTTCAGGTACCCCAAAGTGATTCATCAAATTTCTATTATGTTAGTTATATTTAAAAAAAACTACAAATTAAAAGCTTTCAAACTAGTTCTATCAAGTGGTGATAAAATTACGATGTTATAGGGTATAATGTTGGGCAAGGCTGTAATGATCCAGACCAGATATGATCCCAATTCTATTACTAAATCGATTAAAATGCCGGTATGAAAACAAAAATATGTTTTAAAATTTATTTTAAATAGTGAACCAGGAAATTTTCTTACAGTAAAATTAAAAATAATGAAATAAATTTAAAACTGTAAGAAGAAAGAAAAATACCGGGCTTCTAATTTAATTAAATAAAATCGTTTAATTAAAAGTAAACTGAAAAAAAAGAAAAAAAACTTGATGTATTTATTTACATATAATATTATGTTATTCATTTTTATTTGTCTGTATCTAAATTAGCTAATTACATTCACAGATATAATCATATCACTGTACGCGATTGTTTTTTTAAGGTATATACGTAGAGAAAGATTAATGTATGTTTTCACCATTTAAAACAGTTATGGTTTGTTGCATTGTAAAAGATGATTAACGAAAGGATTGTTTTCTTAATTCTTTGTAGGTCTAGGTATATTGATTTAAGATTGCAATAGGAAATGCGTGAACTTTTTAAAATTGAGCCGTTTAAATTTAATTGCGCGTTTCTTGCTTTAGAAATAAGAAAAATCGTTCTTATAATGTGATTCTTTTATTATCGCTAAATTAATTTTTAACGCGATAATAACATAGGTCTGTTCAATCTGCAGTGCAGATTCATAAAAACTTTCAGAGCAATTCAGCGCAATAAAAATGTAAAGGAAGTGTCCAATCAAATATTTATTTTTTGTGTAATTTTAATTAAAAATTCCGTATTAATAGTGTGTGCTCAATTTATTCTTACTAATCTAAATTGTTATAACAATTTATAAACGGTATCACATTAAAGCCAAAAAACTTAGTGGGCCTTATTTTGTTTTGAGTAGTATAGAAAAATGACATCTGCTGATTTTGACAGTTTTCACCAACCTTGCACTAGCTCAAAAGGTAGTGCAGAATTGGTTCGGAGGATTAAAATGTAGTGGAAGTGTAGCCTAAGAGTATGAATAAAGAGAGTTTTATACCGGTTTCCAAAAGAAGGACTTAATTATTTTATTATGTTATATTATTATATCGAGGTGTAGTGTTTCATATTATGTTAAAGTAGCTATATTTTTCCAAGATATTTGTATTCATGTATTGATTCCATATTATCATTATTTTATTAATGTACCACTTTTCATTTGGTTTAAGTTTTGTTTGAGTGTTTCCACTGTCATTATTTTTGATTTTTGAAATTAACCATTAAATTCCATATTGTTGCATTGTTTAACATTATGTAATTTGTAAACTCTCAGGTAATTCTTTAAATAGCACTATATCGTCGTCGTACATAAGAATTTTTATAGTTGAATCCGCAAATCGAAATCATGCTGGTAGATATGTACTGTACAGTGTATGTACATATATGAAAATTTCACCAAGAAAATACATAAGAGCAAAGGGAACAGCACTTAAGAGGCATCCTTGTTTGACCCCTGATATTATCCCAAACCATTGGGAAGATTTTTCTCCGTCTCAAACTGAAGAGCGAGTATTTTTGTACATACATATGTATTTCTTAAGACAGTAAGAAGTTTTGTCGACATGTCTTTCGTTTCTGTGATAACTTGTAGATTAAGGCTTGACGATCTGTCCAATCGAAAGCTCCCTTGAGGTTAGAGTGAAGATATAGTAAACAGTTTTAAGTACCCTTTTCGAAATCCTTATTCATATTCACTTAGCCGCACGTTTATACGAATAATGAAGTTTATAAAAGATAATATTTATCTGTAGTTGCTGGTCATTTTAAATACCACCTCCCTTTTTGTGTATTGAAAAACCCAAATTGTCTCGAATGGTTCTTAGGACATTTTCTGAATTTTAGATGTTATTGATATTATTATGAAGGTAAATTCGCCACACTTGTCGTGCTTGCAACTACCATCAAGAATAAAAAGATCATGGGTGTGACATACAGAATGATTTGCATAAGAAATAATAAAAATCATAGATCTACATAATATTTTTTCAATCCAATTGAGGAGGTATCTCTGAATGGCTGAGTGGAGTATAATACTGTCTCGCAGCCTCGGAAGTTGGGTATTCGATTCGCTGTCTCAAATCTAAATCCCTATTTAAAAAAAAAAGATAATAAAGCCTATGTCAACCGGGTACGGAAAAAGAATTTTTCAAATCGGTCAAGTAGTTTCGGAACCTATTCAATTCAAATTAACAATCAAATCTTTCCTCTAGATACAAACTGGATGTTCGGGATGTTGTCCAATGTTTGGAGGAACAAATCTCTCAGCTTGAACACAAAGCTACGACTGTTTAACTCCAACGTCAAATCAGTTCTGCTATATGGATGCAGCACCTGGAAAATAACAACTACAATAACCAGGAAACTGCAAACCTTCGTCAATAGGTGTCTTCGAAACATCTTACGGGTTTTCTGGCCCAATCGTATCTCCAACTATGACCTACATAGACGAACAGGTCAAGAACCCATAGATAACATTATACGAAGGCGCAAGTGGCAGTGGATTGGACACATGCTTCGAAAAGGTAATGACTGCATTGCAGGCCAAGCAATGCAGTGGAATCCACTCACACAAGAAGGAAGAAGAGTTGGTAGACCGAGAAGCACGTGGAGAAGAACAGTTGGGGAGGAATCTGCGAGATTGGGAAAGAGCTGGAGGGAGCTCAAACACGTCGCTGGAAACCGTACACGATGGCGCGTAGGTGTAGTTGAGGCCCTATGTCCCGCTAGGGAACACCAACGGACTTCGTAGGTCTGAGGACCTAAGTAAGTAAGTAAGTATCTTGACTAGGCAGACGATGAATGCTTGCTTTCCCATAGGACTATGGATCTCCATCAAATGACAACAAGGGTGAAGAGAGAATCAGCAAATGTAGGGCTGAAAATCAGTACGGGAAAAACAAAGATATTCAGCCTCTGGATCCCGCAGTCATCCGCTCCGATGAACATTGCTCAACAAGCAGAAGAGAAAGTAGGGATCTTCCAATACAGTATATCTTCTCAACTGAACCGAACTAGACTGCCAGCCGCATCGGAAAAGCAAAGGCCGCGTTTGGAAAGTAGTCCAATGTTTGGAGGAATAAATCTCTCAGCTTGAACACAGAGCTGCCACTGTTTAACTCTAACGTCGAATCAGTTTTGCTGTATGGATTCAGCACCTGGAAAATAACAACAACAATAACCAGCTGAAATACATCGCTGGAAAAATGGAAACCGCATAAGATGGCGCATTCGAGTAGTTGAGGCCCTATGCCCTGCTAATGAATACAAACTAAAATCATCTTCATCTCCAATTTAAAATAAACTTTTTTAATCTAAATTTTCTTCGTTATTGCGTTCGCTTACACCAGGGCCCTCATCACGTAAGGATGTCGATATCGTTTTCGATAGCTATCGTTTTAGTTAGTTTTTTGACTAAAAAAATAATTACATACATATGTACATATTAAAGAAAATTTCATTAAAACGGATAGGTTTTGAAAGCGTAGCCAAGGCATCTGTTTGACTAATATTGTTTCATAAGAAAAAAAAACAACAATTTCGTAAAACTCGATGAAAATTTTCATTTCTCAAACCTGTTTGTTTATTCAGCGTCTGTCAATATAATTCAGCAAGAACGATAGACTACACGAGAGCAGTAGTGCTACCTGAAGCAAACTTCTGACGAAGTTTTCGGCTATCGTTTAAACGATTGTCGTCAGAAAAGTTACGTGATGAGAGCCCAGGATCTTGAGTATTTTGGATTCGAATGTATGTATATATATAGCTCTGGGTCTGGATGTTGACCGGGAAATACTCGCAATAACCGGGTACTCAGAATCTCGTTTTTTACTCGAGTAATCGAGTATATTAAAGGGCATTTGGTACCCGAGTTCCCAACCTCTTACCATGTATCAGGTACATTGCACGGGTACCCGGAAGTTAACAGCTCTAATACCAAATTAAAAATCGTCCAAAATGTTGTTACGTTTTTGTAGAACTAAGGCAACGAATTGACATGTCCTTGATTATTTTAACAATTCGTTTAAATTGCACGTACGAGTAATTATAATTTCGCTCTCTTAACTCATTCAAAGTGAGGGCAGAGGGTGCAGCAGCCGAGTACTGATTGGGGGCGGCGAACTAGCTATTTTGCTAGACAAGAGAGAGGGGAAAGTCATTTGCAAAATTTGTTGCAGACTTCTTTCTATAAACCATCGGGAAACAGAACACCATAATGCAGAAATCTTTTTAATTTTCATGCGGTGGTGAGGCCGTTGTCGAAAATTTTCAACTTATATAGTATCAATTTACATGGGAACAGATTGATCTCTATTCAAATTAATTTACGAGTATTATTCAATTATTTCTGAAAATATTGTCTTGATTATTATTCCTATTTGATCTATAATTCCTTGAATTATAATTATTTATATGGATTGTTATTTCTGTTTATTTAAATTATTATATCGGTTTGTTTTATAATTCCCTGATTTATGGTTATTTATTTAAATTTCATCATCAATCACAGTTTCTGTTTCTACCTGTTTTTATTATGAGCTTATATATATTAATAGACTCCCCTAAATCTAAGTACTGTGGTGGCTCAGTGGGTTAACGCGCGGTGACGTTTCATTTTTGGCATCGGATTCGACCAGGGTCGTGGGTTCACATCCCACTTATGACTGAACATTTTTTTTAATAAAAGGCTAAATCGCAGGCGCGACTCGTCAAGGGTTGTGAGTCAAATCCCAACCAGGGCTGATCATTTATTTTTTTAATAAAATTATAATTAAATTAAAATAAAATTAATAATAATGAAATAAAATATAAAATTATAGGCGCGTTCGGCGCCTTGTGGCATATTTTTCGTATATCGAGCACCCCACGCTTTTTTCACAATAACACTAGTATTTTTAGTTCATTGTTGTTTTCAGCTTAATTTAAAATAAAATAATTTTTAATTTTTTTAGTTTGATGTGCTAAGCGTGTCTTATTAGTTTTTTTTTAACTATATATTTTTTGGAAAAAAGACTAATAAGACACGATTAGCACATCAAACTAAAAAAAATAAAAAAAAGAGGCTGGGTGCGACCCACACTGATAACTTCCCATTATGCATAATATGAAAACTTGGCGTTCCTGATGATAATAAATGATTAACTTTTGATGTTAGTTGATAACAATTTTATTAACATAAGAAATATCAGAGATATTGAATCTGAAAACAATATTTACCAATTTTTTTTAGAAATATTTGTAGTTCTGTATTTATTGTGAAAATTTCAAATTGATATTCGTCAATATTTTACCATTTTTTAGGTATTGTATTGTAGTAGGTTGAAAATAAAATACATTTGAAGTGAATATCATTATGTTTGTAGTGATGATATATAAGCCGAAAAACAATTTATGACACTTTTCTGTAAATCTCAGTTTTAATTTTATATTTTAGTAAAAAAAAAACTGTCATTTCGACATTTGTCAAAAATGTATCATAAGTTGACAATTCTATTATGCAAAAATTAAATAAAATCCGAAGTTAAAATGATTTACCACTCTGGACATATTAAAGTCAATTAACTACTTTTCACATTTTTCGGTTAATTTTTGTTAAAGTTTTTAATTTTTTGTGAAAAAACTGTCAGTTCTATATTTTTCAAAATTGTAGCGTATATTAATAATTGTATATTGTTTAAGCTAAAATAAATTAGAAGTCAATATTGTCGCCAATTCTCGTGATATTCAAGTCAAAAAACATTTTTTACCAACTTTTGGTAGAATTTTGTGTACTTTTTTATTTTTTGTAAAAAAACTGTCAATTCAATTTTTTCAAAAATTTTAACAGATGTCAAAGACACCATTTCACATAATAAAAAAATGTTTTGAAGATGATATCATTTTTCCTTCATTGTATATTTGCGCGCCAAAAAATTTTTTTTTAGTTTTTACTTTTTAAAAAAATAACGGTATGTTAAATTATTTTCAAATTTACACCAAACCTGTGTAACATTGCAATCTACCCAATAAAATTTATTTGAAGTCAATAGCATTATTTGTTCCTGAGATATTTGCGACAAACTAAAATTTTCACTTTTTTTAAAAACTGCTATAGTGGAAAAACCGTGAGACAAATTTTTATAAAAGTCCTTTCAGCTTCTTTTGAAGTTATAACCTATCGAACAAAATTTAATTGGAATCGATATCTCTACTGGTTCTTGAGATATCGTTAACGAAAAAGGGTATCTCGAACGTACGAACGTACATACGTACGAACGTACGAACGTACGAACGTACGTACACACACACACAGACATCTCTCTACAAATGACGAATTTAGATTCTAGGAACCATAAAACGTCCAGATTTGTCAAAAATTTCAATTTGACAAATCGGACCCATTACAATAACTCCCTATGGGAAGTTAATAATTTGAATTTAAACTAAGCTGAAAACAACAAATTTGTCAAAAATTTCAATTTGACAAATCGGACCGATTAAAATAACTCCCTATGGGAAGTTAAAAAAGTTTATAAGTGAATAAATTTTAATCAATTTATTGTAAGTAAAATTGTATCGATATAGCATACTTTTGTCCAGGTTTGTATAAATATGTATATAAATTAAAAAAATATCAAGTTAAGTATGATTAGAAACAATAATTTTAAGGTAAGTGCAATGTATAATGTATACATAACAATTTTTTTTGCAGGTATTATAATTATAGAGGTAAGTAAAAATATTTATTTGTGTTTTTTTTTTTCAATTACATATGTATGTATATTGGTAAGTTTTTTTTAAAATTATTTACAGAAGTAAGTTTATATTTATGTATTTATTTATTTTTTTCAGTGTACACAAGTAAGTTAAATTTTATATTCATGGAAAAGAAAAGTTTATTTTTTGAGTAAATTATTTTAATACTATATTTGTTAACTTTTTTTCTAGTAAAAAAAAGATTTTTATATCAAATGAATAAATAAAAATATTCAACAAGTCAATAACTTACCAACCATCGTTTTGGAAGTTCCATCTAAAGTGCTCCACTGTGAAAAAACTGTTTTTGTCTTATTTTTTTTGTATACGTATATTTCAGATTTGAATTTAATTTTGCCTTTTTAATTTATCTTTTTTTGTGAGATTTTATTAATTTTTATTTTTATTATATTATTTATTTATGTTTTTTTACATACACTGGTTTTCATTTTTACTTATTTTTATTTCTTTTTGCACGATTTAATTTTTTATTATTATAATTACTATTTTTTATGCTTTTTAAATATTTAAAAATATCACTTATAATAAATGAAAAAAAAAGTTAAACATTTTTTTCTAAACTAACACATACACTATATTTCACAAACACTTGGTATGGGTGTGTAAGGAAATGAATATAGGGTAAATTGCAGCGGATTGCGAACGCAACTAGGGAGGAACACAATAGACACACGGGATATATGAGAATGATGATGATATTGATGATGTTAAAAATCCTGGTTAATATACATAGCAATTGTGATACTGATAATTGTTATAGCTTTGGCAGTTATGGTTATGGTTTTGGCTATGGCGGTTATGTCTATGGTGGTTATGTTATGGCGGTGGTGTCTCTGGAGTGGAGTGGATATGG
>LR989928.1:36315243-36570702 GCA_905146935.1 Scaeva pyrastri
AATATTATATTTATTATTATTATTATTATTATTATTATTATTATTATTATTATTATTATTATTATTATTATTATTATTATTATTATTATTATTATTATTATTATTATTATTATTATTATTATTATTATTATTATTATTATTATTATTATTATTATTATTATTATTATTATTATTATTATTATTATTATTATTATTATTATTATTATTATTATTATTATTATTATTATTATTATTATTATTATTATTATTATTATTATTATTATTATTATTATTATTATTATTATTATTATTATTATTATTATTATTATTATTATTATTATTATTATTATTATTATTATTATTATTATTATTATTATTATTATTATTATTATTATTATTATTATTATTATTATTATTATTATATTAGTAAGCGTTATTATAATAGTAGTTGTAGTATTATTGGCTTATATATTTATTAGATATTAGAAGTAAGGTAATATTGTTATTATTATCTTATATATGAAATTCTCGTGTCACAATGTTTGTTCCCATACGCCTCCGAAACGACTTGACCGATTCGTATGAAATTTTATATGCATATTCAGTAGGTTCACCCCCATGTGGTGAAGGTTGTCCAACACTAAATTTTTTTTTGGACAATTTTGTTTTATTTAGATATATGTATATATTACATTAAAAAATTCATGCAACCCTTAATTTTTACCTTTTAATCACCGACCTTTAATTTAATTTTAATTTATTTTCTTGATTTTCTATTAAAAAATAAATACTTACTTCAATTTTAAAAATTTAAATAAAATATGTAATTGACTCGGTATAGCTTACGCTAAATGTATATCGATATATGAGAATTTTATATATAAGATATAATGTTCTCAAGTAACTTTATTATTTATATATTCTTCGGGGGTTGTATTTAACCCTGGAAAACTTTCTCCATTCTAAATTGATTACATTATTGAAGTCGCGAATTTTTGGTGTGATGTTAATTTATGTTTCAATTGTCTTTTCTGTTAAGCCCTATACATGATTTTTATTTGGCCCAACTTTAAACAAAAAAAAATTTAAGCAATCTTCGGTTATTTTTTTACGTTCAGAATAAAGGAACATAATGTTACAACAACTAGGACATGAAATTCGGTTGTCACGCCGCTCGATCCACTTTTTTCCAAACAGGCAATGCACAGCTATTTAAAGGCAGGACCATGTATTTTGATTTTGATTTCAAATAACTATTAGACTAAAGTAAACAAAGTAAACTATTTTAAAATCGGATTCTTAGATCTAAAATAACAATGCTGTGCATAACAATTGACATAAAGAGTTTGTAATAGAATTAGCCATTTTAGTGAAGGAATAGTTTTAATATCTTTTGGATAAGTGATACGAAGCAAACTATAAAAAATATTGTACGGAAAATAGAAAAAGTAAAAAAAAATATTTTTCCATAGCTTGAATTCGTGCCATAAATCGGGGCGAGATGAAGTTCGCCTGGCCCGCTAGTAATTATATATTATTATGTTTAGGTAGGTATTATTTTTATCAGATATTATTATGTATTAGTATTATGTTTTATTATTAAATTATAATGTATTATAATGTTTTATAATATATATTGCCAATCAAATGTTATTATACCAATTTTTAGTAGAACTTTTTTATCAAAATTTCATTGGCGCAAAATTTTAAACAACCTATTATTAAGGGCTTAACATTTTACTAACTACCAATTTGCTTAATATTTAACGTTTTACAAGTGACTTCAAAATTTTAAACCTTTATTTTCGTTTTGCTAATTAGTAAATTGCTAATTCCCTTTTTATTAAAAAACGGGCATCCGAACATGTCCAAATAGTGACAGTTCATGAAAAAAAAAACAAAGCAAACACACTTAAACGAAACCATTATCCCATGCAATCCAATAAGATTAATTGTACTACAGATGAACACAGGTTTATTCTCTTATTCCATGATGCTATCATCCTGCTGAAATGCATTATTCTGCACGAAGTCTTCAAATATTTCCAAATCTTCCGAAAACATTTTATAAATTAAAAAACAATTTGTAGCTCAAGAATAAAAAAAAAACACAAATCAAATTCTTGAAGTAAAATTCTCTTGCTTGAAAGCAATTTTATCTAGGATAATGACAGACGACATAATTATGGATTTAGCAAATTAAAAAGTTAAAGTACAGTTTTCGGGATTTTAAATTTAGCAATAGGTAATTTAAGAGATAGTAGACACAAGGTTAAAATCGTTTAAAATTAGCAACATCAACTTTTTAACTTAGTGAATTGCTAAAAATGAATTTAACAATTTACTACATATGTATGTACATAAATCGTTTAAAATTTTGTGCCATTGTTTTTAAAAATAGTAATTTGTAGAAAATAAAATAAATTTTTGAGTCAATACCGGTGCCGGCTTAAAGATGTTCTAGGCGAAAAACATTTTTTAATATTTTATGTAGTTTTTTTATTTTGTGTAAAATCGATTTATTTTTATATTTCACTGGATGCTAAAAACATCGTATCACAAAGTAAAAAATTAAATCGAAGTTGATGGTAAGTATGTATATTGTATACAATATGCTAATGAGCTAATTCTTGGTTTTCATTGGAATTATCAAAAGATACCTATATAAAATACAATAATATGTATGTACATACAGTACAGGTGAAGCTAATACAATCGTGTTAAAAATGAAAATGCTTACTTACAACTCCTCTCCAAGAAAAAGCAGTAAGAAGTTTAACGTTATTTTTTTTTTGAATTTAAATGAAGCTGAAAACACGCTTAATACACTAATCTCCAAATAAAATAATTTCCCTTACATTGATATTCCATTAACTTCGTCAATCCTCTCAAAATCGACTTTTCTAGTAGAATGCAAAAAGAAATCTATTTTAAGTTTTTTTTTTACAACGAATACAAAACTACAAGAATGTTTAACCTATTCAGGATACATTTTTAATATATTTATGGCAAAATTTTAATAGAAATTCAATGCAATTTTTAAAATCTAGTAAACTATTTAAAATAGTTTGTATTAGTTATTTCGATTTTACCACTTTGTAAGACCTTAGAGCTATGTTCATGTATGTATAAGGAAAGGTTTAACTACACGAACTCGGTGAGTTTAACTGACATTTGAGGTAAAACATTTAAATTATAAAATATTTAAATTTTTCCCCCTCTGGATAATTTCTTAGTATATCTAAGGAAACTCGTATGTGCGATTTATTAAATGTTTATTACATTAACAAATTTTAATACAATACTCAAAAATTATAATTATTATATTCCACATCCACATTATACCTTGCCACGAAAGAGACCTAAAAGTTTGAAGAGATAAAAAAACATGAATAAATTAAAGTCAAAAATACTGTACTTGAAAATATGCAGTTAACTTGTGTATTTCTTTTGTACTTTGTTGACAAAGTTCTCGGTTTTAATTTTAATTCTGAGTTCTACGGTGAATTTAAATAAGATAAGAGTAATAAAGTAAAATTATTTCTCCCTATTAATATATTCTTCTGTTTATTTTAATAAGGGTAACACCTTTTAAAAGGTGTTGTCAATTTGTGCACCTTAGTTTTAGCTTGATAATATTTCAAAGTTGAAACTTTTGATTTATTTTTTAGGGTAAAAGGTCACGGTTACTTAATAATTTTTTGTTAATAGATTGGAATTTTAACAATTTGACCTTTGAGAAATAAGAAGCTTATAACTTTTGTTAAAAGTAACTTAACTAATAATATGTTTTAATTTCTTTTAGGTTGATCATCGGTATTGCATTTAAATTCAAAAAAGGAAAATAACACAAAACATAAGCAGATGCTTTCTTGGGTTGAGGTACTGGCGCACCCTTGTGAGAAGGACCGCAAGCAATATCACGTGTCTTAAAGTCTCTGTAGGCTGTCTCAAATTGTTTTGCTCTGTAAATTTTGTGGAAAGCAAGGAATGTTGTTTTCGGGTGGTCACTTTTAGACAATTATTTATTTATCGTTTCCCCACTGTATATGAAAGGGTTTTACTTCTAATATAGT
Source organism: Scaeva pyrastri (assembly GCA_905146935.1). NCBI lineage: Eukaryota > Metazoa > Arthropoda > Insecta > Diptera > Syrphidae > Scaeva > Scaeva pyrastri. The sequence goes on from LR989928.1 coordinate 36,319,299, forward strand.
AAAAATGAATGTATGTCTTACCCTTCAAGGACTGTTGCTACCGACTATCTTTTCGCCATATCTTTATAAATGCACCATTGCGACAATATGAAGTTTAATTAAAAAGCACAGTCTCCCAAAATATCGGTGTGAGCCAAATGTATGTGTTTTACACTGAATACATATTTCTTCATGAATTCTCAGGCGTTAAAATCTACAGGAGTTAAATCTTGTGATCTTGGTGGCCATTCATTCCTATCTATGGGTCGTTAAAATGATTATTCAACCAGTTTCTCAAAACCAGATTGAAGGGGACATGGAGCTCCATTTTGTTGGTACTTAATAAATATTAAATTGTAGGCATAATAACCAAAGGCACATTTATTCTAATAAATTTGACAAAAGGTCCTTAAAAATTGCAAATATGAATCTCCACTTAAAACCGCATGCAAAAAACGTACGGTTCGAGTTTATTTTTTTTTTGTTCGTGTGTCTGCAGTATTTGAAGTTGTGGGAATTGGTGGCTCCATCTCTTGTAAACTGTGCTTCATCTGCCCAGACTATCCTTTAAAAATAATTGTGTTCTGTTTCTTATCATTTGCACTATGGGGTAAGGTAATGTGGTAGAAGGCTATTGATTCGAATCACTTCTCCAAACTTTACCCTGAGGCATTTCAAACATAGTTGCTATTCTTTTGGGGCTGTACCCGATACTACACCCATTTTGTGTGTTGTTCCACAATCTCTTTCTCTTTTCTTTCCAGTCCATGTTCTAGAAAACGATTTTGAAGTCTTGCAAAATGTATTTGTGGGAACATCTCCAAATACAGAACTTTTCAGTCTACACACTCTGTGTCTGTGTTTCCATACTGGAACATCCATCCATCCGATAAACCATGGAAAAACCATTGAAAAAAATACATTTCACATATTTTTAATTTCTCAAAGAACTCATTTTTACCATCCGAATTTTTTGTTTGTATTGTTAACTCTACATTTATCACGTTTTTCTCATTTCTGCATTCTGGGAGTCTGAAAATTCTAATGATCTATCCAAGAGTGCAATAGTTGTACAAGTAGATGTTCATCACCGTGATTGTTCACAAATCAGTACATCAGCTGAGCCATCTCACGTCACTTTACTAAAGCATGATTTGAAAAAAAAACATCGCGGGTAACCGAAGAAGGTGAGGATGTTTTTTTTACACTTTACATTTCTCCTCGGCATCTGAAACTTTCACTTCTTTCCCGGAAAAAATTTAATTATTTTTTTCTATTTCTTCCATTCGTCAAAGATCGGAAAATAAAATTCCTTTCGAATTCCCTTCTCTTATTTACATACATTTCAGCTCAGCTCACTTTTGAGCTAGCTCTGAGTTTTTCTAAATTTATTAAGGAAATGAAAATTATAGTTTGATGGAATTATTAAATCTAAACAATAAACATGTTCTAGTAAATATTTAGTTACGTGCCAGATAAGTGAAAAAAGTGTATGTAAAGTATTTCGATAGAGAATATTGAAAACTGTATATATTTAAAACCTGTACGTAGTGCACGTTAATGCAAACTATTTCCACAAAGAAGTATTAAAAGCTGTGTACGTGAAAACTTTATGTGTAAACTATTTTGAAAAATAATTGTTGTGTGAGTGCAATATTAAAAAAAAAATACGAAAAAAGGAATAAAAAGTTCGACGGGAATAGAGTCGAAAGAACGGCATGAAACAATATTTACCAGTGCCTAGCTGTATTAACTCAGTTGATGGCTAACATGAACCAAACGACAAGTGTAAGAGCAAAAATTGATTCCAGACACCATTCCAAGAAGCACCGAAGACGTTACCCTCATTCGTAACATCAGTGACAAAAATCCTTGCAATTTTCCTATTGGAAACAGACAAGAGACAAGTGTTCAACAAGTAATCTACTACACCAAGATCCTGGGAACACTCATCAATTTTTGGAAACCAACCCACCAACAGATTGGAACCAGGGCAACGCCAGAACAGCTTAAGGAAACATTTCAGGTAATCGAGGGACGAACGTACAATCACCAAGGACATAGAAAACTTTAGACAAGAAACCATGGACACCTTATCAGCAAGTTATGCAAGACAAGTTAATAACATGCAAACGAACTTGGATTATCCCTTAACCATACTCCAAGAAAATTATACCATATAACAATTGAAGCTAAAAATAATACAAAACTAAGATTTTTAATAGATCCGGGATCAGTTAATATCCCATTATTTAAGAGATAATAAAACCGCAGAATTTTCAGAATTTCCATTCCATAAAATATTAAACGGACTTATCGGAAATAATATCCTAATACCAGCAAATGCTATTTTAGATTTTAAGAACAGAAAACTAACAATTATCGGTAAAGAAACCCCAATATTTCTTTTAAAACATGATGAAGAATCTACTATTAATTATAACAAGCAAGTAGGTACCACAATTAGAGATGTATTGTACAGAAATAAATCATAAACCGATTACTAAAAAAATGAGAACAGATCACCTTAATGAACAAGAAAAAGAAATAATATTAAAATTAGTTTCACAGTACTCCCAAATATTTTACCAAGAAGGCAGTGATCTATCATTCACTAATGCGATACAAGTATTTGAAACGGTGCAGAGATATTTCTACGAACGTTTATTCAAACTGCCTAACTCAACGCCAAACTACGCCATTTATGTGGAATCTGGTATAATGGATTTATACATACAAAATCTTAAGGCAAACTATGATTACTTGATAAGAAGTGGAAGAAGTCTTCACAAGTCTATTATGGTAAGACTTCTGCAAACTAACGCCTCTCCATTCAAGGAATAAAAAGAAATGGCCCATTCCCATGAAGCTCATTTATTGCTAATGAAGTCAAACGTTGATGAATGGCATGGCATGTTTGCAGATGTCACGGCAAAAATAGATGAAGAGATTTACGCCCAGCATCTAGCCAGAGCAACTTCTACATCGTCCAGAAATACATACAGGAAACTTAACCACCAATTATCTTCAGAAACCTATTTCAGAAACGAATTCCAGGTTGATCTTATTAGTTACATTTTTAGAGCACGTGTGGAAATTTTTAAACTAAACCACATTCCCCATAAAACTGACCTTCCTCAAATCTGTAATCTCTGCAACAGACGAGAAAACGAAGATGAAATCCATTTTATTACAACTTATCCAATACTGCAGGAAATCCTGAGGTTATATTTTAATGAGAGTTAGTATTGCAAACACGCCTTAAACTTTCGCAACAGTTTCGAAGATTGAAACCTTTAGTTCAACCAGTTACTGTAGTTTAAGACACCCTATTTTGTATTTCAAATTGAAATTGAAACTGAAAAAACTGAAAAATTGAATTGTACATAACCTTTATTTATTTAATTTTTGTTTCAAATCATCTCAAAATTGGCATAATTTTTTTTTTTGTGTTTCAAATCATTTCAAAATTGTCAATCTTTTGCTTTTCAAATCATATCAAAATTTTGTTAATACTATTAATTATTTGGAAGCAGTGTTTTTATCTTTATATAACCATTTATTATGAAATATGTATATATTTTAGGTAATTTTATTATGTTAATACTTTCTTTATTTAACACGTATTCGAAATGTCATGTCAGGCAGACTACAAAAAGCCATGTCCTTATTCTAAAGTAAAGAAATGTTGTTAAATATTTTTATTGAACAATAAAGAATATATCTATCTATCTATCTGATGCGATAAAGCATAAAATATATAAAAAAATTATATCCCTATCTGTACTAAAAATTGTAGGTACCTTGAGATTCACAGTCTGAAGAAGTGAACACACAAATTGCGATTGAAAAATGCTCCTTCAACGTTTCAACGCTAAATGAACTCAGTTATTCATGAATTCATTTTTCATAGTCTCAACAAGCCTTGAAGAACATATTCTTTCGTTAGGAAATTTTTTACAAAACTTCAACTTTCAACCTTAAAGTCCAGTTAGATAAAAGTGAGTTTCTGAAAAACGAAACGGAATTCTTAGGACAATATCGTTACCACGGAAGATATCAAGACTAATCCTAATAAACCGCGTTAAAAATCCGGTAATTTTTAGGTATTACGGGGTAATACCGGAATTTTATTAAAGATTAGGTACGGAGAACTTGCAAATCTTGACATTATTTCTGAAAAAAAATGCAAAGATAAATATTAAAGATCCAGATTACATTGAAAATTTCGAAACCCTTAAGAAATTAATTACTTCAGATCCCAGCCTTCGATATCCCTGTATTAACAAGAAATTTGTCTTGACAACTGATGCTTCAAATTGTGTCACAAGAAAAGAAATTAAGTAGAAAAAGAATTGCTGACAATCGTACGGGCCACAAAATATTTTAGACCTATAAGGAAGAAAATTCATTGTACAGACTGACCACCGACCAATTGTTTGGTTAAGTTCCCTTAAAGAACCCAACATAAAACTACAAAGGTGGAAGATTAAATTAGAAGAATCAAATTTTGATATTGAATATGTAGAAGGAAAGGTTAATCAAGTCTCAGATGGACTTTCTAGAATAGAGGTTTATTACAATGAAAATGATAAATCCTGTAGAAGAAATAAACCTGGTGAATGAAGATTTAATCAGGGACAGTAATCTTTTCGAAGAAGAAAACCGAGAAGATACACAATCAATGGTAGCTACAATCCATAGTGCTAAAGAAGATAACAGCGATTATATTCCAAGGATTACAGGAGGTTCATGAATAGTGATAATTGATAAAAGAATATCTTAAGGCTGGGTGGCCAGCCAAAAAAACGGCTGGAATATTACAAATAAAGCGATAACTTTTACATTTCGAATGCTAATTAATTGAAATAAAAATTAATGCATTCTCAATAAACAGGGCTACTACACTGCATCATTATAATTGTTAAATGTATAATACAGTAATTATGAGAGTGAAACAAACTACAATTTTGTCGTTATTTTGATAGTAGTTTAAAATGCACCATTTATTTTTGGTATAGCTAAGATTTTTATTAAATTTTTTTGGTGTTTTCAAAAGAAATTAAGTTAATTAAGGGAGTGACGGATTAACTTTAATTTATTTAATTTTTTTTATGGGCAAAAAATTAGTCCAATCTTATGCAATTTTCAATGGGTTTGACGTGTTTGAACAGGTATAACTTCTTTAATCTACAACATATTTTATCGAAACAAAAAGTATTGTAAAGCCAGTCTCAAACATTTTTATTACAAATAATTTTTTTTTAAATAATTCACTTTTAAAGTTTAAAAAAATAAAAAAACCTAAAAAAAACGCAAAAAACATTTTTTTTTGAGGACTTTTAAATATCCCTCTTTCATTACTTAGCCTTTTGAACTATATTTTTTTTCTTTATTTTATTGAATAGCTTAATTAATTACCTCGGGAGTGACGGATTGACTTTTTCGAAAAAAAAATTATTAACCCTTTAAATGTTCATTGAAAAAGCCCAAATAACAATTAGCTTTCCAGAGAAAATAATGCTTGTGCATATTTTTCTTATTTTTTTTTATTTTTTTCAGTATTTTTTCTATTGGTCTCCAATTAAAAAATTCTAATTGCTTTTATGGTTTTTTTTAAATAAATTTTTGAAAAAGTGTCTAAATTGGTGTTTTTCCCTTTGAAATTTCCTTTTTACACGCACACATAGAAGTTTCAGTTCCCAGTAATTCCACTGCGAAATTAGCGCTTCGAGAGAATGTTTTTCATTTGGAAAAGAAATGAGCCTCGCCCACCCGCTCCCAAATATTTTTGTTGTTGGTTTACATATTGCTGGTTGTTTCTTCCTTTTTGCATCAAGAACAGAAAATGCAATAGAAAAACCGGTTATTGGAATTTGAGGAATATGTAAGGACAAACCAGTTTTTTTTGTCAATGAGTTTACTAGAGCAAGTGTACGTCCCATTCGCGTGGTGGGAAGTATGCAGAACAATATTGTGTGTGGTTTATATACCTACTTCTTGCACCCTTTACTTTGATGACGTAGCAGAAGTCATGATCGTTTTGTTTTTTATATTTGATCTTGATGTTTTTTGTGGCAATAGAGAGGGGATTTATTGTTCTTTGGCAAAAACAAAAACAATTGCAATACAAATGAGATCAGAACCGGTTTTCGAGAAAATATACTGAAATGGAAAGGAAACGTACATCTACAGCACACTGTCCTTTTTTTTGGTTATTATTGTTGTTTTTTCTTTACTTTTCCCACTTTAGCGTGTTATTGATCTTATAAAGATACTCATTTTTTTTTCTTCGACTCTATTCTTGTTCAAAAAGAGTGTTGAGAGAGAGTAACAAACAAGAACAAAATTCCTCTGGCCACATATGGCGATGCCATGAAATTCATGACAAAAAAAGGGCACTAACACAAATAAAGTCATTTACATGAAGTTTGAGTTTGCCGATCTGGGACACCCAGCCTTAAGGGAAATAATGTTGATTTATATATTATTACGACATCCTACTATATAAATCCGGAAATTCGGATATTGAAAGATTATACTTTACTCTTAACGAACACATCAGAACATTTACATCTGACAATAAGAATAAAGATAGCTTAAGAAACAAAGTTCTAAAAGCTTTACAAATTTACAACAAAATTCATTCGTAAAAAAAAGAAAACCAGTACATTTTACTACCGGAACTGTAACAAATCAAGAATACCCTAAAATTATAGAGACAATAAAAATAAAAAAATAGAACGATACATTAATAAATACAACAAAAACAAAACTGGCATAGATCTTAAATAAAATAAACACTCTCATTTAAGCCTAGAACTCATAACAAACCTACTCATATAAAATCTAATCTGATCATGTAGTAGATGAAAAAGGAAGCAAGTTCTATAAATCACAAGTAAAACGTAACTACAAATACGAAAATACTTTTTTTTCAGAAATTATTTGTCATTTACCTGATCATACCAAAAACAATAACAACAGGACAAAAACCTTGTGTTCAAAATGTATACATAGGAAATGCATTTATAACAATCAGAGAGGAAAATTTAAATTTTATCGAAAATTACACAAAAATATGTATTACACTTCTTTTTTTTATTCATTTTTATTTTTCTTCAATCTAAAAACTACTCAAAGCTAGACAAAAATTCTTTAAAACAAGCAAAATTATCAATAACTTAAAACTAACTTATTGGCCCTATCCGGACGCTCTAAGTTAAACTAATATTTTAATGCTAATGCCTTTCGGCCTAAGAACAAACTTAAAACTAAATATCTATAAAATAAAAACTAAAATAAAACTAAAATAAAACTAAAATACAGCTAAAGTAAAACTATAATAATGCTTAGTAAAATTAACTTAAAACTATGGAATTTAAAACTAATTAAAACTAGATAAGACTTCTTATACTACTTATTTATTTACAATTGCTTAAGAACTACTTACAAACTAGAACAGACACAGTAAGCTTTTTAACTTCCCATAGTGAGTTATTGTAATCGGTCCGATTTGTCAAATTTAAATTTTTGAAAAATCTGGACGTCTTATGGCTCCTATAATCTAAATTCGTCATTTGTAGAGAGATGTCTGTGTGTGTACGGTCGTTCGTACGTACACTTATTGACAAAAGTCTGCGTACACTTGTTGTTTTTATTTATTAAAACGATTTTTTATTGTTTTTTTACCAACTTAATACAAAATTATAATTTATTTCATACAATTTGAGATTGGGCAACGTTGAACCATACCGGGAAACCATAGGCAATCATCGGCCTCTCTGACTATGGTGTCAAGCAGCCAGGCAAAAGCTCCCCTGGCTCTATCGAAATATAAGTACCTACTGATTTAACCAGGTGCCAAAGAACTTTACTATACTTTTATTCATCAGTGGTTGTCGGTCTGGTGCTACGATCACTAAATTCCTCCAGTTCTTTCTCGTATTCAGCGCGGTGCGGCGTACGCAATTGTCTGAGTAAGACTACCTATCAGATCGCTGGTGTAAATGCTGAATAGAATCGCAGAGTTAATGGCCCCTTGCTGAAGACTATTTTTTATATCGAATACTGTGGTAGAAGTTACATTGACATTCTTAACAACAAAATTCTATCATTGAGCATGTCCTGATTTCGGTGATCGATGGCAACCGATACTTTATCAGTGACTATTCCGTTGCCTAAACTTTTGTTGGTTGCTCTTAATTTTAATAATATTGCTCAAAAGGGAACGTAACCAAAATCCACAAAACAGAATCCCATGTAACCAAATCCCGCCGCAACCGCGGGCTTCCACTTTGTCATGTGTTGTTTTAACTTCCCCGTTGTTGGCGATCATTGTTGATGTCTCTAAAAGCATCAGGACCAGATTTGATGGTTTGTAGTTTTTTCAGGAAATGGTTGTTGGTGTGGAATTGTATCGAGTTCCGGAACATCGTGTTGATACACTGTACTTCACTTAACACGCTGGTGGATCCCTTGAAGGCGTTTCCTTAATCTCTGTCTTTATATAACTTTTGCACATATTCAAGAAGTTGTATTTAGATGTCCGGTGTTGTTTTCGTTTGTCCAGTGCATCAGATATGGTTAGTTCCAGGTTCTCGATGGCCGTGTCAATTTCGTGGTTCGATATATTTCAGTTTGAGGGTACGAAAATGATGTTGGTTCAATTTCAATACCTGCTTGTAGTTGGTCCACATCCAGTCTCTTGTAGTTGAAGAAATGTTCGGGTGGGTCTGTAGCTAGGAGGATGGGTTGCTGGAGTTTCACATTAAGCTGGACCGTTTCGTGATCCGAACCGCTGGATATTGTGCAAGTAAAGTTGACAATTTCTGGAAGTAAATAAAAGAAATTATATGTAGGTAGAGAGAGAAAAAAATCCAATGTCGATGGTGTCCTGCCCTTGGGTATGTTGGTTTCGGCTGAGAAATATTCACCAATTAATGTTTTTCGCTATTTGTATCCACTTATCCAGCCAGTCAGCAATCGCTTTTCCCTCTTGTGATACAGTTGTGTCCAGCCATAAGTGGTGCCTAGCGTTGAAGTCTCCGCCGATGATTCCGTGGAGGATATTTCGCATGCTGGAATTGCTTCACTGTTAGGGTATCATCTCAACCAAGATTGATGGTAATGGCGGTGGCTTCACTCACCTTCACCACGTGGTGTGGTAATCTTGGGTAGAGCTTTTGTCTGCTGCTGCGTCTTTGGTGGTGCTGGATTTGGAGTGGGGCCTCCTGTAACCAGCCGCAAAAGTGACTGCAGGTCGTGTGGTCGTGCTGGCTGATTTGGCAGCAAACGCTTTTGTCAGCTGCATGCCTATTCCTTTCTGTCTGCTTCGAGGCCTGGGTAACCCTTGAAGCTGGGTGTCCTTCCTTTTGGCAGTTAGCGCATCAGGCATCTAGTTTCCTTTCGCTTGCACGCATACATAATCGAAAACGTAGTTGGTGGCTGTGGATTTAAGCCACTCCCAGTGCACCCTTTGATTCATAATCAAAGTCTTGGTGATTATTTCGGCTATATCGCAGTTTTTACTCAGTTCGACCACAAAGTTGTTGTAGGTTTTACCATGGCCCTTCTTTGCTTTGAAAAGGGAAACTTTGATAACTAGGAGTCCCTCAATTCTCAATTCGTCCTCAACTTCAATGGCTGCATGCGAATAGTGTAGTCCTTTCAGCAAAAGCAAGTTCTTCCTATCTTCACGTGGTGTGAAGGCGTTGTGCTGGTTTTTCCTGATAAAATATGCAAGTACATTCCATTACATTCAACTTTTTCTTTTTACAAGTGGGAATTAATTTCACTTTCAGGGGGAACTAAAACCTCATCTTTTTTCCGGAAATAAATTCCCACCTTGCGCGGGAACTACGGCCAAAGTGGATTTCGATCTCACTGAGTGGGAACTGAGTCCCTCAGTGGACTAGCTTCCCGAGGACTTAGTTCCCTGCACCGGGGTAACCATCGTTTTCAATTTTCTTGCCTGCTTTTTATAGGTTAGAATTAACACAAATGTAAACAACCATTAGTGATCTTGACACATACAGATCGCGATGCACAAAAATGCTAACATTAAGAGTGTATCATACTCGTATATATAATTCACTTTCCATTGTTGCATTTAATTTTCAATAATAACCTCATTGATCTCACGTTACACAAGCAGGATTCCGCACTTTTAGATTAAAAAAATCACTCTTTGGCTGCATTTTACTTTTAGACTTTTTTTTGCACTGATGTTCACAGATTTTTACTATCACGTTGATAACTGTTCATATCTGAGCATTTTTCATATTTTAAATATTGTAAAATGTTGATTTTCTATTAAGTCAATCACTGGTTTTAAACTGATTATGTATAATAATTTCACACTGTTGAAAACTTTTGACACTTTTTTCACAGAATTTAGAATGAATTTCAATCGATTAATTGATTAACTTAACTTACTGAGAATCAAGAAGTGGAAACTATAAAAAATCTGCCAATTTGATAAATTTTAGGCCAGAATACAGTTTTTTAAAATTAAAATTAAAATTTCAGTAACTACAGTGTGCAAACCGTTAAAAGTTATACTTTTTTTAATGCCATTTTTCAATAATGTGATCTAATCTGAAACTAGTCTTTCCATGTCTGAAATCTTAATCAAAGAGCCAGAAATTTCAAAATGAAGTATGGAATTGATTTTTTGTGATGAATTGATATACTGTTCTGTTCAAATTAATGAATCTACCATCTTCTTATGGAAGGGGATTAGTTCTTTGAAAGTGCTTTTTGTCTTTACAATTTGTTATTGTTCTTTTAAGAACATATTCATCATCTCGCGTTGTTTAATTCCGGTTGTCAAGATGGCGGGTTAAATTTGATGGGGTCGGCTTTAGCCGCGGTAGAATGCTGACCATAAAACAGCATAGAAGGAAACTTCATCGTTGTCAGTTGGAATTTTCCCTAGGACATCCATCCCAAATAGGATGTCCCTGATGTCGTTCTTCGGTGGTCATCCTTCAAATCAATGGCCTAGGGTGGCTGGTGGCTTTTGTTAAAATTTTCCTTGCAGTTTGTGCAAGGAACTGGTCCAGTCCAGTGGCTTGATGTTCGCTTCTTCGTAGATTCTCGTGGTGCTGCAGTGCTTCCGTTTTTGATGGTTTGATGGTTGTTAGCTTTGCCCTAGAGTGTGGTTATTTGGCGTTCTTTTTTGTATGAATCGTTGATACTTCCGGAAACTTCACGACCAGGTTTCTGCATGTTAACGCCAATCGACAGTGACTGTTGTTGGTAGCTGAAACAGACTAATTCCGATTTGGAGGTGTTGATTCAGATTCCCCATTTCTGGTAGTACTCGTAGAGTCTGTTGGTGTGGGCGTCAAATTGTCTGGCTGCATATATGAGGGAGTCATCTGCAAAGAGAAGATTCTCACAGTCGGTTGGCACAAGTTGGTCGGATGTCATCAGGGTGGACAGGAAGGATCCGAGCTTTGATCCTTGTGCAACCCGATTTCCACGAAGAATTTCCTGGATAATAAAAACGAAAATAAAATTTTTGTTAGTGACTGTGGAATGCCAGTGATTCGGAGCTTTTGAATGAGGGCTTCTATCCATACGCTGTCGAATGCTTTCTCAAAATCCAAACAATATATAACTGTTGCTAGGTGGTTATTGAGCGCTTCGGTGACGTCGGAATGGAACATTAGTAGTGGATGTGGTGTAGAGTGTCCTTCACGGAATCCAAACTTCATGTTGGGGATGATTTTGTGATTGCTGCAATATTTCTTTAGTCTCCTGAGAATTACTACTTTTTAGAGTCTTGCTGATGTTATTGAGGAGTGAAACTGACCTGTAGCGGTGGACCATGTTGGCAGCAACTTTCTTGGGAATCGCCACGATTTTTCCTGTCTTCCACCTCTGAGGAAAGTAGCAGTTGTTGATGCAGTTGTTTGTGATAATTGGCAGAACTACCATAAACACTTGTGGAAGTCATTTCAGAACATAGTTTGAAATTCCGTCAACGCCAGTTGACTTTTTCGATTTCAGTGTGCTGATGATATCTGCTATCTCCTCTGGCTTACAGAATTGTTCGGTGTTTATAGGATCATAAGTTTGGCAAGTGGCATTAAACTGAACTCTTTCCATGTTTGTCTGTTGAGTCAGTTGGATAGATGCCGGATCTGTTGATGCCGCAGGAGTTAAACTTTGCTCGACCATTGATGTTATCTCGGTGTAGTGGTTTATTTCTTCCTATAAGGCGGTTGATTTCCTTGAAGGCCTCTGGTCCTGGTTTGATTCCTTGCAATTTCTTCTTGAAAGCGCTGTCGTTGTGGTGCCGGATGGAGTTTCTAAACATGATGTTAACACATTCAAGTTCACTTTTCACAGTCTGGTATTCTTGATTCACTGTGTTGAGTTCCCTCTGGTGTATTCTTTGCAGCCTTTTTCTCAACCTTTGTCGCTGCGAATATAAGTTCTGCACATAATCCGGGAGGTGTTGGTATCTATCCTTAGCTGTCTTGGGTACCATTTGGACGTCAAGTGCATTTCCGATTGTTATTTCCAGCAACCAGACGGCACCATCAATTTCATCATTCAGGAGGGTTCTATTGGCATTCTTGCATTCTCTCGATGTTCAGTGTTCTGTAATTTAAAAAGTCAGCTTTGCTGCTAGGACGGCTGGTTGGTTGAGCTTGATCGAAAGCGGAACTGCTTCGTGGTCGGATTCGCTTGGTACAGTTGAACAGGTAAAGTTGCTTATTTCTGGAAGTATAAAAATTAAGTTAATTTATTTATTTGCCAATCAAGTTACAAAACTTTATAGTGACTCTCATAATTTTAATTTAATATAATTTTAATTTTAAAAATACTTGTGTAGAAAAATAATATAAATAATAACAATTACATAATAATTACAATGAATTCAATATATATTTCTTAATATTAAATTTAGTCTTATTAAAATCTATGGCAATATGAAAATCATTTTAAGCAACACAAGAACTAGTGATTGGGTTATTTTTAGCATAATTTGTAATGTGGAAAGGAACACTTAAGAAGATTCCATCTCTAGGTCGCAAAAAACGAGAAGGAGCATAGATATTATACATAGAAAGTAACATCGGGCAATCAATATTATAGTTTAAGAGTTTAAGTTTGCGTATACGGGCTCCAAATTATGCAACAATATTCTAATATTGGTCTGACAATCGACAAATAAAGACTCTTTAGAGTATAATAATTCAAATAATTTCGAATTTCTCATTAAAAATCCCAGCATCGAATAGATATTACTTGATCAATTTAAATTGAAAAAGTCATTTTGGAATCAAAAATAACTCCCAAATCTTTTTGGTTCATAAATCTTTGCAGACAGATATCATCAATTTTGTATTCATAGTTTATTGGGCAATGAATTCTTGAATATGTCACAACACTGCATTTATTTACATTGAAAAATAATCCATTTCGGTTACACCAGTCAATAATTATATTATTAAGTTCAAGAGTTCAAGTATTTTTTATTGGAATGTTATGCTGCACACAATCGAAAGCTTTGTTAAAGTCAGTGTAAATAACATCACATTGCTATCGTTCTTCCAAACAATGAAGACAGTAAGTGGTAAATAAAGACAGGTTAGTAGCAGTCAATCTTCCACTCATGAATCCATGTTGGTTTTCTGATACAAGATTTTTAACCAGACTATAAAGCTTTTTTTTACTATGGCTTCAAAAAGCTTAGGTATAAGCTGAAGTTTGGCAATTGGTCTGTAATTTTTAATGGAATATTTGGAGCCAGATTTATGCAAGGGTGTTATAAAGGAATGTTTCCAGGTATCCAGAAACACACCTTGTTTCAAAGAAAAGTTGAATATATAACACAATGGAGAAGCAAGATATAACTTACAATTTTTTAGAAGAAGTGATTTGCTTGAAAAAAAGATGCAAAATTGTTGCAAATATCATTGAGATTGTCAAATGAGATGCCTTTATACGACATATTAGATGGAAAGCCTAAAGATTTACGATTCGTGTTTAAAAATGACCAAAAGCATTTAGAATTGGATTAAATGTTCGACTCTAGAGACCATAAATATTGTCTATAAACAAAGTTTTTCAAAAATTCATGTTCTCTTCGGGTTTGATGAAACTGCTGTCGAAAAGAAGCAGAAATCTTACTTTTTTTATGTAGTTTACTCATAATATTTTTCAACCTCGATAAACTTTTATTAAACCAAACTGGTCTTTTCGATTCTTTAAAATGTTTAGTAGGAACAAAACGTGAAATGGCAGAATCTAAAATGTTCCGAAACACAGAAAAAGCTAGTTCTAATTCATTATAATCAAAAACAAGTTTCCAATCAATCGATTCAAAATAATTATTCATTGATATGAAATCGGCATTTTTAAAGTCATATTTCATTTCAACGTTACAGGAGCAATTTAATTCAATTAAAACTGACAAATTAAAATTGATCTCAAGTGCTTTATGATGAACACTGTTCTCAAGTAAATTAAAATTGGCTTCATCTAAGTGAGCTTCAAGATTTGTATCAATAAAATTTAAATCTAAAATGCGATCAATGGAGTTATAAATATTGTTAATTTGATACATATTCAATGCAGTTAAGCTGTCAATAACGTTACACTCAAAATCTCTGTTAACATTATAAGGAAACATAAGTTTCTCATCGTTAGAAAATACCCATTTAATATCCGACAAATTGAAATCACCCAAAACTATCCAGTATGACTTCTCATCTACAATATTTTTTAGAATGTACTCTATATTTTTAATATGAGCATCATAAATAGAACTATGGTATATATGAAAGAAAACAGTACAAGTGAATATTCTTACGTTCCAAAGAAGAATGAAAAGTAGGCAATATAATTAATAACATTTTCTTCTGTGACTGATTTATTCAGTCTAGAGATATGTATGTAAAAAGCGATGTCGAGGTACAGATGGAAGAGAAGCAAATATTTCAGCATTTTCTCCGATCAGCTGTTTATGTTTTTTGTTAGTCGAAGCAAGAGAGTCAGACATGGAAACTCTCTCGATCTTGCGGAGTAGATGACCGCGCTATGAGAAGTTTTTTATCAACGGAGGTAGAAAGCCGTTTAGTATTCTCACGAACTATGGGGACTCTCATTGCACGAGAGGAATCACGAATATCGCGACTTATATTTAATTTCGATGTATTAGAATTTGATGATTTTGCATCTGTATTAAAAGAATCCAAATTAATTGGAGTACTTTCTTTGAAAATGTTTGAGAGTTCTCTCATTTTTTTATACAGTTTTGTAGGGGAAAGGCAATGCACTTTTCACATTTATAAAATAAATGTTTGTAAGACTTTATAATTTTGTTGTCTTTTTTATTAATTTTACAACACTCTAAGTGCGAGTTTAGACCACATAATTCACATTGTATGATGAACGAGTCAGTTATGTTTTTTAAACAAACCAAACACTTTGAATTATTCATAATGAAACGAAAAATAAAAGAAAATAACCTAGACTAAGGTATAAAGACAGGCGTTGAGTATGACTTGCAGTCGTTTGCAGTCGTTAGCAGATGAGAGAAAGAAATCTAAAGTTGATGGAGTTCTGGGGAAGGTAGGCTTGGGCTGTGAGACCACAGCTCGTCACTGTGTAGGTCCATCCAGTCCACTATAGCCTAGCCTTCATTGTTGATGGTAGTACCTTGCCAAATATGATGCCTTGCGTTGAAGTCGGCTCCAATTAGACCGTAGGTTGTCTGTTTCAAAACACTGTTGAGGATATTTAGGTCGTTGTGGATGTTTCTGTTGGAGGAGTCGCATTTGAAGTAGATGCTGATCAATGTCAGGTTTTCTGATTGTCTTAGTTCTATTCTTACCGCTGTGGCTTCATTTGTTTGAAGACCTTGGATGATAACTTCACTGGCTCGAAGGAAATCTTGTCTTTCAAGTAAATGGTGGTACCTCTTCGATGCTGACCTTTTTCCTGTCGGAAGGTCTTATATCCAACAACTTCAATGTTGTTCCTGCGGATAACGTTGGTTTCACTGATAAAAGCGATGTCCGCTTTATTATTCTTCATGAATATGTTGAACGCTGTCTTTCTTTCCTAGCTGTATAATGAATTCACATTATACGTCAGTTTGTGAAGCTTCTTTAATTGCATAACTGGAAGATGAATGTGGCCAGGGCCACGGTCTTTTCTCCTTCGCTAAGCTGTGTGTAATTAGCGTGAGCTGCACTCTTGGCTTTCTCCATTACGGAAAGCAGATTGCTTCTGAAGATTCATTGGACTTCGTTGCTGAGATTCGTTGATTTTACTGACCTGGTATGGCTAGGTGTTGGATTCACTGGGACAATCCTTGTTGGTCCGCTTTTGGTGGTCTTTGCAGGAGTCCCAGAAGGATGTTGTTGTATTTATGTTTTCGTTGCTGTTGGTCCATTAATCAGCATTTTTGCATAGCTGACGTTGAGACGAGCAGCAGCGAAAGCTGACCGTGTAGCAAATTCCTTGTGAGCCTTCTTTTTCTGTTGTTTTTGATTCTTTGCTGTTCTCATTGCGATAAGGGTTAGACAACACTTTAAGCTAGCTGGCTGTCCCTCCTTCTGACAGTTAGCACGCAAAACATCAAGCCCAATATTTTCCATCCGCTTGCACTGTCCAATTCGTGGTTCTCCTTCTATATAGCAGCGTAAGAACAATGAATTCCCTTAAGGAGTAGTAGGTTCTTCTTGGCTTCCTTTGGCGTAAACGTCGTGAAATGGATTTTGCTTTCCAGTAAAAACTTCTTAATGGCGTCGAAGGATTCTCTGTTTTCAGCGTTGATTAGCGTTGATTTGGTGTTTCAGTTCCTCAGCGTAAAGCTTAGCTGTTAGCGAAGCAAATGCTGCCTCCAGATTAAATGGTTCACCCATTTCCGGCTTAACTTTCAATTTGTTTATTGATTTTATTACACAGGATTTAACACACAACACTTATTTAAAAAAAAAAAACCTTTGTTCCGTAAAAAAAACAGGGGTGATTTATTTGTAGGGCACAGGTAGCCTGCTCGTATACCTGACTAAGTACTTGAGTATTTCGGGGTGGATTCAAATCTTCCGCTATCGATGTACGATGTACTGGACGATGATCACTGGCCTGGCTGTGACTTAACTAATTCAATTTCAATTCAATTCATTTTTATTGAACATGCAATATTTACAATTTGTCTTAAAATTAAAGTTTTACATATCATGACTTATTTTATGTTTGTTGGCACATAGCGCGCCTAATGGTATAAATTGGCTTAGGCGAAACTTAGGATAAACGTCGGTTAATCTGGTTACTCTAGGGTTGGTCAATCCCGGGTGTCATGTTTTTGGGTTGGTGTGGGGGTATGTAGGCGATTAGCCACGATGTATGGCTAACTCGGTGTCAGCGTAGAAGGAGACAGCGTCTCCGTTGTCAATTGAGATATTTTCGTTCCTGGTTGGTCATTATTCGTATTAGTGGGTTTGGGTGGTTGGTAATTTCCGATACTCGTTTCCTTGTCGATTCTACAAGAAACTGGTCCAGTGGCTTCATTTTGGCTTCGTCGTAGAGTCGCTTGTTGGTGAAGTGCTTTCGCCTCTGTCGATCAAAGAAAATTCCTGTACAAATCCGCAATATCTTCCCCTCGAACACTTGAAGTTTCAGCATAGCAGTCTACGATATGGTTAACCACACCGGAAAACTGTAGCTGATTATTGGTCTTCGTGGCGATTAGCCACGATGTATGGCTAACTCGGTGTCAGCGTAGAAGGAGACAGCGTCTCCGTTGTCATTTGGGATCCTTTCTGGTACATATTTCCATTGCACATAGGAATCTTGGCAAATTGGAAATTTATGTGTTTCTCAAGATTTTCTGTTAGAAGGAAAGCCGACTGGTTGAGATTCACTACCAGTTTAACTGCTTCCTGGTTTGATTCGCTGGTTAGAACGGTATAAATAATTATAATTGCTGATTTCTGGAAGTATGTAAACAAAATAAGAAGTTGAAATAAAAATTTCTAATGTAGAAGGTGTTTTAGGTGTTGCTTTAGGCTGTGATACAACAACCAGAGAATGATCGTCGCTATTTTAGTCCATCCAATCCACGATTGCTTTTCCTTGCTTAGTGATGTAGTAATGGAAGTGTCCAGCCATTGGTTATGCCTTGCATTAAAGTCAACGCCAATGAATCCGTATGTTGTTTGCTTTAGGATACGGTTGAAGATGGTAAAGACGTAGTGAATATTTCCAGTGCTTTTCATCCTTCGGTATTTTTCGATATTAATGTTATTCCTCCTTGCAACATTTGTTTCGCTTATTAATACTATGTCTGGGTTGTTCGACTTCATAAACAAGTTGAACGACGTCCTTATGTCCAAGCTGCTGTTACAAAATTATTTACGCGGAGCAACAAGAATGTGTAATGTCGATTGCCGAACTGTCAATTACAGTGGCGAAGAGGAGAGAAGGTAAATCGAATAAAATTGTAACTAGAAGCGAATTAAGTGCTGCCACCACAGCTGAGCTCAGTTAAGGGGTGGGTTTGATCAGTTGGAATTATTTTTGATTTTGATTAATTAATATTGATTAATGAAATTTGTTAGATTAAATAAGATTAAATAAGTTGCTGAAAATAAAAAAAAGGAAAAAGGGCGCCAGTGATTTTTTTTTTCTTTTTTTTTAATTAATTATTCATTGATATGAAATCGGCATTTTTAAAGTCATATTTCATTTCAACGTTACAGGAGCAATTTAATTCAATTAAAACTGACAAATTAAAATTGATCTCAAGTGCTTTATGATGAACACTGTTCTCAAGTAAATTAAAATTGGCTTCATCTAAGTGAGCTTCAAGATTTGTATCAATAAAATTTAAATCTAAAATGCGATCAATGGAGTTATAAATATTGTTAATTTGATACATATTCAATGCAGTTAAGCTGTCAATAACGTTACACTCAAAATCTCTGTTAACATTATAAGGAAACATAAGTTTCTCATCGTTAGAAAATACCCATTTAATATCCGACAAATTGAAATCACCCAAAACTATGCAGTATGACTTCTCATCTACAATATTTTTTAGAATGTACTCTATATTTTTAATATGAGCATCATAAATAGAACTATGGTATATATGAAAGAAAACAGTACAAGTGAATATTCTTACGTTCCAAAGAAGAATGAAAAGTAGGCAATATAATTAATAACATTTTCTTCTGTGACTGATTTATTCAGTCTAGAGATATGTACTGTGAGAATCAAAAGTCAAGGCACACATCAGATTTCTATGGTTTATTTATTATACAATATAAAATAGAGAATAAAATGAAACATATTTATTTTTTAAATTAAGTTTAATTATTAAGTAACGATATTTCATAAATTTTCTTAAAGTTTTTATAGTATTAATTATTTTTCAAGAAATAAACATAATAACAATGCTATTATTACAAATCAAAAGTAATGGCACACTTAGACTAAATAAGCTTAAATAACATTGTATTCTTAAATCTAATACTTTGTTTGTGCTCCTTTTGCCTTTCGGACAGCTTGCAGACGTCTCGGCATAGATTCTACAAGTTTTTTTGTAACATCTGGCGATATAGCAGCCCATTCCTCAAGCAAAACTTTTTTTAAATCCTCTTTGTTAGAAATTTCCCTTTTTCGAACTTGCTGATCTAAAATTTCCCAAAGATGTTCGATCGGGTTTAAGTCTGGAGATTGGGGAGGATGGTCAAGTTGCTTAGGGGTCCGATATAAAAGCCATTCTTTCACTAAGCGGGATGTATGCTTAGGGTCATTATCTTGTTGAAAAACCCATACACTTGGTAGTTGCAGCTTTTCAACACTGGGACCTAGGTTTTGTTGTAAAATGGAGAGGTACTGCTCTTTTTTCATTGTACTATCAATGAAAACGAGGTTCCCTACTCCTGCAGCAGCCATGCAACCCCACACCATGACTGAGCCTCCGCCATGCTTCAAACTAGACGTAATGTTTTTTTCTTGAAACTCTGCATTTTTAGTTCGCCAAATTTTAGATGATTTTTTAGAGCCAAAAATCTCAAATTTGCTTTCATCGGTAAAGAGCACAGAATTCCAGAATTCTTTTCCATGTTTTTGGTACTTATTGGCAAATTTGCGACGTTTTTTTTTATTTATGTCTGATATATAAGGCTTCTTCCTTGGTGTTCGCCCATTTAAGCCATTAGCATTCAGTACTCTGTATAGTACATGCACTAACAGATTTTCCCGAATCACGACTTATGTTTTCTGAAATTTTAGTTGCACTTGACCTCGGATTAGCTTTCACTTCTTTGACGATTTGTTTCACCTGAACCGGATTCAATTTTTTTGGTCGGCCAGAACGTGGTAAATTATGCAAATTTTTGCAAGATTGAAATTTTTTTATAATATTTCTCACGGTAGAAAAGTGTCTTTTAACTATTTTTCCGATTTCCCGATAAGAATTACCCTCTTGCCATAAATTTAAAATTATTTTTCTTGTTTCTAACTGCGTTTCGGTCCTCATGTTGCAAGAATCTTTTTGTCACTGACATTAAATTATGAATTAAAGAAAAAACATAGAAAAATACCGTTTTGTTCTTACATTAAAACAACTTGTTAAAGAAGTCTAACTAACTGTTAACTTAAGCAAATTTGTTGTTGTTAGTTGTTTAGTTTGAATGTGCCATTACTTTTGATTCATCACAGTGGGACTTTTATTCATGATTTTACTCAAAAAATAAAAAGAACATAGTTAAATTGCAAAATATGTATAAATATTTATAGATATGAATGTAAGGCTTTCATTTAAAACTTAAACTTTTATCAAGGCCCAAGAGTTAGGAAATTATGGTAAGTGAAACATAAAGCTCACTTGTGTGCCATGACTTTTGATTCTCACAGTATGTAAAAAGCGATGTCGAGGTATAGATGGAAGAGAAGCAAATATTTCAGCATTTTCTCCGATCAGCTGTTTATGTTTTTTGTTAGTCGAAGTAAGAGAGTCAGACATGGAAACTCTTCGTACTTTTGATGAAGCTCGATCTTGCGGAGTAGATGACCGCGCTATGAGAAGTTTTTTATCAACGGAGGTAGAAAGCCGTTTAGTATTCTCACGAACTATGGGGACTC
Organism: Scaeva pyrastri; assembly: GCA_905146935.1. NCBI lineage: Eukaryota > Metazoa > Arthropoda > Insecta > Diptera > Syrphidae > Scaeva > Scaeva pyrastri. Next base: position 36,340,401 of record LR989928.1, read on the forward strand.
TCATTGCACGAGAGGAATCACGAATATCGCGACTTATATTTAATTTCGATGTATTAGAATTTGATGATTTTGCATCTGTATTAAGAGAATCCAAATTAATTGGAGTACTTTCTTTGAAAATGTCTGAGAGTTCTCTCATTTTTTTATACAGTTTTGTAGGGGAAAGGCAATGCACTTTTCACATTTATAAAATAAATGTTTGTAAGACTTTATAATTTTGTTGTCTTTTTTATTAATTTTACAACACTCTAAGTGCGAGTTTAGACCACATAATTCACATTGTATGATGAACGAGTCAGTTATGTTTTTTAACCCTAGAAAGATAATCATATTTTTTATGACGTAAAAGATAATCATACGTCTCAGAGACGTATAGCACTTTGTTAGTGTATTAAATAAAAAACATTATCTTTTTCCAAAATGTTAAATGTTTTATTTATTAATGAATTTCATATTACGAGAAATGAATCCATGATTTGGTAGAAATATGTATTAATTTAAAAGAAAAAACAAAAAACTTAAACTCTGTTACAATTTAATTAAACATTAAAATTGACTTTAAATTTTAAAAGTTGCCTTATTATCACTTTTTGGTTCAAAACAAGTCTACTAATAAGTATTAGTAGACTCCTCGGTTCGTCATGACCATCAAATAAAAAGTTAGCACAAAAAAAAATTATAAAACTTATAAACAAATAATAATAAACAATTTTTTTTAAATATTTCACAAAAGTTACGTCTCCCAGACGTATGGCATAGCTATAACTTCTGACCACATATACTTACCGTCCCACAACGGCTGGCACGGGCAAGCTCCAACCATCGACTGAGCATATCTAAGCAGCCAACACGATGCGGTTTACAGTTAAAAGGATATTACATTTTTTTTGTGCGTGATACGTCTGGCAGACGTAGATTATCTTTCTAGGGTCAAACAAACCAAACACTTTGAATTATTCATAATGAAACGAAAAATAAAAGAAAATAACCTAGACTAAGGTATAAACACAGGCGTTGAGTATGACTTGCAGTCGTTTGCAGTCGTTAGCAGATGAGAGAAAGAAATCTAAAGTTGATGGAGTTCTGGGGAAGGTAGGCTTGGGCTGTGAGACCACAGCTCGTCACTGTGTAGGTCCATCCAGTCCACTATAGCCTAGCCTTCATTGTTGATGGTAGTACCTTGCCAAATATGATGCCTTGCGTTGAAGTCGGCTCCAATTAGACCGTAGGTTGTCTGTTTCAAAACACTGTTGAGGATATTTAGGTCGTTGTGGATGTTTCTGTTGGAGGAGTCGCATTTGAAGTAGATGCTGATCAATGTCAGGTTTTCTGATTGTCTTAGTTCTATTCTTACCGCTGTGGCTTCATTTGTTTGAAGACCTTGGATGATAACTTCACTGGCTCTAAGGAAATCTTGTCTTTCAAGTAAATGGCGGTACCTCTTCGATGCTGACCTTTTTCCTGTCGGAAGGTCTTATATCCAACAACTTCAATGTTGTTCCTGCGGATAACGTCCATTAATCAGCATTTTTGCATAGCTGACGTTGAGACGAGCAGCAGCGAAAGCTGACCGTGTAGTAGGTTCTTCTTGGCTTCCTTTGGCGTAAACGTCGTGAAATGGATTTTGCTTTCCAGTAAAAACTTCTTAATGGCGTCGAAGGATTCTCTGTTTTCAGCGTTGATTAGCGTTGATTTGGTGTTGCAGTTCCTCAGCGTAAAGCTTAGCTGTTAGCGAAGCAAATGCTGCCTCCAGATTAAATGGTTCACCCATTTCCGGCTTAACTTTCAATTTGTTTATTGATTTTATTACACAGGATTTAACACACAACACTTATTTAAAAAAAAAAAACCTTTGTTCCGTAAAAAAAACAGGGGTGATTATTTGTAGGGCACAGGTAGCCTGCTCGTATACCTGACTAAGTACTTGAGTATTTCGGGGTGGATTCAAATCTTCCGCTATCGATATACGATGTACTGGACGATGATCACTGGCCTGGCTGTGACTTAACTAATTCAATTTCAATTCAATTCATTTTTATTGAACATGCAATATTTACAATTTGTCTTAAAATTAAAGTTTTACATATCATGACTTATTTTATGTTTGTTGGCACATAGCGCGCCTAATGGTATAAATTGGCTTAGTCTAGAATAAAAATAATATATATGGCGAAACTTAGGATAAACGTCGGTTAATCTGGTTACTCTAGGGTTGGTCAATCCCGGGTGTCATGTTTTTGGGTTGGTGTGGGGGTATGTAGGCGATTAGCCACGATGTATGGCTAACTTGGTGTCAGAGTAGAACGAGACAGCGTCTCCCTTGTCAATTGAGATATTTTCGTTCCTGGTTGGTCATTATTCGTATTAGTGGGTTTGGGTGGTTGGTAATTTCCGATACTCGTTTCCTTGTCGATTCTACAAGAAACTGGTCCAGTGGCTTCATTTTGGCTTCGTCGTAGAGTCGCTTGTTGGTGAAGTGCTTTCGCCTCTGTCGATCAAAGAAAATTCCTGTACAAATCCGCAATATCTTCCCCTCGAACACTTGAAGTTTCAGCATAGCAGTCTACGATATGGTTAACCACACCGGAAAACTGTAGCTGATTATTGGTCTTCGTGGCGATTAGCCACGATGTATGGCTAACTCGGTGTCAGCGTAGAAGGAGACAGCGTCTCCGTTGTCATTTGGGATCCTTTCTGGTACATATTTCCATTGCACATAGGAATCTTGGCAAATTGGAAATGTATGTGTTTCTCAAGATTTTCTGTTAGAAGGAAAGCCGACTGGTTGAGATTCACTACCAGTTTAACTGCTTCCTGGTTTGATTCGCTGGTTAGAACGGTATAAATAATTATAATTGCTGATTTCTGGAAGTATGTAAACAAAATAAGAAGTTGAAATAAAAATTTCTAATGTAGAAGGTGTTTTAGGTGTTGCTTTAGGCTGTGATACAACAACCAGAGAATGATCGTCGCTATTTTAGTCCATCCAATCCACGATTGCTTTTCCTTGCTTAGTGATGTAGTAATGGAAGTGTCCAGCCATTGGTTATGCCTTGCATTAAAGTCAACGCCAATGAATCCGGATGTTGTTTGCTTTAGGATACGGTTGAAGATGGTAAAGACGTAGTGAATATTTCCAGTGCTTTTCATCCTTCGGTATTTTTCGATATTAATGTTATTCCTCCTTGCAACATTTGTTTCGCTTATTAATACTATGTCTGGGTTGTTCGACTTCATAAACAAGTTGAACGACGTCCTTATGTCCAAGCTGTTGTTACAAAATTATTTACGCGGAACAACAAGAATGTGTAATGTCGATTGCCGAACTGTCAATTACAGTGGCGAAGAGGAGAGAAGGTAAATCGAATAAAATTGTAACTAGAAGCGAATTAAGTGCTGCCACCACAGCTGAGCTCAGTTAAGGGGGGGATTTGATCAGTTGGAATTATTTTTGATTTTGATTAATTAATATTGATTAATGAAATTTGTTAGATTAAATAAGATTAAATAAGTTGCAGAAAATAAAAAAAGGAAAAAGGCCGCCCGTGATTTTTTTTTTTTCTTTTTTTTTAATTAAGGAAATCACAAACCTTAGAAGCAAAACCGACGACGACGGTGAAATTGAAAGAAAGAAAAAAGAAAACGAAAGATATTTTCAATTTCTAAACAATTAAGTTTTAATATGTTCTTGGTTTGCTTGGGAAACCTTTTACAGGGGAAAAACCCAAGATCTTTTAAAACAAAGGAAATTTTAGAACAAAACGTATCTAGTAAAGAAAGGTGGACCATTAACAAAGGGGCAAAGAAAACAGTAGGGGTGTGCAGCTTTTAGCAACTAACTAATAAAGAAAAGAATACCACTATACTTAGCTTTTTTTTTTGAATTATCTTCACATAATTTTTTTTTTACGATTTTATTTAATTAATTTTTTTTTAAACTAACTTTTCACATTTTTTTCGCTTTTATCCTGTTTTTCAACCTTCTGTCTTCAATAGTGGGTAAAAAGTGTCCTCCCAGGCTTTCACCATGCCTGGAAGGCCGCTTTCTTTTTCCAATGCCCAAGTGCTTTCGGCGAATCAGAAAGCGTGGATCTCGGTAGCGTCATCATTTCATTCAGCTACATAATGCATATTTCGCTAGAGTGAGCTAACGCAGTTGAGACCTCACCGCCTATCCTACTCACACTTTAAACCCCAGCTTTATGCACCGTCATCCTCATTGAATTCGCCGGACTCTGATAAGACTTCCAGTGGGCGGCAATTCAATGGTTGCATTCAACCAACCTATGTTCCCCCTTTCTATTTTAATTGCGAAGAGAAAGTTTCGCGAAACTAAACAACACAAACTCGCTCACCAGTAGTTTTGTGTAAACCAAGGACCATCTGTCACTTGTGTGTATTGCATCAGCCAGACATTTCGAATACTGTTCTTTTTTTTCTCCTTTGCTCAATTGAGAGTAATTAGATGGTACTGCGTTCTTTGCTTTTTCCATTATGGAAGCAGGCTGCTACAGAAAATTTCCTGGACTTCACTCTGCAGATTTATTTTGGATGCGATCAACCTCGATGCGACGGATGGGGCTGGAACTTTTGGTTACTGTTGTCCTGAATTCTTGGGAGCTGCTGGTTTGTTGGCTGCGACGGACTTGGCGATTGAAGAGTAACTTACGGTGGGCGGGTAATTAAGCAAGCTGATTTGGCAGCACAATTTTGTTGGGCCTTCTTGTCTCCTATCTTTTTGTTCCTGTCAGTGAGTTGCAGTTTTAAGGTTGGACACCCTCTGTAACTAGCCGGATATCCTTCCTTGTAGTTAGCACATCAAACATCATTTCCAGTTTTTGCTGTCCTCTTGCACTGTCCCGGAATATCATCATTGGTGAATTTTTCCCAATGTACCCTCTGGTTCATTATCAGGGTCTTCATGAACACTTCCCTCACATCGCAGATTCGTTCAGCTCAACAACAAAGCTGTTATATTCCTTGCCTTTGGCCTTTTTGAATATGAATTTTGTAACTCAAATTACAGGTATACCTTCACAACGGAGCTCCTCCTCAACTTCGATGGTGGCGTACGAGTAGTGGATTCCTTTCAGGGTTACTAAATTTTACCTGTCGTCACTAGGTGTGAAGGTGGTAAATTCTATTTTCCTTAGGTAACTTTGGATCTGCTTGAAGGTGTCCTTGTTTAATGCATTTATCGTTGACTTGGTGTTGCTCTTGTTTTTGAAGATGATCTCCAGTTAATTGGCCTTGGAGAATCTTCCAATTTCTGCAGAATTGGTGGTGAAGCAAAACATCGGTGGCATACCACCGGTCTGTGTTGGCTTTTCCTTTATGGTGTACTTGGCTGGAGATGAACTTGGTGTACCGGATGCTCCTGATGTTGACGCTTTTGGGACGGACGTTCATAGTTGGAGTGGTTTCCTTTTCGAGTATTGTTAAGGGTTTTGGTGGGATAACTCCAAGCCCATCCGTTGCTGTTGATGGAGCTGTCCTCTTAGTTTTGGGAATATCTTCCTTGATCTTCTTCTTCTTGTTTGCAGTGTTGCATTTTCTCCTTCTTTTTTGTTCTGGTATTGGGGATGGGTTGTTGTCTTCAGTTGAGCTTAATGAGTCACTCCATGTCTTCGTTTTGGTTGTCATTTCCCAGAATTTTACTAAGGGTTTCGGTAATCCTAATCCCGTTTTCTGGACCAAGATTAATTATCTTCCTCAGAAGTTCTTCCAGGGCTGCAATTTTTTGCTCAATGGTATTATGGTTAACCATTATTGGATTACCGTTTTAATGCTTCGTTGAATTGATTTAATCCTTTTTATGCCACGGCTTTTTTTTAAGAAAAACTACCCATGCACATTAACTGGAAAAAAGGTTCACTTTATTTCATTTGTGGGCCAATGTGTGTGACCAATGTGAACTACTTAATCTCAATTTCTCAATTAATTTTTATTGAACATACCTATGTATAATATTTACAATTTGTCTTAAAATTTAACTTACTACATACTATGACATACTTGTTTTTTGTTGGCACATAGAGGGCCTAACGGTATAAATTGGCTTAGTCTAAAATAAAATTAAAAATAATATATATGGCGAAACTTAAGATAAACGTCGGTTATCTGGTTACTCTAGGGTTGTTCAATCCCGGGTGTCATGTTTTTGGGTTGGTGTGGGGGTATGTAGGCGATTAGCCACGATGTATGGCTAACTCGGTGTCAGCGTAGAAGGAGACAGCGTCTCCGTTGTCAATTGAGATATTTTCGTTCCTGGTTAGTCATTATTCGTATTAGTGGGTTTGGGTGGTTGGTAATTTCCGATACTCGTTTCCTTGTCGATTCTACAAGAAACTGGTCCAGTGGCTTCATTTTGGCTTCGTCGTAGAGTCGCTTGTTGGTGAAGTGCTTTCGCCTCTGTCGATCAAAGAAAATTCCTGTACAAATCCGCAATATCTTCCTCTCGAACACTTGAAGTTTCAGCATAGAAGTCTTCGATATGGTTAACCACACCGGAAAACTGTAGCTGATTATTGGTCTTCGTGGCGATTAGCCACGATGTACATATGGCTAACTCGGTGTCAGCGTAGAAGGAGACAGCGTCTCCGTTGTCATTTGGGATCCTTTCTGGTACATATTTCCATGAAAAAATTAAGCAGAAAAAAAAAATGAAAGAAAATTAATGATTAAATGAAAAATTAAATTAAAAAAAAGAAAGAAGGGAAAGAAAAGAGTAAAATATGCACATAAATCAATGATTTGCCAAATAATTGAAAACTAAAGATCTAAACCTATTCGTGCTTCTTATACTTCTCATCGCGATTGGCAGGGAGTTCCAAAGGCGTATAACGTGGACAAAAAATTGTCGTTCAGTAATCAGGTATGTAAATCGAGGTTGTATGAGCACAAGAGACCTTGTTGAACTAGGGAAATTCAGCCTGGAGTATAGGTAATCCGGTTGTTGAGTTTGAATGATTTCATGCAGGTAGCATACCGATCGATAGTTTTAATTGCGAAGAGAAAGTTTCGCGAAACTAAACAACACAAAAGCGATCATCATAACAACGACTTTAAAAAAAATTGTGAAAGGATTAGGTACTAGGTAAATTAATTAGAAATATTGTAAACTTCGTAGAGTGGATTCTTTGTTTGGTTTTATTGAAAGAAAATTAAAGTTACTTTAACGTTCCACCTTTTACAAAAGTTTATGCATTTTAAAATGTTATGTTGGGCATTAAGCCATTCTCTAAAAGAGCAACATCGGCAATCGGAAACAAAGTGTCCCGTGCTATTTGCTCAGGCCGCTCACCAGTAGTTTTGTGTAAACCAAGGACCATCTGTCACTTGTGTGTATTGCATCAGCCAGACATTTCGAATACTGTTCTTTTTTTTTCTCCTTTGCTCAATTGAGAGTAATAAGATGGTACTGCGTTCTTTGCTTTTTCCATTATGGAAGCAGGCTGCTACAGAAAATTTCCTGGACTTCACTCTGCAGATTTATTTGCTGGATAGGTGTTGGGGCTTTTTTTAATTTGGATGCGATCAACCTCGATGCGACGGATGGGGCTGGAACTTTTGGTTACTGTTGTCCTGAATTCTTGGGAGCTGCTGGTTTGTTGGCTGCGACGGACTTGGCAATTGAAGAGTAACTTACGGTGGGCGGGTAATTAAGCAAGCTGATTTGGCAGCACAATTTTGTTGGGCCTTCTTGTCTCCTATCTTTTTGTTCCTCTCAGTGAGTTGCAGTTTTAAGGTTGGACACCCTCTGTAACTAGCCGGATATCCTTCCTTGTAGTTAGCACATCAAACATCATTTCCAGTTTTTGCTGTCCTCTTGCACTGTCCCGGAATATCATCATTGGTGAATTTTTCCCAATGTACCCTCTGGTTCATTATCAGGGTCTTCATGAACACTTCCCTCACATCGCAGATTCGTTCAGCTCAACAACAAAGCTGTTATATTCCTTGCCTTTGGCCTTTTTGAATATGAATTTTGTAACTCAAATTACAGGTATTCCTTCACAACGGAGCTCCTCCTCAACTTCGATGGCTGCGTACGAGTATTGGATTCCTTTCAGGGTTACTAAATTTTACCTGTCGTCACGAGGTGTGAAGGTGGTAAATTCTATTTTCCTCGACCTTAGGTAACTTTTTATCTTCTTAAAGGCGTCCTTGTTTAATGCAATTATCGTTGACTTGGTGTTGCTCTTGTTTTTGAAGATGATCTCCAGTTAATTGGCCTTGGAGAATCTTCCAATTTCTGCAGAATTGGTGGTGAAGCAAAACATCGGTGGCATACCGCCGGTCTGTGTTGGCTTTTCGTCTATGGTGTACTTGGCTGGAGATGAACTTGGTGTACCGGATTCTCCTGATGTTGACGCTATTGGGACGGACGTTCATAGTTGGAGTGGTTTCCTTTTCGAGTGTTGTTAAGGGTATTGGTGGGATAACTCCAAGCCCATCCGTTGCTGTTGATGGAACTGTCCTCTTAGTTTTGGGAATATCTTCCTTGATCTTCTTCTTCTTGTTTGCAGTGTTGCATTTTCTCCTTCTTTTTTGTTCTGGTATTGGGGATGGGTTGTTGTCTTCAGTTGAGCTTAATGAGTCACTCCATGTCTTCGTTTTGGTTGTCATTTCCCAGAATTTTACTAAGGGTTTCGGTAATCGTAATCCCATTTTCGGGACCAAGATTAATTATCTACCTCGGAAGTTCTTCCAGGGCTGCAATTTTTTGCTCAATGGTATTATGGTTAACCATTATTGGATTACCGTTTTAATGATTCGTTGAATTGATTTAATCCTTTTTATGCCACGGCTTTTTTTTAAGAAAAACTACCCATGCACATTAACTGGAAAAAAGGTTTGTCTACCTGGCAGGTATAAAATTATCACTTTCACTTTATTTGTTCGCCCACATTTGTGGGCCAATGTGTGTGACCAATGTGAACTACTTAATCTCAATTTCTCAATTAATTTTTATTGAACATATGTATAATATTTACAATTATATTTAATACTATGACATACTTGTTTTTTGTTGGCACATAGAGGGCCTAACGGTATAAATTGGCTTAGTCTAAAATAAAATTAAAAATAATATATATGGCGAAACTTAAGATAAACGTCGGTTATCTGGTTACTCTAGGGTTGTTCAATCCCGGGTGTCATGTTTTTGGGTTGGTGTGGGGGTATGTAGGCGATTAGCCACGATGTATGGCTAACTCGGTGTCAGCGTAGAAGGAGACAGCGTCTCCGTTGTCAATTGAGATATTTTCGTTCCTGGTTAGTCATTATTCGTATTAGTGGGTTTGGGTGGTTGGTAATTTCCGATACTCGTTTCCTTGTCGATTCTACAAGAAACTGGTCCAGTGGCTTCATTTTGGCTTCGTCGTAGAGTCGCTTGTTGGTGAAGTGCTTTCGCCTCTGTCGATCAAAGAAAATTCCTGTACAAATCCGCAATATCTTCCTCTCGAACACTTGAAGTTTCAGCATAGCAGTCTACGATATGGTTAACCACACCGGAAAACTGTAGCTGATTATTGGTCTTCGTGGCGATTAGCCACGATGTATGGCTAACTCGGTGTCAGCGTAGAAGGAGACAGCGTCTCCGTTGTCATTTGGGATCCTTTCTGGTACATATTTCCATTGCACATAGGAATCTTGGCAAATTGGAAATTTATGTGTTTCTCAAGATTTGCTGTTAGAAGGAGAGCCGACTGGTTGAGATTCACTACCAGTTTAACTGCTTCGTGGTTTGATTCGCTGGTTAGAACGGTATAAATAATTATAATTGCTGATTTCTGGAAGTATGTAAACAAAATAAGAAGTTGAAATAAAAATTTCTAATGTAGAAGGTGTTTTAGGTGTTGCTTTAGGCTGTGATACAACAACCAGAGAATGATCGTCGCTATTTTAGTCCATCCAATCCACGATTGCTTTTCCTTGCTTAGTGATGTAGTAATGGAAGTGTCCAGCCATTGGTTATGCCTTGCATTAAAGTCAACGCCAATGAATCCGTATGTTGTTTGCTTTAGGATACGGTTGAAGATGGTAAAGACGTAGTGAATATTTCCAGTGCTTTTCATCCTTCGGTATTTTTCGATATTAATGTTATTCCTCCTTGCAACATTTGTTTCGCTTATTAATACTATGTCTGGGATTTTCGACTTCATAAACAAGTTGAACGACGTCCTTATGTCCAAGCTGTTGTTACAAAATTATTTACGCGGAACAACAAGAATGTGTAATGTCGATTGCCGAACTGTCAATTACAGTGGCGAAGAGGAGAGAAGGTAAATCGAATAAAATTGTAACTAAAAGCGAATTAAGTGCTGCCACCACAGCTGAGCTCAGTTAATTCTCAGTTGGAATTATTTTTGATTTTGATTAATTAATATTGACTAATAAAATTTGTTAGTTTAAATAAGATTAAATAAGTTGCTGAAAATAAAAAAGGGAAAAAGGCCGCCAGTGATTTTTTTTTTCTTTTTTTTTAATTAAGGAAATCACAAACCTTTGAAGCGAAACCGACGACGACGGTGAAATTGAAAGAAAGAAAAAAGAAAACAAAAAAAGCGTGGATCTCGGTCGCGTCATCATTCAGCTACACAATGCATATTTCGCTAGAGTGAGCTAACGCAGTTGAGACCTCACCGCCTATCCTACTCACACTTTAAAGCGCAGCTTTATGCACCGTCATCCTCATTGAATTCGCCGGACTCTGATAAAACTTCCAGTGGGCGACAATTCAATGGTTGCATTCAGCCAAACTATGTTCCCCCTTTCTATTTTAATTGCGAAGAGAAAGTTTCGCGAAACTAAACAACACAAACGCGCTCACCAGTAGTTTTGTGTAAACCAAGGACCATCTGTCACTTGTGTGTATTGCATCAGCCAGACATTTCGAATACTGTTCTTTTTTTTCTCCTTTGCTCAATTGAGAGTAATTAGATGGTACTGCGTTCTTTGCTTTTTCCATTATGGAAGCAGGCTGCTACAGAAAATTTCCTGGACTTCACTCTGCAGATTTATTTTGGATGCGATCAACCTCGATGCGACGGATGGGGCTGGAACTTTTGGTTACTGTTGTCCTGAATTCTTGGGAGCTGCTGGTTTGTTGGCTGCGACGGACTTGGCGATTGAAGAGTAACTTACGGTGGGCGGGTAATTAAGCAAGCTGATTTGGCAGCACAATTTTGTTGGGCCTTCTTGTCTCCTATCTTTTTGTTCCTCTCAGTGAGTTGCAGTTTTAAGGTTGGACACCCTCTGTAACTAGCCGGATATCCTTCCTTGTAGTTAGCACATCAAACATCATTTCCAGTTTTTGCTGTCCTCTTGCACTGTCCCGGAATATCATCATTGGTGAATTTTTCCCAATGTACCCTCTGGTTCATTATCAGGGTCTTCATGAACACTTCCCTCACATCGCAGATTCGTTCAGCTCAACAACAAAGCTGTTATATTCCTTGCCTTTGGCCTTTTTGAATATGAATTTTGTAACTCAAATTACGGGTATTCTTTCACAACGGAGCTCCTCCTCAACTTCGATGGTGGCGTACGAGTAGTGGATTCCTTTCAGGGTTACTAAATTTTACCTGTCGTCACTAGGTGTGAAGGTGGTAAATTCTATTTTCCTTAGGTAACTTTGGATCTGCTTGAAGGTGTCCTTGTTTAATGCATTTATCGTTGACTTGGTGTTGCTCTTGTTTTTGAAGATGATCTCCAGTTAATTGGCCTTGGAGAATCTTCCAATTTCTGCAGAATTGGTGGTGAAGCAAAACATCGGTGGCATACCACCGGTCTGTGTTGGCTTTTCCTTTATGGTGTATTTGGCTGGAGATGAACTTGGTGTACCGGATGCTCCTGATGTTGACGCTTTTGGGACGGACGTTCATAGTTGGAGTGGTTTCCTTTTCGAGTATTGTTAAGGGTTTTGGTGGGATAACTCCAAGCCCATCCGTTGCTGTTGATGGAGCTGTCCTCTTAGTTTTGGGAATATCTTCCTTGATCTTCTTCTTCTTGTTTGCAGTGTTGCATTTTCTCCTTCTTTTTTGTTCTGGTATTGGGGATGGGTTGTTGTCTTCAGTTGAGCTTAATGAGTCACTCCATGTCTTCGTTTTGGTTGTCATTTCCCAGAATTTTACTAAGGGTTTCGGTAATCGTAATCCCATTTTCGGGACCAAGATTAATTATCTACCTCGGAAGTTCTTCCAGGGCTGCAATTTTTTGCTCAATGGTATTATGGTTAACCATTATTGGATTACCGTTTTAATGCTTCGTTGAATTGATTTAATCCTTTTTATGCCACGGCTTTTTTTTAAGAAAAACTACCCATGCACATTAACTGGAAAAAAAGTTTGTCTACCTGGCAGGTATAAAATTATCACTTTCACTTTATTTGTTCGCCCACATTTGTGGGCCAATGTGTGTGACCAATGTGAACTACTTAATCTCAATTTCTCAATTAATTTTTATTGAACATATGTATAATATTTACAATTTGTCTTAAAATTTAACTTACTACATACTATGACATACTTGTTTTTTGTTGGCACATAGAGGGCCTAACGGTATAAATTGGCTTAGTCTAAAATAAAATTAAAAATAATATATATGGCGAAACTTAAGATAAACGTCGGTTATCTGGTTACTCTAGGGTTGTTCAATCCCGGGTGTCATGTTTTTGGGTTGGTGTGGGGGTATGTAGGCGATTAGCCACGATGTATGGCTAACTCGGTGTCAGCGTAGAAGGAGACAGCGTCTCCGTTGTCAATTGAGATATTTTCGTTCCTGGTTGGTCATTATTCGTATTAGTGGGTTTGGGTGGTTGGTAATTTCCGATACTCGTTTCCTTGTCGATTCTACAAGAAACTGGTCCAGTGGCTTCATTTTGGCTTCGTCGTAGAGTCGCTTGTTGGTGAAGTGCTTTCGCCTCTGTCGATCAAAGAAAATTCCTGTACAAATCCGCAATATCTTCCTCTCGAACACTTGAAGTTTCAGCATAGCAGTCTACGATATGGTTAACCACACCGGAAAACTGTAGCTGATTATTGGTCTTCGTGGCGATTAGCCACGATGTATGGCTAACTCGGTGTCAGCGTAGAAGGAGACAGCGTCTCCGTTGTCAATTGAGATATTTTCGTTCCTGGTTAGTCATTATTCGTATTAGTGGGTTTGGGTGGTTGGTAATTTCCGATACTCGTTTCCTTGTCGATTCTACAAGAAACTGGTCCAGTGGCTTCATTTTGGCTTCGTCGTAGAGTCGCTTGTTGGTGAAGTGCTTTCGCCTCTGTCGATCAAAGAAAATTCCTGTACAAATCCGCAATATCTTCCTCTCGAACACTTGAAGTTTCAGCATAGAAGTCTTCGATATGGTTAACCACACCGGAAAACTGTAGCTGATTATTGGTCTTCGTGGCGATTAGCCACGATGTACATATGGCTAACTCGGTGTCAGCGTAGAAGGAGACAGCGTCTCCGTTGTCATTTGGGATCCTTTCTGGTACATATTTCCATGAAAAAATTAAGCAGAAAAAAAAATGAAAGAAAATTAATGATTAAATGAAAAATTAAATTAAAAAAAAGAAAGAAGGGAAAGAAAAGAGTAAAATATGCACATAAATCAATGATTTGCCAAATAATTGAAAACTAAAGATCTAAACCTATTCGTGCTTCTTATACTTCTCATCGCGATTGGCAGGGAGTTCCAAAGGCGTATAACGTGGACAAAAAATTGTCGTTCAGTAATCAGGTATGTAAATCGAGGTTGTATGAGCACAAGAGACCTTGTTGAACTAGGGAAATTCAGCCTGGAGTATAGGTAATCCGGTTGTTGAGTTTGAATGATTTCATGCAGGTAGCATACCGATCGATAGTTTTAATTGCGAAGAGAAAGTTTCGCGAAACTAAACAACACAAACGCGATCATCATAACAACGACTTGAAAAAAAATTGTGAAAGGATTAGGTACTAGGTAAATTAATTAGAAATATTGTAAACTTCGTAGAGTGGATTCTTTGTTTGGTTTTATTGAAAGAAAATTAAAGTTACTTTAACGTTCCACCTTTTACAAAAGTTTATGAATTTTAAAATGTTATGTTGGGCATTAAGCCATTCTCTAAAAGAGCAACATCGGCAATCGGAAACAAAGTGTCCCGTGCTATTTGCTCAGGCCGCTCACCAGTAGTTTTGTGTAAACCAAGGACCATCTGTCACTTGTGTGTATTGCATCAGCCAGACATTTCGAATACTGTTCTTTTTTTTTCTCCTTTGCTCAATTGAGAGTAATTAGATGGTACTGCGTTCTTTGCTTTTTCCATTATGGAAGCAGGCTGCTACAGAAAATTTCCTGGACTTCACTCTGCAGATTTATTTGCTGGATAGGTGTTGGGGCTTTTTTTAATTTGGATGCTATCAACCTCGATGCGACGGATGGGGCTGGAACTTTTGGTTACTGTTGTCCTGAATTCTTGGGAGGTGCTAGTTTGTTGGCTGCGACGGACTTGGCAATTGAAGAGTAACTTACGATGGGCGGGTAATCAAGCAAGCTGATTTGGCAGCACAACTTTGTTGGGCCTTCTTGTCTCCTATCTTTTTGTTCCTCTCAGTGAGTTGCAGTTTTAAGGTTGGACACCCTCTGTAACTAGCCGGATATCCTTCCTTGTAGTTAGCACATCAAACATCATTTCCAGTTTTTGCTGTCCCCTTGCACTGTCCTGGCGCATGGTCATCCTTGCACTTGACGCAAATATACTTTTTTCCACAATTTTTGGCGACATGTCCTCTCTTCTGAAGTTGTGGCGTTGTGGAATATCATCATTGGTGAATTTTTCCCAATGTACCCTCTGGTTCATTATCAGGGTCTTCATGAACACTTCCCTCACATCGCAGATTCGTTCAGCTCAACAACAAAGCTGTTATATTCCTTGCCTTTGGCCTTTTTGAATATGAATTTTGTAACTCAAATTACAGGTATACCTTCACAACGGAGCTCCTCCTCAACTTCGATGGTGGCGTACGAGTAGTGGATTCCTTTCAGGGTTACTAAATTTTACCTGTCGTCACTAGGTGTGAAGGTGGTAAATTCTATTTTCCTTAGGTAACTTTGGATCTGCTTGAAGGTGTCCTTGTTTAATGCATTTATCGTTGACTTGGTGTTGCTCTTGTTTTTGAAGATGATCTCCAGTTAATTGGCCTTGGAGAATCTTCCAATTTCTGCAGAATTGGTGGTGAAGCAAAACATCGGTGGCATACCGCCGGTCTATGTTGGCTTTTCGTCTATGGTGTACTTGGCTGGAGCTGAACTTGGTGTACCGGATTCTCCTGATGTTGACGCTATTGGGACGGACGGTCATAGTTGGAGTGGTTTCCTTTTCGAGTGTTGTTAAGGGTATTGGTGGGATAACTCCAAGCCAATCCGTTGCTGTTGATGGAGCTGTCCTCTTAGTTTTGGGAATATCTTCCTTGATCTTCTTCTTCTTGTTTGCAGTGTTGCATTTTCTCCTTCTTTTTTGTTCTGGTATTGGGGATGGGTTGTTGTCTTCAGTTGAGCTTAATGAGTCACTCCATGTATTCGTTTTGGTTGTCATTTCCCAGAATTTTACTAAGGGTTTCGGTAATCCTAATCCCATTTTCGGGACCAAGATTAATTATATTCCTCAGAAGTTCTTCCAGGGCTGCAATTTTTTGCTCAATGGTATTATGGTTAACCATTATTGGATTACCGTTTTAATGCTTCGTTGAATTGATTTAATCCTTTTTATGCCACGGCTTTTTTTTAAGAAAAACTACCCATGCACATTAACTGGAAAAAAGGTTTGTCTACCTGGCAGTTATAAAATTATCACTTTCACTTTATTTGTTCGCCCACATTTGTGGGCCAATGTGTGTGACCAATGTGAACTACTTAATCTCAATTTCTCAATTAATTTTTATTGAACATATGTATAATATTTACAATTATATTTAATACTATGACATACTTGTTTTTTGTTGGCACATAGAGGGCCTAACGGTATAAATTGGCTTAGTCTAAAATAAAATTTAAAAGTAATATATATGGCGAAACTTAAGATAAACGTCGGTTATCTGGTTACTCTAGGGTTGTTCAATCCCGGGTGTCATGTTTTTGGGTTGGTGTGGGGGTATGTAGGCGATTAGCCACGATGTATGGCTAACTCGGTGTCAGCGTAGAAGGAGACAGCGTCTCCGTTGTCAATTGAGATATTTTCGTTCCTGGTTGGTCATTATTCGTATTAGTGGGTTTGGGTGGTTGGTAATTTCCGATACTCGTTTCCTTGTCGATTCTACAAGAAACTGGTCCAGTGGCTTCATTTTGGCTTCGTCGTAGAGTCGCTTGTTGGTGAAGTGCTTTCGCCTCTGTCGATCAAAGAAAATTCCTGTACAAATCCGCAATATCTTCCCCTCGAACACTTGAAGTTTCAGCATAGCAGTCTACGATATGGTTAACCACACCGGAAAACTGTAGCTGATTACTGGTTTTCGTGGCGATTAGCCACGATGTATGGCTAACTCGGTGTCAGCGTAGAAGGAGACAGCGTCTCCGTTGTCATTTGGGATCCTTTCTGGTACATATTTCCATTGCACATAGGAATCTTGGCAAATTGGAAATTTATGTGTTTCTCAAGATTTTCTGTTAGAAGGAAAGCCGACTGGTTGAGATTCACTACCAGTTTAACTGCTTCCTGGTTTGATTCGCTGGTTAGAACGGTATAAATAATTATAATTGCTGATTTCTGGAAGTATGTAAACAAAATAAGAAGTTGAAATAAAAATTTCTAATGTAGAAGGTGTTTTAGGTGTTGCTTTAGGCTGTGATACAACAACCAGAGAATGATCGTCGCTATTTTAGTCCATCCAATCCACGATTGCTTTTCCTTGCTTAGTGATGTAGTAATGGAAGTGTCCAGCCATTGGTTATGCCTTGCATTAAAGTCAACGCCAATGAATCCGTATGTTGTTTGCTTTAGGATACGGTTGAAGATGGTAAAGACGTAGTGAATATTTCCAGTGCTTTTCATCCTTCGGTATTTTTCGATATTAATGTTATTCCTCCTTGCAACATTTGTTTCGCTTATTAATACTATGTCTGGGATTTTCGACTTCATAAACAAGTTGAACGACGTCCTTATGTCCAAGCTGTTGTTACAAAATTATTTACGCGGAACAACAAGAATGTGTAATGTCGATTGCCGAACTGTCAATTACAGTGGCGAAGAGGAGAGAAGGTAAATCGAATAAAATTGTAACTAAAAGCGAATTAAGTGCTGCCACCACAGCTGAGCTCAGTTAAGGGGGGGGTTTGATCAGTTGGAATTATTTTTGATTTTGATTAATTAATATTGACTAATAAAATTTGTTAGATTAAATAAGATTAAATAAGTTGCTGAAAATAAAAAAGGGAAAAAGGCCGCCAGTGATTTTTTTTTTCTTTTTTTTTAATTAAGGAAATCACAAACCTTTGAAGCGAAACCGACAACGACGGTGAAATTGAAAGAAAGAAAAAAGAAAACAAAAAAAGCGTGGATCTCGGTCGCGTCATCATTCAGCTACACAATGCATATTTCGCTAGAGTGAGCTAACGCAGTTGAGACCTCACCGCCTATCCTACTCACACTTTAAACCGCAGCTTTATGCACCGTCATCCTCATTGAATTCGCCGGACTCTGATAAAACTTCCAGTGGGCGACAATTCAATGGTTGCATTCAGCCAAACTATGTTCCCCCTTTCTATTTTAATTGCGAAGAGAAAGTTTCGCGAAACTAAACAACACAAACGCGCTCACCAGTAGTTTTGTGTAAACCAAGGACCATCTGTCACTTGTGTGTATTGCATCAGCCAGACATTTCGAATACTGTTCTTTTTTTTCTCCTTTGCTCAATTGAGAGTAATTAGATGGTACTGCGTTCTTTGCTTTTTCCATTATGGAAGCAGGCAGCTACAGAAAATTTCCTGGACTTCACTCTGCAGATTTATTTTGGATGCGATCAACCTCGATGCGACGGATGGGGCTGGAACTTTTGGTTACTGTTGTCCTGAATTCTTGGGAGCTGCTGGTTTGTTGGCTGCGACGGACTTGGCAATTGAAGAGTAACTTACGGTGGGCGGGTAATTAAGCAAGCTGATTTGGCAGCACAATTTTGTTGGGCCTTCTTGTCTCCTATCTTTTTGTTCCTCTCAGTGAGTTGCAGTTTTAAGGTTGGACACCCTCTGTAACTAGCCGGATATCCTTCCTTGTAGTTAGCACATCAAACATCATTTCCAGTTTTTGCTGTCCTCTTGCACTGTCCCGGAATATCATCATTGGTGAATTTTTCCCAATGTACCCTCTGGTTCATTATCAGGGTCTTCATGAACACTTCCCTCACATCGCAGATTCGTTCAGCTCAACAACAAAGCTGTTATATTCCTTGCCTTTGGCCTTTTTGAATATGAATTTTGTAACTCAAATTACGGGTATTCTTTCACAACGGAGCTCCTCCTCAACTTCGATGGCTGCGTACGAGTATTGGATTCCTTTCAGGGTTACTAAATTTTACCTGTCGTCACGAGGTGTGAAGGTGGTAAATTCTATTTTCCTCCACCTTAGGTAACTTTGGATCTTCTTGAAGGTGTCCTTGTTTAATGCATTTATCGTTGACTTGGTGTTGCTCTTGTTTTTGAAGATGATCTCCAGTTAATTGGCCTTGGAGAATCTTCCAATTTCTGCAGAATTGGTGGTGAAGCAAAACATCGGTGGCATACCGCCGGTCTATGTTGGCTTTTCGTCTATGGTGTACTTGGCTGGAGATGAACTTGGTGTACCGGATGCTCCTGATGTTGACGCTTTTGGGACGGACGTTCATAGTTGGAGTGGTTTCCTTTTCGAGTGTTGTTAAGGCTTTTGGTGGGATAACTCCAAGTCCATCCGTTGCTGTTGATGGAGCTGTCCTCTTAGTTTTGGGAATATCCTTGATCTTCTTCTTCTTGTTTGCAGTGTTGCATTTTCTCCTTCTTTTTTGTTCTGGTATTGGGGATGGGTTATTGTCTTCAGTTGAGCTTGATGAGTCACTCGTTGTTGATTCATCTTCTTCGCTGCTGGTTTCTTCTTTCGAATTAGTTTCCATGTCTTTGTTTTTTGTCATTTCCCAGAACTTTACTGAGGGTTTCGGTAATCGTAATCCCGTTTTCTGGACCAAGATTAATTATCTTTCTCAGAAGTTCTTCGAGGGCTGCAATTGCTCGCTTAATGGTATTATGGTCACCCATTACTGGATAACCGTTTTACTGCCTTGTCGAATTGTTCCATAGATTCTCATGATGTCATGTGTCCAAAGTATACACAGTACTATCTTTCCATTAGTATTAAAACTGCAAAAAGAAATATAACTTCGTTCTCTGTGATTCTCAACAATTAGTGTCTCCAATTCAATGAAAATAACATTCACTACTATTGGAAATGGTATTAAAACGGCGTTATTTCGTTACACTGGATTTTGTTACGCGGTCTTCTGTTCTGCGGGATTTAGTTACGCGAGATTTTGTTTTGCGGTATTTCGTAGCCAACCCAATAATATAAAGTTTTCTTTAACACTTTTAAATTGAGCTGTTCGGTCACCTTACAACAGAACTTTGATCGACTGTATAACTTTCAGTAATAAACATAGATGTATAATGTATATATAACAATAATTTCCATTTTTAAATGAGACTAGCCGTACCCAGGCTTCTTCGCTGGGCGTTTTTTAAATGAATACAAAATTGAAAAAGGATCATAACTTCTAGCAATAAAATTTCATAAATTTTTAAAATTATTTTGAACGTACTCGTATTAGTCAAACTGTTAATTTATTATTAAGAGTATTTTTTTTAGTTTTTCTTTTTTGTAAAAATAACGATTTGTTGAATTTTATCCAAATTAATACCAAAACTGTATCACATTGCAATATACAAAATAAAATATATTTGAAGTCAATAGCTTTATCCGTTCTTGATATACAACCAACATTTTTTTTAAACAGCTATAGTGAAAAAACCGCTCACTAAATTTTTTTGAAAATCCTTTCAGCACCCATCGAACAAAATTTAATTGAAGTCGATATCTTTACCTGGTCTTGAGATATTGTTAACAAAAATATTACCCCGAACGTACAAACGTACATAAGTAGGTACCTACATACGTACGAAACGAACGTACGTACAAACGCACACACAGACATCTTTCTAAAAATGACGGATATATATTCTAGGAACCTTGAAACGTCCAGATCGGACCGATTACAATAACTTCTATGGGAAGTTAAAAATGTTATGGACGAACCTATTAAAAACACAAAAAGAAAATTAAATTAAATCAACAAACAGGTCCAATACATAAGCAAAGAAGTTATAGATTTTTTGAGCTGTCATATACATCAAAACAAATATTTCTTAAACCTGATTTAGACTATTATTTCAGTTTCAATTGAGCTATCAGTTAAGCTTTCAGTTTAACAGAAACTGGTGGGATTCCCATCAGTTGTCAGTTCAGTTCTCAGATAAACTGATGAATCGTCTGAAAGGGGCTTTACGTAAGTAAGAACTGCGCCATTTTTCACTTCGGGAACGTATCAGAATTCCGCTTTTCAAAATCCCGTTTTCAAGAATCCCGACAAAAAAAATTTAAATACTTTTTTTTAATCCCGTTCTATTATAATCCCGCTTTTTAAAATCTCGCCTTATCCCGCTAAGATCGTTTTTTGTTTTTTTAGAATGCATGATTAAATCTTATTTATTTCATGGAAGTAAAAATGTGCAATATTCTTTTAACTTTTAGTACGATAGTGCCGAAAAACAGTTCCGGCGAACCCAAAATAATGTCAAGGCATGGCATCGCAGACTTAAGGCTTTAGTTGGATAAAAAAGTTCTGCGTTGTACAAAATGATTGGCGATCTAGCTAAAGAATCAATTGTGGTGCAAACGGAAATAGAAAAAAATTAAAAAACGGCCCAGCTAAAACATACAAAAAAAAAAACGAATGTACATTTAATTTGTTTCTTTCAAGAATATTAGATTTCAAAACTTTGAAAATTTATTAAAGTGTTTTTGGTGTTTTATGTTAATAAAATTTTCTGTTTTCCTTAACAGTAAAAAAGTGTTTATTCTGTCCTGGTTTTGTACTCCTGCCTTTGCCTCTACCGCTGTATAGTATTATATTCTAAGCATCCATGTTTGCAAAAATATGTGTTTATACGTGGATTCACTTATCAAAGTTTAATAGAGACAGACTAAAGCTGAAAACATAATCAATCATATCACAAATATTTCACCAAACCATTTCAAATATTATGCGTTAGTTAAAAAAGATACTGATTCTAAACTCTAATTCATTACATTTAAACTGAGCATTACGGCTTCTAAAGATTTAAATATCATGGATTCATGTGTATGGCCTTTTAAAAATTCGTCTCTTAATTCACCTCTATCTCAGGGTTCGGATAATATCGTTGGCGAACCGATTAATATGGATACTTCTCAAATTTTTCCGATCGACGACTAACGCCGCGCCGCCGCCGTCCGACGAAACTGCATTTATGTTTTGTCATAATAAAATACATCGAATACTTTTAAACAAAGAGAAACGGCAATGATTTGGGACCAAAGCCGTTTTTATTTAAATTAAAGTCATGGTGCATTTGAAAAAAAGTAAACGCGCGAGCGTTTTTGTTCTTTCGATTTATTACACTTTTATAATTTCGTAATTGATTATAATCTTAAATTAGAAATTGATAATTATGCATGTTAATAAAGTTGGAATAAAAACAAATTCTAAGCCTCCTTGGTTCATTACAAAAACTCAGTAACTTAAGCAAGAGAAAGAACAAAGGTTACTTCCATAGCAGAAACAAATGATGCAATGAAAAATATTTACATTCCATTGGAACGAGATTTTTATTCTTAAAAAATTTGTATATCAAAGTTATATTTTATCAGTTGAATCTAACCTAGAAAAGAATAGTAAGTCCTTTTGGTCGTATATCAAAAACAAAAATAATTCTAGTGCCATTCCGAGCTGTGTGAATTACCTCGGTTCAACATTTTTAGACCAATCAAGTATTGGTGATTGTTTCGCCCACTATTTTTAATCGAATTACGCTAATTTTAGTGTAAATTCAAGATGGATAACCGAATATTTACTACTTGAATGTGAAGTAAATATCGGTTGTTTAGAAGAAGGTGTATTGAGTTGAAAAGATCACATTAATCCAGATCCAGATGAAATCCCACCTATTGTGCTGCCTTTCTTTCAGAGCCACTTCTTCTTATTTTTAAGAGCTCTCCTCAGAAAGGAGAATTCCTTCCAATATGGAAGAAATCATTCTTAAACCCAATGAAAACTCTTTGAGAAACCGATATACGAAAAACTGGCATTTTGCAAAGGCATTTAAGTCACTATATTTTAATACAGAAATTAAAATTCTTTGGTTTTCATTCAAAGTTCTTGAAATGGTTACATTAATATCTGAAAGGTCAAATTCAATTCGTTTGCATTGACGAAGTTCTCTCAAGACCAACTTCGGTTTCATCTATTGTGCTCAATGTAGCCATCTTGGATCCTTTCTTTTCCTAATTTTCATAAATGACTTACCTAGCATTTTTCATAACTCTAGTCAACTTCTTTTTGCTGACAACTTGCCTGTCACTTTTTACAAGATGATATTTCAAAATTATCTCACTGGTACACGACAAATGAATTCTATTTAATTGTCTCTAAATATCAATGTTTTTCTTTCTGCCTCAACTTTTCTGAAATTATCTTTGATTATAAAATTGAAAACCAAGTTCTTGAAAGAGTTAGAAAGAAGAAAGATCTTGATGTAATTTTGACCCTAAACTTAATTTTATGAAGCTATTGAATTTAGTGTTTCCAAAGAAAACTCCATTCTAGGTTTTATTACGAAATAGCAAGGACTTCAAAGACCCCTTTGCTCTTTTATGCCTCATATGTAAGACCAATTTTGAAATATTAAATTGAAATGGTTCAAAAAAGCTTACACGGCTTACTACTCAGAAATTTGACTGGAACATCGATACTCCGACGTATGCCAACTATTAGACATTCAATCCCTTTAAAACAGATGAAAAATTTATTCTGTGATGTTTATAAGTTATATTTTATCTAGCATATCAAATGCGCCTTTCTGTTGTCTTTCATTACCTTATGTATATGCTCCATTGCGACAGCCTTCGAGTACATTGTTTGTTTCGAGAAGATGAACACAGAGTTAACTATATGCAAACATTTAACCAATAACTCGCAGTGTCAAAGAAGCAAACCTGGGCCCTATTCCACAAAAAACTTATCAAATATTCACTTTCCACTTTGCGAATCGATTTATTTGGCAAAGTGATGAAGTGTTTCTATTCCACAATATTCTTTGCAAATTTTACTTTGCACTGTCCTGCAAAGTGAGATTGCAAAGTTTTCCACAAAGCATTTAATCATCTTTGCACTTTTGTCTTATCGTTTTTCATTTTGCATTGTACTTTGCAAAATCTAAATTGAAAAAATGGGCCGGGTGCGACCCACACTGATAATTTCCAATTATGCATACTTTTAAAACTTGTAATTCCTGATATTAATCGACTTACTTTTGATATTGATTGATAAAAAAAAAAAAACAATTTTATTAACAAAAAAATTTTCAGACTTTAAAATTTCTCGAGATTTTGTAGCCGAAAATCAATATACATATACCACTTTTTTTTTTTAACTTTTTGGAGTTTATTTATTGTAAAAATATTTCCATTTTAAATTAGGCAACATTTTATCATTTATGTATATGACAAATGCATTATAATGAGAATAAAATACTATTGAAGTCAATGTCTCTGCTTGTTGTGAAGATGTTTGAGCATAAAAACAATTTCTGACAATTTTCGTTAAATTTTATTTGAGCTTTTTTCCTAAGAAAACCGTCGATTTAATATTTGTATTAATAGTTGTATTTTGTAAAAACTAAAATAAATTTGTCAATATTTGTATCCTTTCTTGAGATATTAAAGTCAGAATACATTTTCTACCAATGTTTTTTTTTTGGAATTTTCACTTTCACTTATGAACGTACGAACGTCATACAAATTCTAGGAACCTTAAAATACAGAATTTCAATTTCATAAATCGAACCGATAACAATAAATCCTTAAAGGAACTTTAAAAAAAAAACTTGCAGTTGATTAAGGAGAAAAACTACATTTTATTTAGCAATCATTGTTGTATAAAAGAATATTTTGTGTTGAGAACAATATTTAAGTATTGTGCACTAAAATTTCTCCCATTTAACTTAAAAGAATTCAACTTGATTTGGATTTAAAGTTTAAATTTTAAACGAAAACACTCATTAAAAATATAGTTTTGCAGTCCCGAAAAATTATAATTACTTATTACAGACGTGTCTTCACCATAGTCAAATAAAAACGCACTTCTTAACATCATGAAAGCTTCACTAGTAACATCAATATGCAATTGCAAAGTGATCGTTTTCTTTGCAAACTTTTGATAAACTTATCAAAATTCGCTTTGCAAAAATAGAATTGTAAGTTTTTGTGGAACGAAACAGCATAATTTTTGCAAAGGCTTTGCAAATTACACTTTTCAATATTAATTTTGCACTTTTCACAAAAGAACGTACGTGGAACAGAAATAGCAAAGTGAAACTAAAAATTGCAAAGACTTTGCAAATTACACTTATCGTTTTCAACTTTTCACTTATCAGATTTTATAGTTCTGCTTTGCTTTGCAAATTGGCGAAAAAATTGCAAAGTGAAAAGTTGATAAGTTGTTTTGTGGAATAGGGCCCTGTTTTTAAATTTTGTAAATTTTAATTTTCAATTAAGTAGATCTTCTTTAAGAAATAAATTATTTGCATTTACATTATTTACAATTTTCGTTTTTCCTACGTATAATTTATATTTTCAGTATTTATATTAAAGTTAAGAATTATTAATTATTAATATATATAGATATATATTTACCTAGTAATCTAATTGTATAGATCTCAAATTGATGAAATAAATAAATGAAGAATTTAATTTTTTAGTTCCTACAAAATTTAAAAACTTAAATCCGTGATTCCGTTTTTCGATCACGAACGAATTAAATTTTATCGTTATCCGAACCGTAGTTTTAAGCCTAAACGCATGATGATAGACCCTCCCCATCACATACGAATTTTTCTCATAGTTGCGTCTCAGGCAAATAACCCTGTTTATGCATCAAATACCCACAAAAAAAATATTTTATTTATTTTAATATATTATTTAAAAATTAAAAAAATCATAATGAAATATGCAATTATTTCCATGTATTGAAGCGTGAAACCGTGCAATAATAATTCGTATCTACATACATATGTGTGTACCTTAATTACTCTATTAAACTAAGTCGTTGTTTAAGAATATAATCGATTTCTCTGGCAAAAAATAATTGTTATTTTGACCACTAATATCTATAGGTACTTCGAAATATTGGTGACTTTTACTTCATGGCGCTGAACCGTCATCAGCGTCAGCGTCCTCGTCGTTTGCCCCGTTTAGGGAACGACTTAAAAGCAACAAGATAATTCGATTAACTTTTGGCCGTCTGCATCCCCAATTTAAGAGAAAAGTCTATATGAAACAAAATGTTCAACCCTTCCTTTAAACTACAACAACGACTATCCGTTCTCTTTTATTTAAAAACATATTTAAAATGAATTGATGGAGATGAAGAACATACAGAGAAATTTCTCTCTTTATAGAAACTACACACTAAGATAAATAATATCATAGACACTGCTCGTGCTCCTATATAATTCTAACTGTTAGGTGGTGGCATAGCAGATAGCACTGGTTGAATCTATGGGATATGAGAAAATTACGTAGCAAATGCTGAACAAGAGATATTTCGAAAGTCAGTTTCGAAAACTGAGTAAGAACTACAGATAGAAAGGTACAAATTTCTCTGCAATCTAAAGTTTTCAAGAACAACAAACCGAGTCTCTGATGACGTGAGTGCATCTGTGCTCCAACTCCAATACATCTAAATGTGTGGAGAATTGCAACATAGCAAACCATTACTATCATCAACAAAGAGCTCCATTTGCAATTTCTCTGACGCTGTTGGCTTCACTCCGATATGTGCATGGATTTCTTTTGTGTTTCTATTTTTTCCGAAAGCAGATATTGAAATAAGAAACAGCCATAATTTTGCCCTGAGCTTCGTCATCGACTGCGACTCCGGCTCCCTCTCCATAGTTTGTAGTTTAGTTCACGCTATTGTGTCATCCTTGGAAAGTTTAAAGCCAGGAAGCACACTGCATACTACCACAAGGAAAATACATACTCTTGTTTGGCATATTGTTAACAATTTAGTCTACGAGCGACTACGTGTATGAAAGGTCGCGCTATTTCGCATCCCCGCAAAATAAATAATTTTTGCCGCTTTTATTGCTTTTAAATAAATTTTATAATAAATCCAGTTCCAATCGTAAAACAAGTTTTGCGGGAAACTATTGTATTTGGATGCACCGCTTTTCTCGTGATAATTTTCGACTTTTTTCGCGTATTGATTTTGCACTAAATCTGATATACTCTCTTCTTAAATCTTCATTACAATAACTCAATAAAGTATAACTTATATCAAACAGTTCTAAATAAATAAATCCTAACTGAAAAAAAGTTAAACGAGCTTATCCCAATGCATTTTATGATAATTTATGTTTTATAGGTACACCCAATGCACTGTCCATGAAAGTTTACAATTTGAATTTTATTTGTTTTTTTTTTTTTTTTATTTTCGATGTAACCATATTTTCTTTAGTTTTTTAAACACTAGTTTATCTCTTGATAGTCCAATGTTTTCTTTTTTTCTTATTTTTTTAAAGTTATTTTTATTATAAACAATGAAACTAAAAAAAAGTGTTAAATGTATTATATAAAATTAATAATTAATTAAAAGTGAAAAAATAATATTGTCTTAAAAAGTATTATAAAAAAATAGTTAAAATAACGCAACTATATTTTCTTAAGCAATAATATTAAATTTTGTTTGTATTCAAAATTATATAGAAAAAGTGATAAATATGCAAATATAAAAGGTTTGAAAATATTAAAACAATAACAATTGGAAGCGCGCAGCAATAAAAACCTTTACAGCAATACCAACACTTTGAGGAATAATAGCAGACTAGGATAGCTTAAATGTAAGTTGTAAAAACCGGATTAATAAACGAAAATGTGTTTTTTTTTTCAATCTGAAAACAAGTATTTTGAATGAAAATTAGAGGTTTTGAAAATGTTGTATGTTGAAAGAAAACAGGTAAAATGCTAGGTATTATTGTTATATTATAATAATAGAACGTTGTTTTAACTTAATTTAAGTGAAAATATTTTGGAATAATCATTATTTCGTTATTATAATGATATAATATAAAAAAAAAATTATTATATAAATGATTTTCTAAAAATTACACAATACCGTATCAAAACAAAACTATGAATATACATCTGTAATCTGTATGTAAAGTTAGGAAAATAATCATAATATTTTTTAAACAAATCAAGTTTTAACAATTCTTTTAAAAAGTTTTCAGTCAAAAACGAACACAATGAGGCCTTGTACTTACTCAAAAGCAATTTGAACTTAAAATATTTACAAATTTTTTTTTTAACGTAAGATTAATAATTCAACTTAGAGGTTGACATAATTCACATTTTAAACTAGCACTATGATGATACAAGAAAAAATATAGTTCTTAATGTTCTGGGTTTGTGTAACTGTACCTGACCCATATCTATACCCGTGTACCCATACCTGACCTTGTACAATAAAACAGTTTTTTAAATTTATAATTCAAAATTCAGCTTCAAAAGTAGGTACCTAACAAACACCAATGCAATATTAACGATCATATACAGAAACACAGACGTGTTTGCAGAACCACATACATACATATATATGCATCATCTAATTTATATGTACGTTACACACAATGTTATCGCAATCAGTTTGTTGAATTCTTTATTTTCAAAACACCATCGTGGATCGTTCCTCATATTATCTAAATATTACTATTTATAATTTATTATAATTTCAGTTTGTTGGAAAATTAATTTTTAATTTTTACCCCAACTGAACTTAGAAGCATCTACAATGATTTTTACAATTGAATTCAATCATTATCAAAGTGTCAAATTATTTGATCTTTTAATTTCGAGGCTTTGAAGTTTTGGCTTCGCTCTCTTATTTGTATTACATGTAGGTACTGCTGTATTTCTTTTGATTGCTTTGAAATTATTCTACAAACTATAAAATAAGTCGGTAGAAAAAGTGGTTTCAGTAAGCTTTCTATATCGTTCATAGATTGACGTATCTACAATTCTGCATACTCGTGTATAATATCGTATTCTATTCGGGAGAATCTTTTATTGTATTATTTGGATATTTTCAAATATTATCAAATAAATAAATCGCATAATTATCATTCATTTATAATATTGAAGTGTTATTTGACAAAAATATGCGCATGTAACAAGTTTCACTTGTGACTAATGACCCGCTTTTCCCCTGGCTCCACCTACGTATACTCAATCAATTATTCTATGAAAATTTTATTTTTAAGTTTTACCTATAATAAATCGAACTTCTGAAACGAGCTATAAAACATTTTTCATTTAAGGATCTGGGACAGATTATGCGATTTAACAGAATCCTGTCGTATTCATAAATACGGTTCCAATTATTCTGTTTTACAATCTAGAAAAGCAAATAGAAAACAAGATATTTTTTTACAGTGTTTACTAATAAAACTATTTTAGTACATTTTAAATTAAATGTTACTTATGCTTAGTTTAATAAAAAATTGCCAAAAAAAAAGTATGCAGGCCTAAGTTTGAAATATATGTATGTAATTAAACTACATATATTTTTTTATAGAAAATTTAAAGGAATTAAAATCGAATTATTATTCTTTTTATTATTTGATAAAGTGATGTTAAGACGTGGTATCTCTACTGAAAAGTATTAATTTTCGGAACAATAAATGAATTATTTGAGGTTTAACTCTTCCCGTCTAGGTGGTAGGGCAATTTTGGAAAAACTGACTTACATTGAAAAAATTATTTATGCAAAATTCTATAATAATCATAGTTTATAATTATCAACATTTTGAGTTTGCATGCGAAATTTAAATAAACTGTCTGCATAAATTATATAATTTAAATGTTTGATTATACTCATTTTATTTATTATAAAACAAACTTCTGGCTTTTCAAACCAGTATAGTACAATATTGTAAGTGATGTCGTTGTTATTGTAATATTTTTTTTTCAATTTGAGCAATTTTCTCTAAAATTGCGAAATATACTCCCTATCCTATAGTAAAGTGTTTCTTTTTGACCCTTCTACATGAAACTGTTATCAAATTTCGGAGCAATAGTTATAGTAGGTACTCGTGCTCTATTTTTTTTTATAAAATACTGTCTGCATTTATGATATGTATATCTCAAAAATGTATCATTCACTAACAGTAACATTATTGTGTTATGTTCAAAATAAAAAAAAGAGGCTGGGTGCGACCCACACTGATAACTTCCCATTTTGTATTTATTGTACAAAAATATCAATTTGATATTCGTCAAAAAGTGCATCATTGGACACATTACATTCCAAACATCTTGAATTAAAATATGACAGTTGTAAATACATCTATCTATATATATAAAAGAAAGTCTGTTTTTTGTGTTCGTTCACTAACCAGCCAAACTGGTTGGCCGATTTTCTTATTTTTTTTTTTTAAATTAAAGAGGAATAAGAGTAAAATAAATATGTAAAATATGTTAAACAAAGAAATTAAATTTTTGTCGCTTATTTTAATAATATTTAGGAATTTGCGCACACCTAAATCAGTAGAGATCATGGTGTGCTGGTAAGATCTCCGCTCTAGACATGAGGGGTTTTATGTTCGATTCCTATCGCTGGCAACATTTTTTTTTTATAAAAATGCATGGCCTGAACCAAAGTTTTAGTAAGGAAACGACAAACTATGAATTATATTTGTTTATACTTTTTATATTTTTTATCCAATTACAGCAAGAAAATAGTTATTTCAATGACTGTTTTTATTTAGTTGGAGTCGATACCTCTACCCGTTCTTGAGATATCGCCGAAGAAAAATATTTCTGGAACATACGAACGTAGGAAAACGTACGTACACTGACACACACAGATATCTCTCTAAAAATGACAGATATATAGGTATTGTAAGACCTTAAAACGTCCAGATATGTCAAAAATTTCAGTTTGACAAATCGGAGCGATAACAATAACCTCCTATAGGAAGTTAAAAAACTATTTTTGTAACGCCCTGCAAAGCGGGCGGGTCTCACTAGTATGTGCTAAAAAAAAGAATATTGTAGTTTATATGTGTTTATATGTATATTAATATATACTAATATCGCCAAGCGTCGAAATTCGAAACCTTTTGAACTTTGAATTTCAAAAATATTGAAGGAGAAGACAAACATTGTTTCTATATGGTACTAGATAATTCCCACCCGCTTGGCTGTGCGTATTTACGAAGAAAAGAAGTGAACCTGTTTAAAAATAAGGGAAATTCGAGAAATTGACATAAGAACTGCATAAGTGCATAACTATAATTAATAGGAAAATGTTTTATAAATACAAATTTATACAACGTTACATAGAGCCTAATTAAATCTTTATGCACTGCATAACTATATTCATCTGTTTAGCGGCTTCTATTAAATAGGACTGTTAGACTGACATAAATATTTTAAAAGCAAAATTAGTAAAATCGGTGCAGTCGTTTTCGATTATTTCTATTTTGTAAAGAACTGTTTTCGAATATTATCCATACTAGTCCATACTTCCATACTTCCATACTAATATTATAAATGCGAAAGTAACTCTGTCTGTCTGTCTGTTACTCTTTCACGCCTAAACGGCTGAACGGATTTTTATAAGACTTGGTTAATTTAAAGATAGGATCCTAGGCACGGACACAGGCTACTTTTTACGGCGGGAAAATACCTCATTTCCGCGGAAATCTAGCGTGATCGTGTCAAGAAGCGCATGACGCCATAGCTACTGAAATGATTTTGATGTTTTTTTTTAACTGAGTGTTACTAAGACTTCAAGTTACTATTTGATCACTTTTCTAACTTAGAGGGTAGGTAGGCGCTATAATTTTGGGAATTTATGATAAAATTTTGATGCAACTGTCTTTATTTAACAGTTTTACTTGGATCGAAACTTAGCGACATTCCATCACACTACTTAACTTATATGGTAGGAAGCTACCAAAATTCAGACTACTTTTTACTTCGGGAAAATATCTCATTCCCACAGGAACTTATACAGTCCTTAGGTTGCTTTTGAACAAATTTTGATGTGAAGTTTAGGACCGGAACACGATAGTGGGACATTTTTGAAGGGGGACTTACAGCCGGGAGAAAACAAAAAAACTTATGCGGACGAAGTCGCGGGTAAAAGCTAGTTTTTTATATATAAACCATCTACAGAAAATTTCCCACAAAATGCAAAAAACAAAATTGAAATCGGTACATAAATGCGTGAGTTAGGTGGCCAGTGGCCACACACACATTTTTGAAACTAAATTTTATATATATAGATAGAAGATAGATATTTTTTTTACTGTACAGTGTTTGCCAGAGCAAAAACCAAATCACCCACAGTGTATTAATCCGTGTCAAAAGTATATTCTGCACGTCTCCACGATTGTGGCTTTTTAGGCATATCAAATTTCTTCAGTTGATCCCAGAACTAAAACTCTTCATTGATTTTAATCATAAAAATAATTATATACTCACTAAGCCTTTTACAATATGTTAAAATGAAGCTTATTGTGTTATAAATAATAAATAGATTATGTTAATATCAACGAGATTTGTTAAGATAAAGTTTAATTAAGTAAGTTATCAAGTAAACATAAGTATACTGACTAGGATGAGGCCACATATTTTTTATCGATTTTCGTTCTTTATACCTGCTGGAAATTTCGTACCCATAAAAATTTACTACATTTGAGTAGGTAGATATTTTCTTTAAAAAAATTAATAAAATTAAGGGGTTAAAAAGAAAAAACTGTTGGAATTTCCCTACATTAATTAAAGAGCTACTTAAAAACAGTATGAAAAAGTCCGTCACTTGGATAGGGCCACATGAAAAATCTTATAAAATATCAAAAAAATGAAAGAAATGTTAACAGGTTTTGGTTTTCAAACATTTATTTATTAAGTTTTTCTCAATTAATAATGAGTATGCCCCCCATTTTTCGATATGACCTCTATTAGACGGTTTGGAATGGAATCATAAAGTTTTTTTAAATAGTCAAGTGAAATCTCGTCCCAGGCATCACGGATAGCTTCAATTAAGTCCTTGTCTTCAAATTGTCTACCGCCTTCATAAACTTTTCGAGATAGCCATGCCCATACGTTTTCGATTATGTTCAAGTCCGGTGAATAGGGTGGCCATGGCAAAAGCTCTACGTTTTCTGATAAAATCCAGCTTTTGACAACCCTGGAAGTGTGGATGGGGGCATTGTCTTGTTGGAAAATCCAAGGCAGAGGTCCAAAAATATTTTTCATCGTCGGAAATGACCGTTCCAACAAGCATTTGTAGCTGTTTCCCTTCATTGTTGTAGAAAGAAACTCCAATTCGATTTTGCCATAGTAGGTGATAGCTCCCCACACCATAACACTTGATGTACGGCTGTGATATCTTCCCAAAATTAGTTCCTCTTTTCTTAAATCATGGAAATAAAAGTTGTAACCATCGGGGCCGTCAAGGTTAAACTTTTTTTCATCCGAAAAGACAACGCGTTTCCATTGACTGCTCCAAGAGACATGTTCTGTTGCAAAGTTCATTCGCAGCTCCTTGTGTACTTGCTTTAGAACAGGTTTCTTTTTGAGTTTTCTTCTCTGGATAGTACCATCTTTTCTTATTATCCTTCGGACTGTCGAAATACTAAAAATAGTGACGCACTTTTTTATATCCTTTTTAGGTAGCCCATTCATTAATGTAGGGAAATTCCAACGGTCTTTTCTAATTAACCCTATAATTGTATCACTTTGTTTTAAGAAAATATGTACCTACTCTCATGTAGTAAAAAAAAATCGGTTGAAAAATATGTGGCCTCATCCTAGTGATTGGCAGTGTATGTAGCTAATTCATAAGCATTTCTAATGTTTGATGAAATAAAATAACACAGAATTTATAACAATTTGAATATTTTTCATGTTTTTTTAATTATCTATATATCTATCTATATTAATAAAAATGTAAATGTATGTTTTCTTCCTAATCGCTAATCTCAGAAAGTGCTTAAACGATTTCTTTCAAATTTGACACAACATTGCATGATGAAAGATGTAAAGGTGGAAAATTCATTCTGAAAATTTCGGATAGTTGTAAAATTTATTATTACGCTTTGCATCCACTTTGGGTGCTCTCTCACATTAAAATTTGAACTATCTAGGTTTTATTACTACTCTGGGGTTAATGTTGAGGCGTTAAATTTGGGCGAGACGAAGTTCGCCAGGTCAGCTAGTAATTAAAATGAAATGAAAAGTCTTGTCTTAACCCAACCTGCTCGTTCCAGCTTTTTTCGCATCTTATACGCAAATCACTCTGTACATTATGCAGGTACAATGTACATACATAGTATATGAAACAACTGTACATACTTTGTTCGAAAAACGTTTCTCATGTAAACAGTATAGGTAAAACGAAGCTTTAAAATGTAGGTTAGGAAATGCGTATTTGACACATGTATTTTATTTTCCATTCAGTGCCCATAGATGTAATTTGCTCTGCTTCAATATTAAAAAATCAGCTGAAATTGGAATTGGATTTCCATGAAATATTGCGGATGAAATTAATACACAATATATGTAAACATGTGCAATGTATTTACATACATATGAGCTGTGTCGCGTATGAATATAATGAAGATATATATACACATATAAATCAGTGTCTATAAAATATAGAAGTGAACAATTGATGAAAATAAGCACAACGAATTGACCTTTAAGTTCGACGACACAGTGAGGAAGGGTGCTAATTAGAATTCAATTATACCAGCATAACTTGCATGAAATATGAGTCATGCGATCAAGAACTGCGGTTATGATTATGACTGATTAATTTAATTACTCTTAATAGGATGTGTTCATATCTCACATGAGTTTAAGTCATAAAAAGCAATAGGATAAAGTGAAAGCTTTTTGATTTGTTGAAACTGCGATAGCTACATTTGAGAAAAAATATGAAATGGTATCTATATTTTAAACAACAAAATTATTAAGAAGCGAAAAAAAATTAAACTCAAAAAAACATTTTTGGAAAGATCACTGGAGTATTTAGAGCCAATTCAAATTCTACTCCCACCTGCTCCAAAAAAACTGCTAAATACTATTTTTTGTAACTGCAAGACGAATTGTAGTAAGAATTGGGGCTGTCAAAAAGTGTGATTATTTTGTTATCCAGTACCTATGCATTAACTTTCAGGGCCAGACCTGCCATATTGAATCAAATACAACAGATGAAAATATTTATGACATTAATGAAAGGGCAATTATTGATACATGAATTTCTGTTCCAGAATATTCATTGGAAATCTCACTTTGTTCCACAAACCATTTAGCCATTTAGCCATTTAGCCATCTTTCTAATTTTCTATTTCTTTATCACTTTTCAGATTTTCAATAAAACTGTGTTTTTTAATAAAATGTCTAGTATAACGTCAACAATTCTATAGAAGGTTCTTCATAGACTTTAATCCCGTTTATACAGAGAAATATTTGGTATAATGTGCTTGCTTTATAAAATAAGTTTTACTGTGTACATAGTTTGAAAATGTAGGGTTAGAAGCTAAATGTACCTACCTAGCTATCATTGAAAATTTTATTTCAGACAAAAAATCGATAAGCAAGTTATGTACGTATATCAGTTACGTTTAGTGTCAAAATAAAGCTAATGAGAATGACTTTTAATTTTTTTTACTAAAATACTTTATTTAAAAAATGATAAAAACATTTTCAAGGAACAGCGGAATTATAAATCTGAAAATATTTTTTTACAGTAGGTAGACACTTCATTTTCTTGATGAAGTCTAACCTTAAATGCTTGCAAATTTTTTTAAACGATAAAATATTTCAAGGATCACTATAACCAGCTTGTCAAAAAAAAATTAAATAAAAACAAAGATTGATTTCAATCATATTTAAGTATAAATAAAAATAAAAATACTCTTTTACTACCCTACACCTGGTAATATTAAAAAAATTCGATTGACAGTTTTTTTTATATAACATGAATGCATAATTATATACCAAATTCATTTAATTCAATATTATTTTCGAAAATGAAATAGTTTAGTACTATCTGTTGGCCTAAGGCTAGAAGCGAAAGTACTATACAAAATAAAAGATAGTTACAATAAATTTATCGATGGGGATGCGATAATGGTATAACAATTAAATTGAATTTAAAAATTAGAGAAACAAATTTTTAACAATTAATCAAAATAACCTGTGTATATGAATTAAAAATTAATTTTAGAAAAATAACAGCAAACATTTCAAAAATTAAACTAAAGGAATTATCAAGTTTTCAAATTATCAAAGTTTGATATATAAAGCCAATGCTTAGTATTTTTTAGGTATAGGTACTTTTTTAACTCTTCCACTTCTAATATTAGCAGGTAGTTTATTAAAAAGACGAGCTGCTGTAACATTAACTTTTTTCATAGGTTTCATTTCTGGGCACTAGGTAGACCAGGGCCCTATAGTCCAGTCAAAATAGACATTTGACCTAAGCAAAATTCGCATAGAGCTGAAAATTGGCACGGACGTTAAATACATCATTATAAATAAAATGTCAAAAGTCCCCGACGATCTGACCTCTGGAAGAAATTTTATTCAAGGTCAAATGGTCAAAATTACAGTTTTTCCATTTTTCTTGAAAACGGAAAATTTGATCGTGAAAATATGTTCACAAAAGTTGTAGATCGTACAATTCTCCACAAAAATGGTTCAGACACCTTTTCCTGTGCGACTCACGAATTACAAAATTCATATTTTACATAATATGCACACATTTCGCACCATTTTTTGAAATTTTTCTATTTTCAGTATGTACAAAGACATGTTGGTTACAATAGTACGATTATTTGATAGTTATACTAATCATACGAAAAATATGAAAGCTGCAGAACAACGTCGCCGGACTACAAAAATATCGTCATCTGTTGATATCGTTTTTTGATCGATCTATGAAAGTTTCAACAAATAACAACAATTTCTCGCTTCATTTCAATGTTGTGTGAAAAAATAACAGCTGCTGGTAATCCAATAAAACAAGCTGATAATGACGATGACGCTTATGTCACTATAATTGAAACAGCAAAAGAATAATGGTCAAGTTCAAATACAACTGTCGTTGTTGGGGAAGATGTTGATTTGTTGATATTATTGACTGCACGAACTCCAAATGACAAAATTATTTACTATTTGAAACCTGGGAAAGCTCAAGTACAATCAACAATATATTCATCACAAAGTCTGACTGCATATCCGAATTGTCAAGCTCATATTTTATTTTTACATGCAATAACAGGTTTCGATACTACATCAGTAATTTTTAAAATAGGTAAAACAGCATTATTTAGGTTGTTCGAAAAACGTAACGATTTAATTGTTTGCGTAGAAATATTTACAAAGATTGACTCTTCACCACACGACATCGTTACAAATGGAATTCGTTTTCTTCTTGCAATCTATGGTGCTCCAAAAAAAATTGATTCAATTGACAAATATAGATAATTGAGGTTCATACAATATACAATCTGCATGGAACAATAAAACAGTAGGTACAGTTGCCTTGTCTGCCTCCAACATCTGCTGCTGCTTTTCAACACTTGTATCGTGTGTATTATCAAGTTCAAATGTGGCTAAGCAAGGAACTAGACCCAAAAGAATGCAGTTTGAAATTCACAGATAATTAGGTATTTAGAGCCAATTCAAACTCTACTCCCACCTGCTCCAAAAAAACTGCTAAATACTATTTTTTGTAACTGCAAGACGAATTGTAGTAAGAATTGGGGCTGTCAAAAAGTGTGATTATTTTGTTATCCAGTACCTATGCATTAACTGTCAGGGCCAGACCTGCCATATTGAATCAAATACAACAGATGAAAATATTTATGACATTAATGAAAGGGCAATTGATACATGAATTTCTGTTCCAGAATATTCATTGGAAATCTCACTTTGTTCCACAAACCATTTAGCCATCTTTCTAATTTTCTATTTCTTTATCAAGTTTCAGATTTTCAACAATTCTATGGAAGGTTCTTCAACAGTTCTTACGATTATAGAATTGGCTTTTAAGTTGCTTCTAAAAATAATACAAATGTTATATTTTTGAAATAAGAAAATTTTATCAACTGTGAATTCTCCCAGAATATCTTTTCAGATCAATGTATTTGTATTAGGTATATGAAGACTCTACTCCTACTTAGGCTGGCCATTCATGATACAAAATAACTGCGCAGAATAGTAAAATAGCACCACTTTTTTGAAATTTATTTTTATTTTTCAATCTTTAAACTTGAACTTAAACTCAACAAAAAATTATAGCCGACTTATAGGGCACCCTATGTCAAACCTATAATAATTTATTACTAATGCTTTTTGGCCTAACAACTAACATAAAACTAACGGGTGATTTTTTAGCTGGTTTGGTTTTGGCAACACTGGTTTTGACAGCTGACGTGTGTTTAGTACCTTGTGTCACTGTCAAACAGCTTCAGTTTGGTTTGCAATTTAACCATGGATCGTCTTACAAATGAAAAACGCTTCCAAATTATTGAATTTTACTATCAAAATTCGTGCTCGGTTCGAAATGTTCATCGCGCGCTGCTTATCGAAAAATTGTGTTCAGCGATGAGGCTCATTTTTGGTTGAATGGGTACGTAAATAAGCAAAATTGCCGCATTTGGAGTGAAGATCAGCCAGAAGCATTGCAACAGCTACCAATGCATCCCGAAAAAGCCACTGTTTGGTGCGGTTTATGGGCCGGCGGCATTATTGGGCCATATTTCTTCAAAGATGATGCGAATCGCAGCGTTACTGTCAATGGTGAACGCTACCGAGTGATGATAACAAACTTTTTTTTGCCAGAAATGGAAGTTCTTGACTTGCATGGTATGTGGTTTCAACAAGACGGTGCCACATGCCACACAGCAAGCGAAACAATGGCGCAATTGCGAGGCGAGTTTGGTGAACAGTTAATTTCACGTTTCGGGCCGGTCAATTGGCCGCCTAGATCGTGCGATTTGACACCATTAGAATATTTTTTGTGGGGGTATGTCAAGGCTAATGTCTATAGGGACAAGCCCGCTTCGATTTACGCACTGGAAGCCAACATCCATGCATTCATTCGTGAGATACCGGCCGATATGTGTGAAAGAGTATGCCAAAATTAGACTCAGCGGATGGGCTACCTGAGACGCAGCCGCGGTCAACATTTACATGGAATTATCTTTAAACATTAAATTGCAAGGTTCAAACTATCGATTCAAATAAATATTTCATTCATTTTTTCGAATTTTTTGTGTTTTTTTTTTTAAGTTCTAAGCCTCTTAAAAAATCACCCATTAGATATCTATGTATATCTTTTTGATTTTTTACCAGGAAGAATTAAAAAAAAAACTTGTTTTCCTTTTCCCTTTCGTTTTTTTTTTTATATAACTAAATCAATACCAAGTAAAACTAAATTGAAACTAACTCAAACTCTTTGACTACTTATCAAATTACAAGTATATCTAAATAGTCAAAAGTATATTCTGCACATCTTAATTGTGGCGATTCAGCCATATCAAATTTACCGAAAATGTTCAAATATTTTTTGAAAAAATGGTATCACAAAATTTTGATTAGCTTATTTACATACTCGCACATACATATGTATATAAAGATGTAGATAATTCATAAGTTTCATAAAAATCAATACGTAAGTAATTATTTTCACTTTGCCTTACTCTTCGATTAGGCATTCCTTACTTTCCACAATTAAACAAATAAATTGAATTTTATAATCCCGAGATATGGCATCACTGTCTGTCGGTCCCTATGTACATATGCTTAGATCTTTAATACTACGCAACAAATTTTGATGTTTTTTTTTTTTTTTTTTTTAATAACAGTTGTGTTTAAATGGATCACAACTTAACTTAGTTAAGTTGTAATTAAGGCAACTCAATTTGAAGACAACTGCAAAAAAAAAAATCGCATTATGGGAGACAGTTGTGTAGACCAAATACGTTGCCTACTTTTCTGTGTTTGTTTTGTGTCAAAATCAGCTGCGTAAAGTAAAATACGTATTTCAAAGTTTTGAATTCAGTACAAAATTATATTAAAAAGTCAAAATAATACGAAATGGAGAGTTCTATTGATTTGTTTTTTTTTTTGTAAACTCGGAAGAAGAAAATCCCCTCAATGTTGCGCTGATAAGAAAAAATATTCGAGATTCCAATCCATTGGAACTTCCAAACAAAAAGTATTATTTGTAAGCAAATTCTTTGATGAGAAAGTGTTATTTTAGACTCAAGAAAGACGCATTTGTTTATGTGCTAAACGAAATCAAAGATTATTTCAAACAACCACAGTGTTTTTTCGTCAAACCGAATTGTCCTTTGCCTCTGGCCAGCTCATGTTTCTGCTGTAGAATCTCAATCAACCTCTCGAATTGGGCAGGTTCTGTGATTTTTAGTCTAAAAAAATTATTTTCTTGCAAATGTTATTACCTATTTGTAAAACTTAAATTTTTTTCCCATTTTCTAAATCAAATTAATTGCTTTTGCATTCGCATTTGAAAATGTGTTGTGTTGTGCTGTGCTGTGTTACTCAACAGCGATTTAAATAAAATCATGTCTTTGTCAGAAAAAAAAACAGTTTAAATTGTAACCCTTCAAAATGCAAATGTATAATTATTTATTAACAAGAGCTCGATTTAAGTTATTTGCCTTCAATACGTTCGATACGATCGTTTACTTATACTCAATTTTTAGCAACTAAACGACAATTCCTTGTGTGTACTGTCAGACTATAGAATTATCTACTATTGGACATTAAGAAACTACGAAGTTTACTCTTTTTGTAAGATGGTATTTGGCTAACAATTAATAATCTTGATAATTCTCAAATTAATGAAAATAAAATAAATACTTAAATTATTTTTTTCTCTTTTTATGTAATTGGATTATTTTAAAATTGTTCAAATGTACATAGATATACAATATACATATACAGACTTATTTATAATCCCCACATAAAGCCTGCATAAAGTTATACACTCTTTATAATACCTCTTAACTCGAAAATGTTATTTATAAAACTTATGCAACGTTGAATAGAGCCATAATAAGCTAAACGCGTGTTGAGTTTGAATAGAGCCTGAATAAGGAAATTATAGTTACAAAATGTCATGGTTTGTGTCCATAATAAAAATTAGAAAAAAATAAAAAAGCCTTTTCAATTTTCTTCCTTTTGAAATGAATTATGTATATATGTAATTGAAATCTTGTTACATACCATGACTAAGCGATGAAGAATTTAAAAATAAATAAAGATTTTCGATAGAAAATATGAAACAAATTATTGAAACTGTTCGTTTGGACCTCAACAGCGACAATTGAGGAGCCCGTAGATATCCAAGTTATAGCTGCAATACGATGTATGTATGTATATGTACTTTATCGGATGAATCCCAATTTGACGAACACATTCTCTTCCCTTTCTATTCCATTTTGTATTGTTGTCATTAGATATTTATTTACCTATTTCATTGGAAAAAAATAGTTGTTGATTTAATTATGACCTCTAAATTGAATAGATTTGTTATAGATAGATTGTTGTTATTAAATTTAAACTTTTACATTTTAAATGACTTAAGACTATTGTTAAAGATATATGTAGATATAAATGAATAAATAAATAGAAAAAAATGAAAGATTGATTCAAGAGGAAGGTTGTATAACTAGGTAGTGTTTTTTTTTTTTTGTTTTTTCATTTAAAACATTAGTTTCTCACTAATTAAATTTTTTTATAGTATATGATAATAATTATAATATGTCTTTAAGACAGTACAATAATCTTCTTTATTTAAAAATCAATTTCTGTTTGTTCTGTTTGAGAATGACTCTACCGATTTGGTTTAAAAGGTGAGAAAATATGGGAAAATTACGAGGAAGACAATAAAATAACACTTTTTCCATACATACATCCCTGACATTACTCATTGTTCTACATGTAAAAGAAAATGTTTTTGATTATCAGTTGGTTGTCAAATGTTAATATCGACGTCTGTTCAACGTTAACGAAAAGTTGTAAAGTTGACTATTATTCTGTCAACATTATACAGTTATTAAAATCTTTTTCGTATATGTGCCTGAGATTTACTAGTCTTAAAATGCCAAGAAAGACGAACTTCAACTCAGTACAATTTAAATAATTTTACTATAGATACCCTTTCTTGTGAGTTCCGAGAGTAATGAAAATTTTGATTGGTTGGTGACATATAGACCAATCTAGCAGTCGGACGTGTTTTTAAAACTCATTCGCCGGGTGTTCTAGTGTTCTATATATTTTTAATTAACACCGATAAAGTTCTTAGATTTCTTACTATTCAGAATTATTCAATGTGGCCTATTTACAAGTCAGTAACTGGTACAATTTGTTTTTCAATCTTTTCACAGTTCAAAAATAGTTTTGAGTTATTATTGTATAATAAAAAAAAAAATACTTTACATCAAAATAAAATGGCAATTATTTGGAAACAAATATCCTACTATTGTATATCTTCTATTGCAGGTAGACAGAATAATGCTCCCTTTTCTCTACTGCTTTTTTGTATACTTAACCTAACTTGAAATGGTAATTTATACCATTATGTATAATATTATCTATGTATGTATTAACATATATTTCCAAAGGCAGTTAAATAGATGCATATATAAAAAATGGTAATTTCCCTTCACATTAAAAGCATCCTTTTCCTTGAAAAATCATCAACTCCTTTGTGTGGACAAAAACAAATAGGGCATTATACAAAATTCATGATAAAAAGTAATTTCCCCGTTATCTTATTTGAAGTTGAAGAATTCCGATGTTCCCAGTTTCCACTCCTGTTTTCAACACAATAAACCGACCCCACGTGTAACCAATGCTTGCCGTCAAGCCACTTCATCATCATCATTAACACTGGTAATGTTTCACAATGCAAACATTTTATTTACACAATTTATATCAATTCCCATGAATTTAATTTCACTAAGTGATACTTCTCTTTATGTTCACATATTATGTTCTTATATGAATGGATGTGATGGCTTAAATTAACCCACAATGTTGTTGTGATGTTTTGTTTTCATTTCTACGGATTTGGATTTAAAATAGTTTCTACTATATGAGTACCTATGCACTCCAAAAATTATATAAAGTATCTATGTTTGCCGTTAAACTCATTATATACATAGATACCTACATAAGTATTCTTTCACAAATTGCTCTATGTGTTTTTAATCCATATTTTTTTTTGAGTTTTTATTTTTTTGCGTTTTGCCCTTAATGTAGTATGGGGTTGGGCTTAACGGGAGCCGCCAGATTAATAAAAAAATCGATCAACTGAAATCCTCGAGCGCGGCATATTAAGACAAGATGTAGTAGTAGTACCCGTGGCGTGATAGTTATATAGGTACTGGCATGTCAAAGGTCTGGGTTCAATCCCTACCTGTGCCATCTGAAAGTTTATACGGATATTGCATCTTGCGAGGAATTGACAAATCCACCAAAAGTAATTCTTGTAATGAAAAGTGCTTTCTCAAAAATATGGCCGTTTGGATTCTGCATAAAAACTGTACTTCCCCTCCATCCCTGACATTACTCACACACAGGAATGGTTGAAAGTTGGAAGTCACTAGATCCTGGTTCTCTACAAGCGCCACTTAATTTATTTATTTATATTTGCAGTAAAACTTTGGAAATAAATCCATTTTGTTGTTAGACTCGCCCTGCACACACCTTATAAAATTGGTCACCCAAGTAACTCTCATTTGAATTTCAATCTAACTATGGAACTAAATTTCCGACAACTCTATGGGCGTTAGACTTAAACACAACACAATCTTTACTGCTCCTCCCGCTTAAACGGACGGAGATAGGCGCCCCT
Organism: Scaeva pyrastri; assembly: GCA_905146935.1. Taxonomy (NCBI): domain Eukaryota; kingdom Metazoa; phylum Arthropoda; class Insecta; order Diptera; family Syrphidae; genus Scaeva; species Scaeva pyrastri. The sequence goes on from LR989928.1 coordinate 36,383,685, forward strand.
TTGATGCACCATATGCAAATCACCCTGCATAAAAAATTAAATAAATTAATTATGTATATTTGTTTTTGTTGATTATTAAATTTATTATCTTTTTAAAGTTTCGTTTACACAAAAATTTGTTTAAAAAATTTAAAAAGTTTTTTTTATTTCTAAAAACATTCATACACTTATACATGTACGGTGGCATGACTTGGATGGGTTAAAAAGCACTTTAATGTATTACATATAAACTTATAACCCATCCAAGTGGGTCAAAAGTCAAGAAGACAGTAAGTTTAATCTTTAATTTCATAATTTGTTTAAGCAAGTACATACTCCAAATACAATGTTCATATGTAGTATGTATGTGTATTCAATTGGCTGCTTTTGTTTATCAAATATTTTTCATGTACATAATAGGTTTAATGTACCGATAAAATAAACAATCAAGTCCATAAGAGGGGCAATGCTGCCCTTCTGCAACCCCTTCTGATTGGGCCAGTTGTGTTATTTGGGTTAGATGCATAAATTCCTAAGCAATAAGCATAGATATGTAAATTCATATTTAAATGGGAATTATTGCTCAAGAAATACAATTTGTAATATTTATGTATTTTTAGTATACAAAAAATTAAAACATGAAGGCTGTACCTACATATCACCAATTTTTTATACCTCCTGTTGAGCGAACTCTAACTCGGTGGCAAGCGTTTTTTGTTTTCTTATCAGCCAGATATTTGAATGCCTGATTAATTTATAAACTGTTGTAATTTTTATGAATTTCAAAATCAAAATGGTATTCCATATTTGGTGACTTTCCTTTGTCTAATATTATGGACTATTCAATTTTCTATTTATTTCAGTAACGCCCAGAAAAGCGGGCTAGTAAAAAATAAAAAACCAAATTCAATTTTTTTTTTTTACAATTCTATCCGCGCTAGATTTATTTTCTACTGTAATTCATTATTGTTAAAGACCTAAATTTTTCATTATCTACTAATCATTCACTGATACCAAAATTGTAGATACCTCCATACTCAAACATTTCCTTATTTATATTATCACTATTATTTGAAAGTCGTTGAGTTCAAAGAATTACATAATTGTAAAACTCCAAGGCTGGGATAACTTCACTTCTTATTCGTTTGTCCTCTTAGGAGACCTACACTCGCGCCTCAAAGTATGTATCCGTATTTTATGCCAAGTCAACCATTCATCGTGGTTACTGCATGAAAGCTTTGGCTTTCCCGCAGCAGATGATAAAGTGCTATCCACAAGACGTGAAGAGTAAAACTGTCATCTAAGTTCAGAAGAGAGCGGAAGCGTATATCGGCAGGCAACGATGATGACTGAAGCAAACCAAGTAGTAGAAGTTACAAGTGCACTTCTTAAGCATGCTTGTACTTCAAAGAAAATTGGAAAGCATTCGCTTGGAAAATTCCTATTGCCACTATGCAAGTGCAACAACAGGCTATGTCCAAGGGTAAAGGATATAGAGTATAACGCCGCCGCTTCAGAAAACTACTCAGGGAGGACTAATCGATGCTTTCCAGTTTTGGTGTTGAAGTCATTTTTCATTTGACAGCATCTTCCAGTTTCCAGAATACGCTGAAAATAAACAAAAAAAGGTTCGCATTTGCAATCTTTCGCGAAGAAAGCTTTAATCATTGAGGTTACATCGTGGTATCATAAGGAGTTACTTTTTAGGTCTTTTGTCTTTTTTGTAGATACATATATTAATCCATTTAAGAGTGGTGTGATGGATGGCGGATTATCATTTTTATTACTACTTTTTAATGATTTTATGCAATATATATGTATGTAAGTGCTTAGGTCAAAGTACATATTCAATTAAAATACAGATACTTATTAACTTCCCATAGGGATTACTTGTTATCTGTCCGATTTGTCTAATTGAAACTTTTGACAAATATGGACGTTTCAAGATCTCTATACAAACTAAATCTGTCACTTGTAGAGAGCTGTCTACAAGTGAGTGTGTATGTATACGTTTATACGTTTTAAGTTTATATATGTTCGGACGTTCGACTCCAATTAAATTTTGTTCGACAAAAGTTCATAAACATCGCAAATATGTTAGGAACGAATAATTCTATTAACTTCATAATACATTTTATTTTCTACATTATGATATATTACAGATTTGGTATCGATTTGAAAAAAAAAATTAAACATACCGTTATTTTTTTTAATAGAAAAATCAGGAAAGAAATGATTGACACTCATATATGTATATACAATGAAGGGAAAATGATATCATCTACAAAACAATTATTGTTATATGACGTTTTTGACATCTGGTAAGATTTTAGAAAAATTTCAATTTCAATTGATAGTTTTTTATCCAAAAATAAAAATTTACAAACAAATTTACCATAAATTGGTACAAAAATGTTCTCTTATAGGTAGTTACATTATACAACTGTCAACATATGAATTAATTGACAGTTTATTTTATAAAAAAAATGATGTACTTGATGTAGATGTACTTCGAAACTACATTACATTATTCATTATAAATGTCTACAATATTTTAAAAAATATCTTAGTTTTTTTCAGTCGCCTAGAGACCTGAAATTAGTATTACCACGATACACACATACTATAGGGATACAATCTTACTTTGTCAATGCAATTCTGGGGAATAATCTTCATTACCAAATGCAAAGAGCCACCTAGTTGCTGTTATTTCGAAGGGAGCCACTCAAACACATGTCGGATTGAATATTAAAATCTTAAATATAATCAACTTTTGTGCATAAATCACTTTCATCACTATCTATTATTGTTTACTTTTATCAGTTATACCTTTTATATTATTGTAATTTAAACTTTCTTATTTACTAAGTAATCTAAATTTTGATGCTATACATATGAGATTTATCTCGAAGTACGTTGTAAAATATGTTTACAAAAGTGGTCGAAAATTACCTAAAAAGTGGTCGTGTTTCACACATAATGTTAACGTTCAAACAAAATAATAAAAAAGAATTATCACGAAAAAAAAAAATATTTTATGTGTGATTAATTTACGTTTACTTTTGAAACCGCAAAATGGATAAAACTTTTTTAGTTTTATTTGAAACTAGCTGTTGCTCGCGACTTCGTCCGCTTCAATTTCCGTTATTATGATCTTAATTAAGATTATGTTTTTAAAAAGAGGCTGGGTGCGACCCACACTGATAACTTGCCACTGTTCATAAATTGAAAACTTGGCGTTTCTGTCGATTTACTTGTGATGTTGATTGATAACAATTTTATTAACAACAAAATTTTTGTTAGAGCTTTTTGTAGTTTTTATTTATTGTAAAAAGTGTCAATTTTCATTCATCAACATTTTATTATTTAGGTATTGACAATAACATTGCTTGTTGTTTTCGGTAAATTTTAGTTTTAGATTTTTATTTTTTGTGAAAAAAGTCCCTTTGATATTTGTCAAAAATGTACCTATGTTGACAGTCGTGTTATTGGATAGATTTTTTTTTTCATTTTTTTCCAATCCCGCCAGAATGACTCAACGGATCTGGATGATGTTTGGAACAGGAATGGATTAATATTATATTGAATAATTTTCCCCGTTTTTGCAACATTTTCCACTGGTTCTTCGCTATTTTCGGTCGCAGCAAGATGTTATATAGCCTATAGCCTTCCTGTGAATGAAATAAAAGAAAATCAAAGTTTCGGGCCGAAGTTGTATAGAATTTATTTAAATGAATAAAAGATTAGTTTATACAAACTTTGGTCTTTTTAAACAATTGTTAAATTTTGATCAGTTGTCGGTTGGTTTAATCAGATAAAAAAAGGCTGTGTGGGCGTGACCGTCAATAATAACTTCCCAATATACATACTTTGAACTTGGCATTTATTGAAGTTTTTTATTACCAGTATTATCCTGTGTCGAAATTCGACACTTTTGACCACATTCTCGAAATGTTTGCTCACTCAAATAAGAGCTACAATATTTCGGAAACTATTGCTACTACTATGAAATAGTACAATGTTAAACGGTACAAAAACAAAAATGACCCAAAGTGTGTACATATTCTGCATCTTTGCAATTGTTGCTTTCTAACCATACCTATAAAATTTGTCGAAATCGGTTAAGTACTCTCCCATCTAAAGACCAACATATGTCTTCCATGTGTCGATTCCGGGCTGCCTCCAATTTATTTGAAAAATTTGAATTTGAATGTAAGCAGTTTGTACAGATCAATCGTATTAAAATCGCTACAATTAAATGCTTTTAACTTCAGTAAATGGAATCAGTTGGAACTATCTCACGATCTTACTGTATAATTGTCCGAAAGTCAAGTAAGTAACTGGCAATATATATTTACAACGATTTAAGTTAAATTCGATGATAAAATATTCAACCGGCACTTCTTATTCGGTTCCAGAGTAATATACAAGTATGTTAACCATCACATATCATCTGCAAAGTGCTATTTTAACTGCAACTATCAGAAGTTATAAGCTTTATACGGTTGCTTGAGAAGTGAATCATATGCATTCTTCTCCAACAGGGAAAGAGGATGTATGTGGTTGCGCTTAAGTCACCGAAATCACAACATGCTTTATGTCATGCTTAATGGTAGTAAGTTTGTTGTCAAGAGTGGCAATGTAACTTCCACCACTGTATTCCACATAAAAAATGGTCTTCAGCAAGGAGCCGTTAACTCGCCGATTCTATGCAGAATTAACATCAGCGATAGGTAGTCTTACTCAGACAATTACGTACGCCGATGACCTAATAGTGTATAAAACGGCCTCAAAAATCCAGGTCATCAGATTTCTTCCAGAAATCGAAAACTTTTCTGTTTAATACTCCATTGTCTGTAGCCTCAAGGCATACGAGCAAGAACTGGAGGAATGTAGTGATCGTAGGATTTAAAAGAGTTCCTCTTAAGTAAGGATTTTTACTCCCGATGCTTTCCTCTATTTAGATAGTCAGTACCGCAATTATATAAGTTTACTTACTTAATTAAAAAGAAAAACAAAATTCTTACAATACATAGTTTTGCAACCGATTATGTTTTTAGTAGCAGCAAAAAAAATAATTTGTATTTAATGAATAAATAGAATACGATTAAATATAAATAATTTATGAGACTTGAGTCGTTTTTCCCTTTTGATCAATTGTCCGTCGTCGGTGGGATCGTCCATGAATTAATCTTCACTTTTGAAATTACTTTCAATTATTTGGCAGAAAGATCTTTTGTATAGTTTACTAATATTTAGGTCTTCAGGCAGGTACATTTTTTGGAAGTTTTGAGATTTGGGAACTTAGGGTTTTTTGATGCAGATAATCACATGCTATGACTTTCAACAAGCCCTTGGTGGTATAAAAAAGAGGTACTCTTTTAAATTTTTGGCTGCTACTCGCACTTACTCTCACTTATAACAAAAAAAACATACTTGTACATTATGTTTATAACAAAAGCAACAATATAATACTATAATTTAGTCCATTTAACATGGACTTGTGAGGTTCTTCCTCTGTATAGTTTTTTTAAAAACGGTTTTTTAGGTAGAATAGTACGTTTCTTAGAAAAAGAGAATAGAACATCAGAAAGTACTGGCAAAAACCTACAAGATGGAATTATTAGGTTAATGTTGAAAAAAATGGACTTGTGCCGTTTTTCCCCTGGACCCTTCAATTGTACTTAAAAAAGTAGTTATAAGTTATCTTAGTTAGTTTTAGTAGTTTTATTTTAATTTAATTTATTTTTATTTAAGTTTTATTTTAATTTAATTTCATTTTAAGTTTTTCCAAAAAAAATAAATAAAAACCGATAGAGAAACCAAGTTTTTTTTGCAATTCTTCTCTGTGATAAAAAAGATATAGACATCTATTTTTAAGTAAGTTCTTCGGGCGAAAGCCATTCCCATTAGCATTAAGATATTCGTTTAACTTAGTGTGTCCGTGTCCGCATAGTGCCAGTAAGTTAGTTGTAAGGTATTGAGTTTTTAAGATTTCTTTTCTAGCTTTAAGATTAATTCAAAAAAATGAGAGCAAAAAAAAAAACAAACAAAAATGTTTTATTGTCATTAGGATAGGTGATACAAAGTATACCGGGTCATCCAGAAATTATGGAAAAATTGGTTTTATTATAACTCTGTAGTTTATCTTAAGGTGTGTAATTGGGGAGGAAAGAAGTTCCTGGCAGACGACAGAATTATCAAGTGTTTTAAATAAAAAATGTTCATATGCCTATCATGAATTAATGAATCTTTTCCAATGTCTGCTATTACACGATGAATCTAGATGCATGCGACATCTTCGAATTCTTCTTTGTTATCCTATCCTGTTTCTCAAGTGCTATTACACGATGAAACCAGATTCATGAATCTATTTTGACAGTTCTCTTTTATTTATATTTCGTTGTTTGACTTGTAGGTTTGCTTATGAGACTTTTCAAATTCAAATGATTTCAGTTTTCTTTGAAATCAATTAAAAAAATATTAAAATTTGATTTGTTTTTATTTATTGATGAAGAATATGAATTTTGGAATACAAATTAGTATAAAAAACATTTATAATGTTAAGATGCATCGAAGTTTCCTTCTCGAAGAACGAAACCATATGAAAGAGAACAGTAAAAAAGCGGACAAGAGCAAAGACAAACGTCAAATTGTCGCACGGAAAATTTTACCCGTGCGACACAGGTCGATTTTCTTGCGTCTCATGTTTTCGAATTTTGTCTCTCTGTTGCACTTATGTTGTTCGAAGTGTCGCATGCATCTAGATTCATCGTGTAATAGCAGACAATGTAGTCTACTTTTTGAGAAAATAGTACAATTTTATTTTAGACTATGTCTGCTATAACACGATGACTCATGAGTCGTGACTCTTTTCGAACTACGTTGGTGCAAGAGAGATACAAAATTCGAAAAAATGAAACGGAAGAAAATTTGCCCTGTGAGTCGCGGGCAAATTTTCTACGACTCATTTTTGACATTTTATTTTCACTCATTTGTTATTTTGCTTTTCCTCTTTATTTTTTATTCGGTGTGCTCGAGTTCACATGTATACCCTTATAGTTGAAAGAGCGAGACAGAATATAAGATTTCCCAAACAACGAAATTTGAATTAAAGAAAGTTGTCAAATTAGAGTCATGACTTAAGAGTCAAGGTGTAATAGTGTTCGACTCAAAGGATGAAATTTCAAAAGAGATTTCGAAGATGAGTCACGACTCATGAGTCAACGTGTAATAGCAGACCAACTCACAGGGCAAATTTTCTTCCGTTTCATTTTTTCGAATTTTGTATCTCTCTTGCACCAAAGTAGTTCGAAAAGAGTCACGACTCATGAGTCGTCGTGTAATAGCAGACGTAATAGCAGACTTTCAATCCTAAACAACAAAAAGAAAAGTTTTTTTGTTTTGTTGTTAACAAAAAGCCATTTATAAGACTTAAGAAATTTAAATATTTGTCAAAAAAATTAATTTGATGTCAATGTCATTCGAGTTGAAAAACATTTGTTGGTACATTTTCTTTTTTAAGGAAAAAAACTTGATTTTCTTAAAAATTCCAACAGATGTCAAAAATGTTATTTAAACTATGTAGTAGAAAATTATATCTAAATTGATATCATTTTTAGTTAATAGTATATTTTAAATTTGCTTACAGTTTTTCTATTTGAAAAGTTTTACTCGTTTTTGAGATATCGGTTTCTCGAACATACAAATGTATCTACCTTTAGCACAAAACAACTTCATTGTCACGCAGATTTACAGATGTAGTTTTAAAAAAACCATGAGCATAATAATGGTTAAATAAAGAGTGATTTTACCTGCATTAAAAGTTTCGATGGTTGGATAATTGAGAATGTAAAATTGCTTTGACATTTTTGTTCAGTACGGTTAAGAAATGGCTTTTTCTTTCGTATCTAAGGCTGGATGTAAGTAAAAGATAGACCTTTCGTCTTTGGGTTCTGGTTTTGAACTGACTTTATTTTATATATCATTCTTAATTCTAAAGCTTTTCTTAAATTACCTAAAACTTAATGCTATTTGACACTGCGTGTGCCGGAAGTGCAAAATAAATAAATTGGGAGAATGTGGTAGAACGTGGGAAAATAAGAAGTTGCAAGTTGAGATAAATTTATACATATTACTAGCTGACCCGGCGAACTTCGTACCGCCCTATAATCAAGAAATATCTGTTACCTATTTATCTGAATAAAGTTAATTTCTTTATTAAGTACCTAAAGCTGACCCGACAGAGAATGTTTTTAACTGTGATTGTATATTAATTGGTATATACCTATATTGGCACAAAATTTTCTTGAATAACTCTTGTAGCGCCAAATGATGTCATTTGAAAGCAATTATTGTATTACTGGATATCAGTTAAAAAATGTCTAGAATCTGGTCCATTTTCGAAAACCAATGAATGTAATGGCTCTGGTGGCGGTACCAACGGCCTCAGTTTGACTTGACCGTTCGAGCAACACAATCCAGGGGTTTCATTTTTAAACTTTAATGCCTTGCAATATTGACAAACAACGTTCATTGGTCCAATAGCAACGATATGCAGTGTATTGTAGTCAATGCAGCTCTATAAGAGTTAAACGCAACACTTCTATTTTGTTAATGTCGGTTCCATCGATTCCGTTCAACTTCATTCCGCGTTTCACGTTGCTCATCAGTTTGATTTGCTCTTGTATTTCTTTTACTTGCAGCATTACGGGTTCTGTGACTTAAGTTTGTACATCTAATTGCCGGCATTTTTAGAAACAAAAATTCAACTGAAAATAACAAAATACTATAGTACCTATTCTTTTGTAAAAGTATGAAAATGGTCTATCAAAACTTTGAAATACTATATTAATTTGACTAACCTTGTTGAACAAACACTTCACAAATGAACACACACTACAAATTATCCTATGGAAACCAATGTGAAAAGTACACTAAGAAATGGTAAATGAATTATATAAGTATTTTGTTACTATAACTCCGACCACAGACCAACTCCGACCGTTATATTTGCAAAGAGCATTTAAACTACAATTCTTTGTTTTTAATGGCAACTACGTGAATATTACTGCCATAACACATTATTTTATTAAAAAAGTAAAATCTTCTTGTTTCCTGTGCAACTTTCGTAATTTTTTCTTACATAAGAGACTTCTCCTAATAATAACAAATACAACAAAAAAAGAATTAGTGAAATCGGTCCAGCCGTTCACGCGTGATGCCGTGACCAAGGGAAAACGGGATTCATTTTTATATATACATATAAAGATATGCTAACACCAAAAATTTAAAAAGTGGAAATAATTGAATTATACGGTATTTCGTTCACTACAAAATAAATTTAATTAATTTTATAGCGTCAACAACACGTGGTAATTATGCTGTTAAAATGTAGATATATGACACGTTAGTAGATTTATCGTAGCAGCGCCATCTATTGATTACTTACTCAACCCAGTCGAAAGGTATCGACATCTGTTAGAATCATTTGGAGTTAACAGATAATTGTGATTGTCAAATAATAACAGACAAATAATTAGCAATAAATTAAAATTGCGACTATAATTTGAGATTTAAACTATCCTATCTCTCAAGTTGGATCGAACTGCACATGGTGTGCGAATTTTATTATAATCGGTTAAGTGGTTTAGGAGTCCATTGAGGACAAACATTGTGACACGAGATTTATATATATTAAGATTAACTCCTCCCATCCTTAAGACTGGACGTCCTCGTTCATGATGTTCATAACGCGTAATTTTAAAATTTCTTCGTCTAAAGCTGATGAAACATTGTCTGTTTTTGTTGTGATTTTAACAGTTTTCGGCTTAATTTTAACGTAAAGCAGCACGAAAATCACAAGTGCAAGTATAGCTATGGTGCCATATAGCATCCATTTGCTTGTCTCGAGCGTAATGGAAAATTCTTTTATTTTTTGGTTGTTGATAATGTGCAGCTTGTGTAAGCGCGGAAGCGTAATTTTTTCGTTAAAGACAACTTCATTCAAAATAGTTCGTTTTGGTGCTGGTAGGTGATTCACTTCCATAGACTTTTCTGTGAAAAATTGTTTGCCATTGATATTGATTTTACCATCGTATGTTATTAGGAAGGTTCCATTCAGGACGATACGCTGACCTTTTTCTTCTAAAGTTATGTTTTCATCCCTGGCTATTATAAGTCCATTTTTTACGACTTCGATGTTTTTGATGTCGTCGGTAGCATGAGTCGTGGGGCAGTGTGCCGTATCATTATTAAGGAGTTGGGAAAGGCAAGGATTTTGGGAATCTATTTTACAATAGGAATATAAAGGAGCTTTCTTACAAGTACTTAATATTGATATTGAATTTTTTTACAAGGTCTGAGTAATGTTAACAAGCGTTCAATTTCATTTATATCCTGAAGCAGCATTTCTTTGTATCTTTCGATTTTGATTTCCTTTAATACATTTCTATTTTCTGACATTATTATATCAATTTCCGAAAAATTTGTAGTATGTTTAAGATAGAAATTGTCTTCGTAAATGGCAACTTCTCCTGCAGGAATAGGAATGAATAGCGCTGAAGAATAGTCAACAATTTTTGCGGCGCCTAGCCATACTTTCATAAATCTAGAAATAAAGTTTTATCTTAGGTTATTTTTATGCGCTTGTCTTCCTTCAATTACAACAGCTGTGCCTAAATCAGCCTGAATAGTTTTTTGATTATAAAGTTTGGATAATTTATTTCCAATTCTCTTATTAGTTTTTACATATATTTTTATTGTGGAATTCAAGGTCTTTGTTTTGTTTAATTTTTAATTTTGAGATTATTGCATTTGTCATTTTTTTAGAGATATCGTGAAAAATTTCTGAAGGCTTATAACCTGTTACCGAGTGTATTGAGTTGTTATATTTGTAGGTTGATAGTAGCATTAATTCAACAATATCTGTTGTACTATCCTTTGTACACCTAGCTATTTCAGCAAGAGTCGAATGGAATCGTTCGACTTGTCCATTGCTTTTACTGTGGAGTGCTGGTACAGAATGTGTAGAAATGTTAAATTCGTTTTTAAGTAATGCTTGCGTTGCAATTAATGTAAAAGTACCTTCATTATCTATAACTATTATTTTCGTATTTCTAAATTGGGAAATTATTTCGATTAATGGGTTTTTTTTGTCAACAGAATTTCTGGATGGAATATGTTTTATAATGGCAAATTTAGAAAATTTGTCTATACATGTTAAAAAATATTTTCGACCAGTATTGTAAATATCTAAATGCAAAATCTCTCCTACATACGTGGGAATTGGTGTTGCACCGATCGGATGTTGCGCTGGTCTACGCTGATATTTATTTTCTTTACAAATTTTACATTTAGAAGCGTATGTGTTACATAGCTTCATGAGATTTGGAAAATAGTATTCTGAGATTATTTGTTTAAAGTTTTCTTTTGGTCCTCTATGAGCTCTGTTGTGCTCGTTTATGATAAGTTCCTCTTGATCGTTTGTGTTAAACACATCTTGAACAAGTTTTTTTGCATATTTAATTTTTACTTTGGGGAAAGCAATCATGAGGTCATTTTGTATTTTTCCTAAAGTTTCAATGTCACAGTGGATTCCATTGGCTAAGTGCGTATGAAGAACATCACGCATTATTTCGATAAGTTCTCCAATGGAACTGAATGTTATTGTATGTCTAACCTGTTTTTGGAAAAGAATTTTAACTTTTTTGCTTTTTTGAGAACCTTGACTGATAAAGATTTGATTTTTGAAGCAATTTATTGGATTTTCTACTGAAGGTATTACTTTTGTTAAAGACTCTTCGCTGTGAACCGTTTCTCTGGAGGTAGAGTGCGTGTTAATATGTTGCCGAGATAGTGCATCTGCTACCTTGTTTTCTTTACCAGGTTTGTAATGAAAGGTTGAAGAATATTCCTCAATAAATGCTCTCCATCTCTTCAGTTTGGTGTTAGGATTTTTTTCAGAGATCGCAAACGTTAGCGGTTGGTGATCTGTATAGATATGAATATCGGGCGCACCATATAGATAATTTCTCAAAGATTCCAATGCCCAAACTATTGCTAGCATTTCACGTTCGTTCGTAGCGAAATTTTCTTCAGATTTACTCAAAGTTCGAGATATCATTGTGATAGGTCTACCACCTTGAGACAGAACGGCACCTATTGCTTGTGATGAAGCATCGGTAGTCAAATCCAAAGGTTTTTGAAAATCGGGATAGAATAGCAAAACATCTTCTGAGGCTAAAATGTTCTTTATTCTATTAAAGGCACATATAGCCTCAGTATTAAGATTAATTTTGATGCTTTTAGACTTATTCGTTCCTATATTTCCGTTATCTCCTCTTAGGTATAAGGGTTTGGTTATTTGAGCACAATCTTTAACAAAACGACGGCAATAACCAGAAAGACCAAGAAAAGATCTTAGTGCACGAAGTGTTTTTGGCAATTCGAAGTCTACAATGTCTTTGACTTTATTTGGGCAGGTTTTAATGCCGTCTCCAGAGACAAGAAATCCTAAAAATTCAACCTCGTGCTTAAAAAATTTACATTTTTCTGGAGATATTCGCATGTTTCCATTATTAATGGAAAAAGCAGTTTTTTCCCGGTCCTTTTCTTCTAGGAGAATTTGATGGAATCCGGATTTTAGATCTATTGTTGTATAGAATCTAGCTTGTCCTAAATTTGAAAGGATTACTGAACTTTCTGGAATAGGATACCGATCTGGTATAGTGCGTTCATTTAACTTTCTATAGTCAAACACTAACCTGGATTTGGGAGTACCGTCTTCGTTAATGCCTTTTTTCCCTACTACCAATATGGGAGTGTTATACGGGGAATGTGAAGGCCGAATTATTCCATCACTCAGCAGTCTTTTAATTTCCTTATTTACAAAAGGAATTGCTGCCATATTGTATGGTCTTGGTTTTGAATATATTGGTTCTGAGTCTATTGTTCTAATGGTTGCTATTATTTTTGTATTAAAAGTTAATCTCTCATCCGGTTGGGCGAACACTTCTGAAAAATCTTCGATTAGTTCCTGAAATTCACTTTTGACGGTGTTAGGAATTGTTTTCATATCGATATCTAAATTATTAACTTGTTCGCATTCCGAAAATTTGGTTTCCATTTCCCCATTTTCGTAAATTAACAAAGAACGTTTTGTATCAATTTGCGCTTTTATCTGCGTGAGAAAATCATACCCTATAATCGCATCGAAGGTTTCTAATTGGTGGAGGATAAAAAATTCTGTTATTATACCACAAAATTGTATTTTACATTTGTGAGTTACTTTATTTTAACCGTGAAGGGACTTAACCTTAAAATGTTTACTATTTGGAACTACTTTTAATTGAGGAATTTGTTTGATATAGTTTTTGGCTGTACTAGTGTCTACTAGGATTCTCAATACAGTTTTGCCATTGAGTTTCTTTTCAACAAATGGTAAAGCCGACTTTATTCTAAAAAATGAATCTGATCTTCATATTCATGTTCCTCATCGAGGTTTTCATAATCGTCTTCGTATTCGTCTAGAAAATTAGTTCTTTGGGCTTTCGATAGTGGTGCCCTGTCGGATTCAAGTGAGCGCTTCGGTGCCCTGTTCTCAAAGGTTTGCGGCTGTTGCCTGGTAGATTGTTTGTGACTACCCTCTGGCACCGCTGCTGGTCGAACTTGTGACTTTTTACTGCGTCTGTATATTGACGAGTTGTCAACGCTCATATGATCGTATGCCTCTGATTGATGGTTTTGCTTCTGCTGGTTATCAGTCGAGGAAATTTGGGCTTGGGGGGCTTGAGGTTTTCCTTGAAAAACACGTTTATAGTGGGGGTTGCTTCTTGGAAAACCACTTGTACTAGCATATGGTACATTTTTATCAAATGCTCTTGCAAATTCGTACCTGTGTTGGTTAGCCTCAAGTTCCTGTGCCTTCGCTAATGCAGATGGCAGATCTTCACAACCAGAAGAAAATAAAATATTGCAAATAGGCTTGTTAAGGCCTGAAATAAATACTCGCAATGCATCTGCTCTGTATTTTGATGCTAATGAGTTAATTAGTACATTATTGCCTGAATATTCCATTGAAATTTTATTGGTGATAGACGTGAGATGTTTTTCTATTTTGTCGTAGTACTCAGAAATCGACAAATGTCCTTGACATAGAATGCTCATTTGGTTTTCGAGCACGTGTAGTGGGCGTTTGTCAGAATATGAATTATCAAGACGAGCAATTATTGCCTCGAAATTTAGAACTGTGTTGAATGACGATAAAATTAAATCGGCAGATCCAACAACTTTGTTCCTAATTATTGCAACGGCTTGATAATACCTCTCTGATCCATTATATGGATCGAATAGTGCTATTGCGGTCTTGGCCGCTTGACGCCACGAAATATATCTCGCACGTTCACCATTGAAATCTGGAACGGATTTCACTACATCGAGTGATATTTGGCATACTACTTCGGGTGTCGCGACAGAAATGGGTTGGTAGGCAACAACTGTCTGTGGTAATTGAATTGAATTTAATTTTTCGGAAAGATCGAAAATTTTTTCATTTAACCTATCATTATTTGTTTTATTTTCTACCCCTAAATCCGCCATTCTTTTCACCATTGTCTCACAAGCTGCTTCCACAGCTACCCGCACGGCTGATGCTATAGTTTGCGCGATTTCAGACATTTTTTTAAAGCACAATAATTCTAAGCACAGTCACAAAATTAAAAATATTTAAACTCAATGAATATGGATGGTAATAGATAATTAAGCACACAAATTGTATAAAAATAAAATAATTAATAATAATTACACAATAAATAACTGTATCTGCATCTTCTATTGGTTTTTTTTTGCGGGTTCTTCTCTAGGTGTGGGTTCTTCTATGGTTACTTCCGTGGTCCATGTTTTTGTGGTTTATATTTCTTAACGTTGGGCGCCAGTAAAAGATAGACCTTTCGTCTTTGGGTTCTGGTTTTGAACTGACTTTATTTTATATATCATTCTTAATTCTAAAGCTTTTCTTAAATTACCTAAAACTTAATGCTATTTGACACTGCGTGTGCCGGAAGTGCAAAATAAGTAAATTGGGAGAATGTGGTAGAACGTGGGAAAATAAGTAGATGCAATTAGAAATATGGGAATGTGGGAAAACGTGGGAAAATAAGAAGTTGCAAGTTGAGAT
Source organism: Scaeva pyrastri (assembly GCA_905146935.1). Taxonomy (NCBI): domain Eukaryota; kingdom Metazoa; phylum Arthropoda; class Insecta; order Diptera; family Syrphidae; genus Scaeva; species Scaeva pyrastri. The sequence goes on from LR989928.1 coordinate 36,398,839, forward strand.
AAATTTATACATATTATTAACTTGTAATGTGTTAGTAAGTTCAAAAAAGCGGTTTCATTGGATTTTCCCGCACTGTAAGCATTCTTTCGCGGATTTTGTGGATTAATTGCTAGTACTTCGGATAGTATGAAGTTGTCAATTGAATTCCCTAAACTTCTATAAAAAAAAAGATATCAAGCTTAGACTGAAAGACTTAGGATGAGTTGTATTTTTGTTTCCCAATTTTGGTGATGAAGATTACTTTAGCCCTCCCTCATAAGCTTGGTATGTAACAAAGAGGTAATCTACTTCGGAGTAAGATAATCAGAACTACTTAATCTATTTATATATAAATCGAAAACCCAAGTACAAAACCGCTTTAATAATAAGAAAGAAAAAAAAACAAAGAATGCGGTGGTGTCGATGTGTATGTATGACCCTCAACGTAAAATCTCGGATGAAGGTGTATGCACAATACACCTCTTTTCAGCAGGGATGTTAAAAAATATAAATTAAGTACATTAAAGCGATATTAAATATTTTAATATTATTAATGTTTGTACAAAAGCTGATTCAGATTTCGTACAAAATTATGTATGCTTTAGAAAGCAGTTGATATATGTATGTATTTGTATATAAAAGTTGTCAAAATTAGAACCAATGCATATGTTTGAGTGGCATTCCGATTTTTGAGTGGTTTGTTTTCATGCGCATCGCTGATGCTTATGGTCTTCCAGATTCCTTGGTCGTTTGAAGCACGTACTCTTTGTTCTCTTGGTTGTCGCCCTCTGTCCAACATACCTAAATGTAAATACATGTGGTATGTGTAGTGGTGTGTTATCTTCTTTGTTAAAAGAAGAATACAAGGAATTGTTAATTCTCACATTATACATTATACAGTGTGTATGAGTGCTGCACTTCGTTAAAGGTCTCAAATGTCAAATTCTTAAATTAATCAACAAAAAAATTATGTAAAAATGAACCGGAAAATGCGAATAAAAACATTTATTCTAATCTAATCTAATCTAATCTAATTATGTTTTCGGTCGAAGAAAGTGATGTAAATTGATGATAGTGTTTCAATTAATCACTAATCAACAAAACTTTAAATAAACAAAACACCATTAGATTATTGAAAATTCACTATACTTATTACATATGTCTAGTTTTGATAGTTTTGTTAAGCGCCTTTATATGAGGAAATTATTTTTGTTAATAAGTAAATTTTTGAATTTTGTTTGAATTGTAATGTAGGCAAGAGTAGTCCATGTTTTTTTCTTAAAAATATCCTGTAAACATTTTATTAAAATCATTTAAAACGTATTGCTTAACTGATGGTTAACAACAATAGGTTTATAAAATTCAGATTACTTTTTTAAGAAAAATATAGTAAAACGAAAATGTAGTACCTACGAAATGTTTTTGCCCGTCCTTTCAAGTTGCACTTAATGTTTTTTTTACTGTTCTTATCTACTAAATACCTACACACTTTTAATTTTTCTTAGATACATACATAACTTATATTCTTGCCAAGCCTCGTTCAATAGTCAAAAAATCACTAGAATCATTGATTCTGAATAAATTGATTAATTTCAATTCTACTGCTCTTCATTTACATTTTTTATTGTAATTAATTATTTAACATTTTTAACAATAGCTTAAATTGTACAATATCTTAAATAGTTTGTTTTTAGCCAAATACATAAATAATAACATACTTATATTGTAAAAATCTTCAAGGAAATATAATGCTTTAGGTCGTATCTAAATAAGGAATTCACAAAATAACATAAGTACCTATACCTGTTAAACACTTACATACTTGTTTAAAAAAAACCTGCCAACCCTAGGTTCAAAAAATTAAAATCAATGGTTTAAAAGACATGTATATCTGTTTTCAAGCTTCGGAGCAACGCAACAGTGGGAAACTCCTTGGTCCTTGCAGCCTTGCTTTTCAAAGGACGTTTGTACATATACGAGTATGTGCAAAGAAGAGAACACATCAAATAAATGTGCGTTTCTAATATTAACTTCAAGTGTGTTATCCTCCCTTGTTTCGTCCTCTATGTATCTTATATGAAAGACTAGGTTGGGTATTAATTTCCATTTGTGGATTGTTGCTTAATAATATTGGAAGCAAAAATCTTTGCTGTGATTATTGATAGATTACAAAGGAGCAATAGATGGAAAAGGCAACGATATGAGTAGAGTATCGCGGGGATAAACAGGGGCAATATAGGATCCATAAAACTTATTTGCAAATGCAAATTGGTCAAGAGATAATCATAATTATTACCTTCATAGTATGTAGATAAAAATAATGAGTGTACCAGAAGCACTGTAACCTCACTCCATTCCTGCATGCAACGAAGCCAATTATTATGCTTTAGATTGCCACTATATGAATGAGAATTGGTGGAATTCAAAAAGATTCAATATTTGAATTTTGTATTATTTCTTAAAACAAAGTCAAACACCCGTTCTTCCTTTTTAAATATATGTACATATTTACATAATGGTATGTATAATTGTCCTTAAAAAATATATATAAAGCAACATTCATGGCGTGTCGTAGTATAGTCGTCTTAACACAAGGAGAAAAAATCCCTAGGCTACAGAGACGTACACATAATGAATGGCCTTTCGTGCAATGTTTGCTTGATCTTGATACCGTACAAAGTTTCATACATACATATATCTACCTTCCACCGGGAGCAAGGAAAGGACCAAGGAGTGCAGATTTGTTCTGTATGCTTATATAAGTTGTTTTTGCTTCTGTTCTGTTGAACAGCTTTCGACACTTCGGCACCCTTGGCTCATGATTTCTACATGAACCTTACTAGGTACAAAGCATTTGCATACCACAGGCTCTCGTGTATAGTGCATTTTACCAGGTAAAACAAATTCTGCATGCTCCGCGGCCACTTCACAACAAATCAACCCTTCTTCCTTCCTTAAAGAGCGATGCAGGTGTATAGATAGCATTCAAATGAAAAACTGACAATGAGTAAATACGTAAACAAACAGAGTATATTATATACACACTTGCTCACGACATTTTCCCATATGTACACGTATTCTTCTCAAGATAGAGAAAAATAAACAAAATGCCTCATAACATTATCAAGATATTTGAATAAGACCCATAACGAACGAGCAATGCGACGTATGGTTGGTACACATACACACAGCACTCCTTATTTAATTTCTCGCTTTCATATTTTTTTATAAAAAAAAAACAACAGCAACAAAAAAAGATCCTTTAAAAAACATGGAAGGGTTAGTGGGAGTGGGTTTGTACTTGAACATCGGATTTGTGTATATGTTCTACTTGATACAAGGATCATGAACTTGTGGTTGATTGCATTCTAAATTGGCGTACGTTACGTATACTGAAAATGGAAGGGAGATGAACTCCTATATGCAGTGACAGAACAATAAAAAAGGCTTTTTAAGGCGCTGTGTGTAATGTTATTTCCAATGTTGTTCTTTGCTTTGAATGTTTTATTGCTCTTTATTTTATATTAACGTATTTACATACATATGTATGTATGTACATGAAAGGTGGTATAATTGGCAGCGGTAAACAGGTGTTATTGCTTTCATAATAATTATCCTTTATAGGTTTCCTTATGTAGGTAAATTGTTTATGCACTCAATTTATTTTATTTCTACGAATAACTACCAGCTTTAATTTCATTGGTTTTTTTATATTTCAGGGAGATGAAACTATATTGTTAATAATACTATTCAGGAGTTCTCTAAGATGGCCATTTATTTTATTGATTTTTATTAATGAGCTAGCGAGCCCGGCAAACTTCGTCTCGCTCCATTTTAATACTTCAGAGTGATAATAAAACTCAGATAATTTAAATTCCAATTTGATTCACTTGAATGTATTGTTTAGTTTTCGGTTCCAAAAAACAAACAACAAAGACGATTTGCCAACCCAATTATAGGTAACATACAACTACCGTTACAAATCTCAATCATTGTCTAAGAACACAGAAATACTCCTAGACATTTTTGATCGCCCGTTTATATGGAACAATGTAATTGTTGCTGTCACGATTTTCCATGCATTTTTCCATAATTTCTATTTGAGCCGATGTACTTTGTTTCATCTATCATAATCACATTAAAAAGTTCCTTTCGTAAAGACGGCTGAGAGTCTTGATTGGTAATGCCATATATTCCCATATTCACATTTTTTACATAATAATACGGTAGTACAAAAGTACAAAGTAATTAAGGAAACCATAGATTTTTTTTAGATTACAGGACTCGAAAGGTGATTTCCAATTTATAAAGCTTTATAACTATGCGTCACTTAATTATTGCAGGGTTCGAAGAACGATCAAATTTAATTCGTTCGCGATCGAAAAACCAAACCGGGAATTTAATTTTTACTTCGATCGCGAATTTTTTTTTCTTGCGGATGAAAAAAGGGTATTTTGCATAAATGCTATCGCAGGCCACACTTCTACTTTCCAATGGTGTCGGCGGCGGTTTCTCATTTAATTAATCATCAATGCTGACACTAACTTTCTTAAAATATTTTTTTATTTTCAAAGTCACTTTTCTTTGCAACCTCAAAAGACTTCACCTATTTGTTTCTTGTTAATAAGAAATAAATTTTTTTAATTCGCATTCTTTTTTTCGCCCCATATGAACATTTTCTAATAATAGCTATTAATATGTACATATTAAAAACAACAGCGTAAAAATCAACCAAACTTCACCAAAAACAACCAATAATAATATTTTTTCCGATCCTTTTCAGATCTTTCGGATCTTTTCAATTTCTATTCGTGAGAGAACAAAATATGAAAAAAAAATAATTTTTTCGATCTCTCACGAATGAAAAAAAGAGAAAGAAAATATTTTAATTCGTTCCGAGAGAGATCTAAAATTTTCGGATCCCGAGAACAGTATCCGTATGAGAATTTTATTTTTTTCGGTTCGCGAACGATATTTTCCGAACCCTGAATTATTGTCATTAGTCTCGGATGAGAAAAGTTTTGTCAGAATTATATAAAAATAACGTTCGAAGAGTTAAACATAGTATCAATAAAAGCCAGGAGCATAACCAGGGCCTACCGAGACTGACACGCTGCCTTCGCGTCATCGCGTCGCATCCCGCCGAGTCCTAACAGCACGACTGGCACACCTTTTTCATTAAATTGATCAATATAAATAATGGGTGATTTTTTAAGAGGTTTAGAACTTAAAAAAAAAAAACAACACAAAAAATTCGAAAAAATGAATGAAATATTTATTTGAATCGATAGTTTGAACCTTGCAATTTAATGTTTAAAGATAATTTCATGCAAATGTTGACCGCGGCTGCGTCTCAGGTAGCCAATCCGCTGAGTCCAATTTTGGCATACTCTTTCACACATATCGGCCGGTATCTCACGAATGAATGCATGGATGTTGGCTTCCAGTGCGTCAATCGAAGCGGGCTTGTCCCTATAGACATTAGCCTTGACATACCCCCACAAAAAATAGTCTAATGGTGTCAAATCGCACGATCTAGGCGGCCAATTGATCGGCCCGAAAAGTGAAATTAACTGTTCACCAAACTCGCCTCGCAATTGCGCCATTGTTTCGCGTGCTGTGTGGCATGTGGCACCGTCTTGTTGAATCCACATATCATGCAAGTCAAGAACTTCCATTTCGGGCAAAAAAAAAAGTTTGTTATCATCGCTCGGTAGCGTTCACCATTGACAGTAACGCTGCGATTCGCATCATCTTTCAAGAAATATGGCCCAATAATTCCGCCGGCCCATAAACCGCACCAAACAGTGGCTTTTTTGGGATGCATTGGTAGCTGTTGCAATGTTTCTGGCTGATCTTCACTCCAAATGCGGCAATTTTGCTTATTTACGTACCCATTCAACCAAAAATGAGCCCCATGGCTGAACACAATTTTTCGATAAAAAAGCGGATCCTCGGCCAGCTTTCCAAGAGCCCATTCACCAAAAATTCGGCGTTGTGGTAGGTCGGCTGGCTTTAGTTATTGCACCAGCTGTATCTTAAAAGGCTTTACGCCCAAATCCTTCCGCAAAATTTTCCACGTAGTGCTGTAACAAAGGCCTAACTGCTGGGAACGGCGCCGAATCCACATTTCGCGGTCTTCTGTCACACTAGCTGATACGGCCGCAATATTTTCTTCACTACGCACAGTACGTGAACGTGTTGGTGGTTTAATGTCCAACAAAGTAAATTTGGTGCGAAATTTGGTGACAATCTTCCGAATAGACTGCTCAGAAGGTCGAGAATGCCGACCATAAAATGGAAGCAGCGCGCGATGAACATTTCGAACCGAGCACGAATTTTGATAGTAAAATTCAATAATTTGCAAGCGTTGTTCATTTAAAAGACGATCCCTGGTTTAATCTCAAACCAAACTGAAGCTGTTTGACAGTGACACAAGGTACTAAACACACGTCAGCTGTCAAAACCAGTGTTGCCAAAACCAAACCAGCTAAAAAATCACCCGTTATACATATAGCTAGCCGATTAAAATTTGCACTACTCTCGGAATTTACAAAAAAAGTAATACAAATTATTTTAATTTATTTCAAATTTATTTTGGGTCTGATATGTTTAAGTCACAACCTCACAACACATACGAGTATGTGCATTTAACTTACATCACTCTATGTTTCTTTAAAAAAAGTAATTAAATTAAGGGGTTAAATAGAAAAAACTGTTGGAATTTCCCTACATTAATTAAAGAGCTACTTAAAAACAGTATGAAAAAGTGCGTCACTTGGATGAGGCCACATGAAAAATCTTATAAAATATCAAAAAAATGAAAGAAATGTTAACAGTTTTTGGTTTTCAAACATTTATTTATTAAGTTTTTCTCAATTAATAATGAGTATGCCCCCATTTTTCGATATGACCTCTATTAGACGGTTTGGAATGGAATCATAAAGTTTTTTTAAACAGTCAAGTGAAATCTCGTCCCAGGCATCACGGATAGCTTTAATTAAGGAGTCCTTGTCTTCAAATTGTCTACCGCCTTCATAAACTTTTCGAGATAGCCATGCCCATACGTTTTCGATTATGTTCAAGTCCGGTGAATAGGGTGGCCATGGCAAAAGCTCTACGTTTTCTGACGAAATCCAGCTTTTGACAACCCTGGAAGTGTGGATTGTTGTCTTGTTGGAAAATCCAAGGCAGAGGTCCAAAAATATTTTTCATCTTCGGAAATGACCGTTCCAACAAGCATTTGTAGCTGTTTCCGTTCATTGTTGTAGAAAGAAACTCCAATTCGCCATGGTAGGTGATAGCTCCCCACACCAAAACACCTGATGTACGGCTGTGATGTCTTCCCAAAATTAGTTCCTCTTTTCTTAAATCATGGAAATAAAAGTTGTAACCATCGGGGCCGTCAAGGTTAAACTTTTTTCATCCGAAAAGACGACGCGTTTCCATTGACTGCTCCAAGAGACATGTTCTGTTGCAAAGTTCATTCGCAGCTCCTTGTGTACTTGCTTTAGAACAGGTTTCTTTTTGAGTTTTCTTCTCTGGATAGTACCATCTTTTCTTATTATCCTTCGGACTGTCGAAATACTGGCTGATACTCCGCTTTTGGACCTTATTTTAGTAGCTGATTGAGTAGAATTTGAAGCAATACGTAAAATTAACCGCTTTTCTCGGGATGTTGTTGCTTGGGCTGTGCGTCCTTTTTGGTTTTTTCCATAGTTTTGAGGATCAGCAAGATAGTTGTTTACAACTGTCTTACTTCTGTTCAGCTTCCTTGCTAATTCTCGGCTTGAGAGTCCCATTTCCTTGAAAGCATCGATTTGTCCTCTTTCTGCCACTGTCAACGTCTTTCCGGAACCCATTTGTAATTGAAATTTAATAAAAAGAGTTATTTGTAAAACGTTCTTAAATATTGCAACCAAAATTTTCAAAAAAATTGCTGATGTGAACTTCTACAACGAAATATTCGCAATGGCCTCATCCTAGTGACGCACTTTTTTATATCCTTTTTAGGTAGCTCATTCATTAATGTAGGGAAATTCCAACGGTCTTTTCTAATTAACCCTATAATTGTATCACTTTGTTTTAAGAAAATATGTACCTACTCTCATGTAGTAAAATTTTCCGGGTTAAACAAATTCCAACAGGTATCGGACCGAAAATCGGTTGAAAAATATGTGGCCTCATCCTAGTGATTGGCAGTGTATGTATCTACTTATCTGAAACCTTAATTTCGTTTGACTTTTTCTTGTCAGTTTAAACTATACCGGTTAATAAAGTTCTCACGCACTGACGAAATTATGGGAGAAGATTTTAAAACAATATAATTGTGACTTAATGACCGGCAACTTTATAAATCTGACATTCAGTCGTCTGACTGAAATATAACAATTAAATTTTTGTTCATAGATTAAAATCAGTTGTATCAATGCAATGAAACATTTTTTATTTATTCTACTTATTTCAGATTGTTAACCTATAGTTTGTTGCACATTTAAGTAAGAAGAGAGTAATTAAAGGTAAGATATTATTAATTGACAAAATAACTTTTGACCAAATGCATTATCTACGAGTATATTTCAAAAAAAAATGTTATCAAAGTAATTTTTATGGGTTAATGTGCCTACTTACTTACTTACTTAGGTTCTCAGACCTACGAAGTCCGTTGGTGTTCCCTAGCGGGACATAGGGCCTCAACTACTCCTACGCGCCATCGTGCGCGGTTTCCAGCGATGTATTTTAGCTCCCTCCAGCTCTTTCCCAGTCTCGCAGATTCCTCCTCAACTGTTCTTCTCCACGTGCTTCTCGGTCTACCAACTCTTCTTCCTTCTTGTGTGAGTGGATTCCACTGCATTGCCTGGACAGCAATGCAGTCATTACCTTTTCGAAGCGTGTGTCCAATCCACTGCCACTTGCACCTTCGTATAATGGTGTCTATGAGTTCCTGACCTGTTCGTCTATGTAGATCCTCCTTGAAGATACGATTAGGCCAGAAAACCCGTAAGATGTTTTGAAGACACCTATTAACGAAGGTTTGCAGTTTCCTGTTTATTGTGGTTGTTATTTTCCAGGTGCTGCAGCCATATAGCAGAATTGATTCGACGTTAGAGTTGAACAGTCGTAGCTTTGTGTTATCAAGCTGAGAGATTTGTACATCACTTATCACCAATAAAAACAGGATTGGTGACAGTATGCAGCCCTGTCTGACCCCGCTTTGGACTTCAAATTCTTCGGACAACCTACCTCCGTGTAAGACGTGACATTTGGACCCATCATAAGTCGCTTTAATAATAGCAATGAGTTTCTCCGGTATACCCCTCCTCCGTAAAGCAAGCTAGATATACTCCCTGTTGACGCTGTCGAAAGCCTTCTCGAAATCAATGAACAGTAGGTGAAGTGGTGATCGATATTCGATGCACTGTTCGATGATGATCTTCAAGGTGTTAATGTGATCAATACAGGAGGACCCAGTGCGGAAGCCTACTTGTTCAACGTCGAGCGATGCTTCGAGGTGTTCTTTAATGCGATCTAAAACAATCTTTGCTATTATTTTGGCGACTGCAGGCAAAACGCAGATACCCCTCCAGTTTTCACACTTCATCAAGTCTCCTTTTTTTTGGGAGCTGCTTGCAGCAATTCTGCGGGAAAGCCGTCAAGTCCTACCGCTTTGTTGGTCTTAAGTGCTTTGATGGCGGTACATACTTCTTCCTTACGGGGGGTGCGATGCGTAATCGGGAATTGTTTGCATCGGACAACTCAGGAGATGTCAGTTGCATGTTACTGTCAAAAACATGGTTTAGGACTAGAGCAAAATGCTCCTTCCACCTTCTAAGTTGATCCTCATCCGATATCAGCAGGTTTCCCTCTCTATCTTTAACCGGGTGTTGTTTAGAACTCTGCACACCAGCGAGTTCTTTAGTTATTCTATAGAGAGTTCTACTGTCGCACCTGTTTACGGCTTCTTCTGCTTTTAGGGCCAGAACATTGGTGTGATTTCGTTTATCACGTCTTACACTACGCTGGACCTCTTTCATCTTCATGCGGTATGTGGATTCGTTTCTTTCTTCTCCGTGTGCAGCTGACAAACGAGCTTTAAGGTGTTTTCTTTCATCGATCTTAGCCCAAGTTTCTTCCGAAAGCCAGGTGTTACGGCTTCCTTGCACACGACCGACTATTCTTTCAGCACCTGATATGAGAGCATTTTTCACAGCACTCCATTGGTTTTCTATGGATTCGGGTCCAGTGCTGCTGATTGGACTCATATGTTGCGAAAGGTGGTCCCTGAGTTGTTGTCGAGTGTTAGGGTCCTTTAGTCTGTCCGTGTTAAACTTTGCCGTTCTGGTGTTCGAATTCGATCTCCGAATTGCAGCTGTACGTTATCTTAGGGTAGCTACCATAAGATGGTGATCGCGGGCAAGCCCCATGTTAGCACCTCTTCTATTCCTGACATCTAAGAGACTGCTTCTGAACCGACGGCTGATCGCGAAGTGATCAATTTGGTTGGAAGAAGCTTGTCCGTCTGTTGACACCCAGCTAATTTTGTGGCACGTTTTATGTTCAAACATGATGCCACCAATCACAAGACGGTTAGCGTTGCAGAAGTCCACAAACCTCTCGCCATTGTCATTGCAACTACCAACTCCATGCTTTCCCATGACGTGCCTGGTTACCAGGTTAGTGTGCCTGGTAAAAGGTTTACAGGACACCACACAAAAAAGTTACCAATTTTTTTTTGTGGATTTTGGAACTTTTTGAGTGAAAACAGCGGGATCTTCGTCTGGGCTTAGTTAAAAACGTTTTAATCGTAGTTTTCTCCATAGCCTTTTTATCTAACTTCTTCTTCTTCTACTTCTTCTTCTTCTTCTTCTTCTTCTTCTTCTATCTTCTATATATATAAAAATCAATGCCACTTTTCGTTGTAATTTTATAACTCAAGAACGGGGGGCTCACCTATCTAAACCAAATTTTTAAGCTTTGTTTGGACTATTTAGAAGATGGTTTATGTGTTTATAACACTACCTTTACCTAAATATTATAAGGGTTATAGCACCTTTACGTATCAAAAAACAAATTCTTAGTTATATATACATATGTAAATAAACAAAAATAAAAAAAATAACGATTGTAGGACATCACACTCAAAACAAATTCGTGCCTTGCTTCCCATAATGCACTTTTGGTTCATTTGGGTGGATTATAAGCGCAAGAATTAGCTATATGAACTTAAAAAAATTCCAGAAAAATGCTGGCCAATCGTCTTCATTAAGATTTCGGTCAATACATACATATATGTATTATGTATATACATACATAGTATATGTATGAATCTATGAATGTATATGTACATAAGGGACTTCATATTTAGGCAAAAGGTTTTTGATGATTCCAGTTGCTACTATATTTTTTATATACATATGTATGTACATATGTACATACATATACTATTATTATAAGGAGGAAATAGAGATCCTTATTAAAACAAATTTTTTTATAAAAGAAAATTTTTTCGAAAATATGAAAATTCGGGAAATTATTAAAATAGAAAAATGATTCTGTAAAAACACAACAAAATTGAAAAAGTTTTGCATTTATTCACGTGATTTAATGATTTTGTATGAGAATAAATTTGAATTAGACCATAGCAAAGTGGAGCTTTTTTGTAGAGTTTGAGTTTTCCACAAAATTGTACATACCTAAAGAATATAAAAGCTTTTTATATAGCAAAAATATTTGTATAATGGTGTGAAATAGGTAGCAAATGGAATTGTATTAATTAAGAAATACATATATATTATATCGCCATTCTTTAAAACTCCAAAGTCCTCTTTTTAAGTTTTGAAATATTTGCTTTTAAAGTTTTAAATCAATTTATACTCTTACCTACCTAATATAATAGAGGAATAATAGAGCAACGTTGAAGCTAAGGAAGTTTTGCCAGATAAAATTATTATCTACACATTATGCATGTATGGATTTTTCATTTTTATAAACTTGGGGTATTTATGATTTATCTTATTTTTGCTTAAAATTGGGAGTTTTAATAGAACGACGAGGACGACGATATTATCATGATGGGTGATTTGTAAAATCAATCAATTGGGTGTAAGTAAACAGACTTTCTGTTTTGGAATTTGTTTGTTTTTTTTTTTCCTAAAAGGATGTGTATTAATAAATACCCTTTATTCTTCAACGGTATCTCGAGAAAAAGGACAGATATCTCCAAAATGTTTTTGGAGTTATAAATTCAAAAGATGCACAAAGAACTTTAAAAAAACAGTTGAGTTGTTTTTTCCACTAAAACAATATAGTGGGCTGATCACCAAGCTCGCTGGAGAGATGGCGTAGACCAGGGCACCCGAAGCCTAAGGGTACTGATGGAGTCTTCGGCTAGTGATCGGGATAAATGGAGACATTTATTAAATTAGACGATGAGCATTCCGTAAACCTTTTAAACTGCATACCTAACTCAAGTTAGCCCAAAAGCTAAGTGGATTTTACTGTTTGTTTATTTAATTTATTTTTTGGCGTTGTATTTATATGTAATAAAATAACCCAAACTCTGAAAAGACTGTTATGGCATACACAGATACAAAACCTCAACTTGTGTATGTAGATAATAACATGAAGACCAAAAATTGTTAGACGATGGGCCAGAATTTTTCTGGGATTTTTTAAGTTCATAGTAAATTTATAGGCTTTTAACCCACCCAATTGAGCCAAAAGTCCATTTTGGCAAGCTACGCACGTGATGAGCGTGATGTGTTACAGTCGTCACTCACAGTACTCCCGGGTCTCGTCCAGCCCTTCCTCTGGAAGAAATCCAAGACGAATCGGCATAAAATCATCTTATTGTCGCGCATCACTGCTGCACTGAGCACGCAGTTTTATTTGCTGCACGAATTCCTTTAATCATTAATTGAAAAGGAATTACATACATTTACATAAGTTTTTGAAGTATAAAAAGTACCCACACAAAATCTTGACTTTAAATTTAACCAAATATAAACAAAGATAAAGAAATTGTGAATTGTGTATCATAATTATAAATAGTATGCAGATGAAATGCTGCGTAAGGAATTAGATAATATAAAAACTGAGAGATTTATCGAGAATCTTTTGATTCTTAGTTTAATCTGAAGAAAGATACGACGTATAGCGGAAGACTTCCCCCCACTAGAGGTAAGGGGTCTGATGCTTTAAATAAAGACACTATATTAAATATTGAAAAACGGTCGTTTTATCTAAGCTCTCTGACGAGAGCAAAAGTTTTTTTTTTTCGGAAAACGAAGATCCTTTAACAAAAGTTGTATGCATATTTAATTATTTCTATTTTTGTTTATTTATAATTTTTGACAAACCAAAAAACTAAGAATTTGTTTTTTGATACGTAAAGGTGCTATAACCCTTATATTTCAGTAAATGTAGTGCTGTGTTTAAGTCCACCGTTTTATTTTTGTTTTAAGTATACATAAACACTCACGGACTTGAAATCTTTCATAAAAAAGTATATTGAAAATATTCGAATGCCAACTTAGCGTCATACGTTTTTGACAACATTTTTTTATGTATAAAGATATGTATTGTAAAATCGTAAATTGAAAAAGTTATATCGGATTGGACTGATTTTTAACATTAGAAAAATTAAATAAATTAAAATCTTTTCTTCAATCCCTTTAATAACTTTTTCTGTTTTTGAAAAAAAAAATAAGAACTTCAGTCAAACCAAAAATAAAGGGTGCATGCAACGAAGCTAAAAAAGATGATATAATTATAATTTTTTACACTCTTAAGTTTACCTATATTACACTTTTAACAAATATAACAATAACATGTTTATTTCATAAAAACTAACTTTTTATTTCAATATGTTATTATCATGTAAAAGTTAACGACTTATTTATAACAGTCCAGTCGTTTATTTTGTGGCCACCCAGCCTTATGATTTCATGATTTTGGACGACATGATGTAAAGATGGAAATTTTTTGTGAAGCTTTGAAAATTTAAGGTAGTTGTAAGATTCAATATTAGTCTAAATAAAAATGTATTAAATTTTGGATAAACTAATTAAAAAGCATTACTTATCACATCGCTCTAGTTATGTATATTGATTTCGATTCCATTCATATAAATCACATTGAAGTTTGAACTATCAGGTTTTTTTCATCAATCTGCAATTTCTGTTAAGACAATAAATTGGGGCGAGAAGAGGAAGAGAAGAAGTCAGCTAGAGCTGGAACTTAGTGGTTAATGAACTACTAAGTACATTAGAACGAGAGGGGAACAGAGTGATTGCCTATGCAGATGCTGTTGCCATAGCTTTATCAGGAAAACACCTCAATACAGTAAAGGAGCTAATTCAAAATGCTTTGAACAAACTCACTATTTGGGACTTAGTGTAAACAATCAGAAAACAGAACTTGCCTAATTATGGGGGGTGCACAATTCGTTCAACCCCCACAGCTGCGCTGGAAGTTCTATTCAATCTCATACCGCTAGACATCTTCAGTAAACAAACTGCCGCTAACACAGCAATCCGGCTCAAAGCCTCCTCACAGTGGAATAAAAATAATATTGGCCACACAAAAATTCAGATCACTATCCAGTAACGTCGATTACATCACACCTCTTCTTCGTTTTGATAAAAACTTCAACGTGTCCATTCCCTCTAGATCTTCATGGGAGTTAGAGCCACTGTGGACTGGGGAAGCCATCGACTTCTACACCGATGGATCCAAAACAGATGAAGCAGTTGGTGGCGGCGTATACTCCGACAGACTTAACTTAAGTCTCTCCTTTCGTTTACCCAAACACTGTAGCGTGTTCCAGGCAGAACTTCTTGCCATCAAAGAAGTCCTATCTTGGCTGAAGGAAAACGTGATATCGTCAACTGATATACGCATCTTCTCGGATAGTCAAGCTGCCATAAAATCCTTACAATCAGTCTCTAATGATTCAATAGTAGCCCAAAATTGTAGATCATCTCTGGTGGAGATGTCCGATCAATTCAATATTCACGTAATCTGGGTGCCGGGTCATAGAGACATTCCAGGTAATTGCAAAGCAGACGAACTTGCAAAAAATGGAACATGTCTACCACTATTACATAACAAATCTAATATATACCATTGGCTACGTATAAACTCATGCTAAAGCAAGATACCATTGAGAAGGTGAACAGTAGGTGGCGTGATTCACTCACCTGTATGGCGACAAAAATAATTTGGCCAAAGCTTGATGCTAAACGCTCCTAGTGTTCTAATTAACATTGACCTTCACAGTTAGCTCCAAATGGTTCAACGAGTAGGAGGATTTTATGATCCACGTGGTATCACAATGGACCATTAATGGTCTAAGTGTGCTGGTCCTCTTTCCGGCAGCCAACTTAACTTACCTAACCTTAGTCAGCTAGTAGACATTTAAAGTTTTGTTAAATTTAAATTGTCAGGAACAGTTTAGTCAATCATATTACTTTTATTTATTTGGTTGATAAATTGATAAACAAATTAGGTGGATAATGTATTAACATTTGTATGATATTTTACTATTTATGTTTGAATGAATAATATCTTAGTAAACAAAAATCGCAAACAAGATACAAAAAGCGACCACAATTTTTAAGTACAACCCGCAGAAAGCCTTAACTACGCCACTGATTGTGAAATAAATATTCTGCAACAATGGGACGTTTAGGTATATACACATATGCAACATGCATATAGTATGTACTGTACATATGAACCATATATACCAAACTTAATGCCACTACTAAATATACATAGTGTGATTACCTCTACTCCTATATCCTATAGTCAACCATATATCCATTGAAATCAATTGATGACTGGTTTTCCTAAAGACCACGAATTTAATGTCCGTTCGTTTATAAATAATTTTCATTCGTTCAACGGTTTCAGTGTCAGTTCATAGGAATCTTGGAAGTTTAGATTTTGAGATTACTTTTTCAATTTATACTCTTTTTGTGCATTTTCTCATCCACTTTATCCTGTACTGATTTTGAGTCCCGAAAGGACTTTTTATCTCCTTTTTCTTTGTTAGTTTAGCTATTGATTTGATTGTTTAGTTGAGTTTGAGTGATACGATGCATTTTTTGCAGCTTAATTGGAAAAAGGATATTCTGTTCCTGTTTACTTATAACTTTGTGGTGATAATTATTTTTTGTATGTTATATCTTTAAGTATGAGATAAACGGATTGTTCTAATGATAGATTTCTAAAAAATTGGCAGGAGAATAAAATAAATGAGAAGAAAAATATTTACCGAGAAGAAAATACAACATAAGGCTGGGTGTCCAGCGAAAAAAGTAATTAATCTAGGTATTACAAATAAGTCGATAACTTTTCATTTATAATAGGTTTTATTAATCACCCTTAAGGCTGGAAGTCCACTATCGACGAACTCAAACTTAATGTAAATGTTTTTATATGTGTTATTAGGCATAGGCTATACGCAAACACGTTTGTTCAATCGTGTGTTTGAGCAAGACCCATAGTAGGAATTTTGTCCAACAATGAAAATTTTTAGTGAAAACATAAATGAATTCATCTAATCTATTCATAGAGGAACAGCATGTAGTGATTTCCTTAAATAAAGGCTTCGCCTTTTTCATCAGCTCATACAATCTACCACTTCTTTTACTTGTTAAAAGGTTGAACTGAATTATCGAGTGTTGTTCCGTACATATTTCCTCAAAGAAGGTCCTACGATAATTCCACTGTTGACCAGGAATGCATAGATTCATGAGTTTATATTTATTTCACTAACAGGATATCAGAGAATTGAAAACTAAGTAAAATTTTAATTTATATGGTGTTCAAATATATTTTTTCGTAAATGGGGTAAAAAAAAAGAGTTATTTTATTAAATTTTTACATTCAATAGAGACAAAATTTAATTATTCAGTGTTATTCGGATGTGAGACAATACGCATTTTAAAGCCTGATATGTCTGATATTAACCGCTTTAAATTGCTGCGCATAGGTGCGACACCCATACAATTTTTTTTATTTTCGAACTGGCTTTCAGCAAAAAATAAATGTCAATATAATAGTAATTTTTACTTATATTACCATGAAGTGCTACATTGACAAGATTTTTTATGCGTATGTGTAGGGGAGTTCAGTGTGAGTATAACTTTCTATTTTGGTGCTGAACCCAACACCCCCCACCCCCCTTCTCATTGAGGGGCCATCTCCTATAAAGGGGTGTTAAAAGTTTTACGTGATATTTTGAAAACAGTTATTTTCGTAAAAAAATACTAACATCATCTTGTAGATCATTTAATTGTCAACACTTAAGTTTTTAATAAAAATTCAATTTTCAAAAATAAATATTATTTTTAAAGTTTTCTTTATTTTTTATCAATTTTGGACTTTTAAAGACATTTTTATCGAAAATCTGTTTTTAAATATATCTTTTATGATCAAATATAAGTAAAAAGCAACAACAATTTTTTTCTTTTTCAGCGTAATTAAATTTTTCCTGATGTGCTTCCCTAGGTAGTACATATAGAACAGGTAGTTTCAGAACTCCGTTCATTAAAAACTTGGCTAGGTATAAACAAAATTTTATTTAAATTTCATATTGATATATATTAGTTATAAATATAATCAAACAAAAATCAAGAATAAGCTTTTTTCAAACTGCAAAAAAACGAGTACTTTCACATATTTATAATTAATCTTGCAAGAAAATAATTATCAAAAAGTAGAACTTGTAACCGATATTAATTTAATTCCGCTGCATGAGCGAATTTCCACACTGTGAGGTGGCGGCGGCAACGCTATCCTTAGTTTAAAACTGACTTTCGTTTTATATTTAAAAGTTGGTTTCCCTTTTCAAAGAAAAAAATAAAACAAATCAAACGTCAAAACCTGACAGAGAAATAAACAAAATATCGCTTTGAAATAAAAATAATAAAATAGACAACGAAACGAATGCTGAGGCAAGTTTTTTATATTTATTTTTAACTTCCCATAGGGAGTTCTTGTAATCGGTACGATTTGTTGAATTGAAATTTTTGACAAATCTAGACGTTTTATGGTTCGTAGAATCTAAATTCGTCATTTGTAGAGAGATGTCTGTGTATGTGTGTGTGTGTACGTACGTATGTACGTTCGTACGTATGTACGTTCGTACGTATGTACGTTCGTACGTTCGTACGTTCGAGACCCTTTTTTTTTGTTAACGGTATCTCGAGAATGAATAAAGATATCAACACGAATTAAATTTTGTTCAATAGGTTATAACTTCATGAAAGGACTTTTACAAAAATTTGTCTAACGGTTTTTTCACAATAGCAGTTTTTAAAAAAAGTAAAAATTTTAGTTTGTCGCAAATATCTCAGGAACGAATAATGCTATTGACTTCAAATAAATTTTATTGTGTACATTGCAATGTGAAACAAGTTTTGTATAAATTTGAAAATAATTTAACATACCGTTATTTAAAAAAAAAAGTAAAAACTAAAAAAAAAATTTTGGCGCGAAAATATACAATGAAGGAAAACTGATATCATCTTCAAAACAATTTTTTACTATATTAAATGTGATATTTGACATCTGGTAAAATTAAAAAAAAAAAATGAATTGACAGGTTTTTTACAAAAAAATAAAAAGTGCGAAAAATTCTACCAAAAGTTGGTAAAAAATGATTTTTGACTTCAATAGCACGAGAATGGGCAACGATATTGACTTTAAATTTTTTTTAGCTTAAGCAAAATACAATTATTTAAATACGCTACAATTTTTAAAAACACAGAAGTGACAGTTTTTTTTACAAAACATAAAAAACTTTAACAAAAATTTGCCGAAAATGTCAAAAGTAGTTTCTTGACTTGAAAATCTCCAGAGTGGTCAATCATTTTAACTTTGAATTTGTTTTATTTTTTGCATAATAGAATTGTAAACTTATGGTATATTTTTGACAAATGTCGAAATGGCAGTTTTTTTTACTAAAATAAAAAACTTAAACTGAAATTTACAGAAAAGTGTCATAAATTGTTTTTCGGCTTAAATATCATCCCAACAAGGAATAATATTGACTTCAAACGTATTTTATTTTCAACCTAGTCGTTATGCATTTGTCAATACCTAAAAAGTGGTAAAATATTGACGAATATCAAAATGAAATTCTCATAATAAATACAAAACTACAAATATTTCTAAGAAAATTGGTAAATATTGTTTTCAGATTCAATATATCAGAGATTTTATATATTAATAAAATTGTTATCAACTAACATCAAAAGTGAATCAATTATTATCAGGAACGCCAAGTTTTCAAATTATGCATAATGGGAAGTTATCAGTGTGGGTCGCACACAGCCTCTTTTTTATTTTCTTGTATTATATCAGATTTTCTATTACAGTTCATGATATGATATGAAAATCAAATATAATCAACAAGCATTTCCACTTGTGTCTGCCAATGTTTATGAAAAAAAAAAACATATTTTTGCCTAGCCCCTTGTCAAACAGTCGTAACTTTATCTTTAGTAAATTACTGAGCTCGATTACTAACTTAATTCTCCTCAGTTTTCGTTTGTCGTTGTTTACTATGTAAAATTTTACTTACCTAAGGATAAAATGATAAACAAAACGCGTCTTATAAAACATTTCGGTTCAAGTTTTTTAAAGTGCGATCAATTTTTTTATTGAACCGAAATGTTAAGAAAAAATTGTTAAAGTGTTTTTGTTTTCTGTTTTTTGGTTTTTAAATTCACATTTACTCCGCTCAACTTTATGGAAAAGCTGTCCAGCAAATCCTAAAACTGCACTTCAAGAGAGCTGTTGACGAATGGAAGAACAAGCCGTGTATTCCCGTCTCATTTTTTTAATTATATACATTTATTTTATTTGTAATAATAATTATAACATACTTATGTATATTTTTCAGTAATATTAAGAAAATTATTATTTATAAAACATATATAACTGTATTTTTATTTTTGTATCCGAAGGTATGATCTGATTAATATTCTTTTCTTTACCTTATGAAATAACTGGTCAATGTTCATGTTCTTTTTCATGAACTGAAATACATTTACATTTTATTACACGATTCACATTTGAAATGTGATTTCCTTAAAAGAAAATTTATTTGAAGTTTCATAGATAGCATGATCCGATCATGAAATATTTGAAATAAACCAACGTTTTAATTTTTTTTAAATTGCTATTTAAAAAAAAAAACATTACTTTCTTTAAACAAACTAATTGTTATACCTATGGTGGGATTTTTCAAAGAATATTTCAAGTGTTGTAAAAAAAGTGTCTCATAAGCTAATAAAGTAAGCTTTTCAATAAAAAAACCTTTTTTATGATTTTTTATTGCCTTAAGCTTTTAAAGTTAAAAATTTAAATTTGCACTGAATTTGTAATTAATATTTCTGAGCCTGGCATTCAAAAATATTTTTTGTTTCAATGAATTACTCGTATATTTTAAATTGAAGTTAGCTGTTCAAATACGCCCATGCCAATGAAAATTAGAACAGATTCGACAATTTTTTTCTTATGAATTAAAATGTTTCCATCACTCCCTTAGTTAACTTATTCCTTTTTAAAACCAAAAATGTAGTCTTTTAAAGAATGTTTTGTAGGCCACCCAACCTTAATGCACTTAATATATACTCATACATATACATACACACCTACAATATATTCGAATCTATTATCTATTTTATAATTTTCAGTTATTTTATGTTCGATTAGAACAAACGCAAGCTGTTTAAAATCAGTAAGATGGATTTTATTGGCACCAAAATCGTGAAAGAAATATTCGTATCCATTTTCATTACCCTACTTCCAACTTCCGCTAAAAGCTGCGCTAAGAACTTTGTCAGGCTTTGGTATTTAATATAAGCAAGTTAATTTGCTTCCGAAATATGTTGATTACAATTGACTAAAAAGAGATGCATTATGTAGGTCTGGGGTGAAATCACGTAAGGCGATAATTGATTGTTGATTATCAAAATATATGATTTTGCTCCACGTAAGGTGATTATCAAATTGACTATCACTTTTCTAGTGTAGTTTTTTGGCGACAGCTATTTAGGTGTCGCTTTCATACATTTTTCTTAATTTTTTGACAGAGATAAGTTGTGGTTTGTTTCAAATTGAAAAATATATCATATTTAAAATAAAAGATAGAGAATAAATACATAATATCAATGAATTTATTTTATAAGAGGAACTCAACAAGGAATGACCACACAAAAGTTCAATTGCTAAGAATCAATTTGTGTGGCCCTACCAGAACTTGAGAGGGCATTGTAGAATTTGGCCAGCTCGGGATGTGATTCCATGTAGCTGGATAAAATTTCGAATTGCTTCTTCGTGGTAGTCCTTTGAAAGAAAATATTTATTTATAACTATGCAATTTTATATAAATAGGTATGTACTTAGGTATAATTACATTTTTGCAGAAACAAAACATCTAAACACAGCTACAATGAAAAACAATTGAAAATAATTTTCTGAAATGACATTTATTCATGTTTGATAATTTAAAATTCGCACAAAGTTTCCCAAACTTTTTTAAGTGCTACCAAGTAATTTTAAGTTTTTAGCGATCGCTTTACACAGAGCAAAGAGAAGTTGATAATCAAAATTGACTATCAAAACAGTGACAATCACCTATCGCCTTACGCGATTCCACCCCTGGTTCTTATGGTAATTTTGTTATGAATACCTATGTCATTTTTGTTATCTTCATAATCGACTTGACAACCCATTTAACGGGTCTCTATAGTTGCGCAAGTTATATTTATTCGACGGAATAACTTTATTTTCACTTAAAAAATTAAATATTTAAATAGCTCACCGGTACATGGTTCTTACAATCTTACATATGTATACTACTCAAATTTTTCTTTTTGTATCTTTAACTTATTTTTGTTTATATTGTTTGGTTCATTATATTGATTGATCATAAAATAACTGTTAAGTATTTGTTTCTTATTATTATAGGCTGCCTGTTGCCTGTAGATCATTTGCGATCTTGTTCATTTTATTATTTACTTTTACTGTTTTTGGTACAGTGATATAGTCTCCATTTCTTCTGCGTGATGGCCGTTTAGCATTTCATTGATTACATCATCACATAAATATACTAAATGTACGTATTCTTTTCATTGAAAACTTGCTGAACACCACTATTATTTTTTAAGAACGACTTAATTGTGCCATACGGTGTTAGTTTGTTACTCTTTTTTTCGGGAAATCTCAATCACGAGTTAAGATATCGACTTCTAATCATTTTTTTTGGCTATAGGTAAGACATGAGTACATGACATAAGACGGAATTTTTTCTCAAAAAAAAAACTGAACTAAAATCGTTTTTATTCCTTAAGTTAGTTTTTTTCAGTTTCTTATTATTAAACGGTCTGTTTTTTATTGTTGGTTTATAAAAATGAATATTTTTATTTTTTAGTAAATTACTAAGCTATAAATGTGGTTTTATTATTTTTATTAATACGTGCATATTGCATAAATGTCATTTTCCCAGCAAACATTTCTTGATAATTTTATTTGAAGGAATAATTGATTTGTGTGTTTTTTAAAATTAGTGAACTACAATTGTCATTTTAGATTGAGACAATGTTTTCGGAAGACGAAGATATTGAAATTAAAAGAAAAAAGAATAATAATCCTTCAGCTTCACCATGAATGAATCAAAGAATATTAAATTTGGAGTTTGTACACTACGACCTAAGAGATCTATTATGCCCACTTCTAGAACTGGTGATGTTCTCTCATTACTGTTCTTCCTCTTAATTTATTTATCTATTTAAGAAATTTGAGTATTTGGGGTCCTTCAGAGGGGAAGGTTGTTTTCTTCTACTTGCTAGCGTCCCATATTTCTTTGGTCCATAAATACTTCACATTTTCCCAAAATATACATATGATTAACTTCATACCATAAATAATTCTTAGCAACTAACTTACAAAAATTGACTAAAATTTAATTACACCGACCAGCGAACTCGCCTATAAGTGGGCAACGTACAAACATATTACATATTTATATGTAGTTTGGTATTTTACAATATTATTTTATTTTTAAAAATTTTAAAATTACCTTAGCAAATAATTTTTATTTTTCAAAAATCACAAATCTAAGCCATCTGGATTTCTGTTATATTGTTATAATAATACATTTTTAATTAAATTTAAGAATGGGAATAAAATATATGTAATTGTATTATATATTCAAAAAGGTCTCCAATAATGGTTCAGAAAAATATACTATATATATAAAATTATATATAATATATTGTACCATATAAAATAACTTATTTATTAAAATTTTCTCTATAAAATATCTTAATTTAATAAACTAACAGCGATTATTGACAAAAACTTTGTAGAAGTATCAGTAAATTTAATTAGTTAAGGCATAATTTCCAATATTCAGGTGAAAATGCATCTCAAAGTGATGTTCCAGCTAAAGTCTACGCCTGTTCGAGTAAATGTATTACTAAAACAAAAAATATGTGAAATTCTAAGAAAATTTATAGTTTCTGCCAAATTATTGGAAAATGTTTTGGCAGTTATGACTATGAGGCACATACCTCTTTCCCAAGAAAAAAACACACTTTGACTTCAATTATTTTTGTGAACCGTACAGATTATTTTTTTCTTATGGCAAATAATATATCTGCTCAAAATTTTATTAAGACAACTTACTTTTAAAGATGGTTTCCATAATAATCTCATAATTTCGTGTAAAGGAGTATAATATTACTTTTTACAGGGTAGTGGGAGTTTTCATAGATCGGCGACGATATAACCTTTAAAGCTTCATGTGCTCCAACTCCAATAAATATACAAAAGCTTTGAGTTTTGTTTTTTTATCAATCTATTTTTTCAGTGCAGCAAAAGTGTCAGTCGTGTTATTACTAATATTCACAAGGGATGCTCCAAAATAAAAATCGTTAATACATTTAGGTATAGCTATATATGTTAATGTTATATGTACCTACATATGTATGTAGCTATATGGTAGTATTTTTTTAGATTACCTTGCAGTTCAGGCGATGGCAATAAAAGTACATTCGACTTGTTTTATATATCTAACTCCAATATTTCCCCAAGAATAAGGTGGATACATTCAAGCAGCTACATATGTATGTACACGTGTCTATGAAAAGTAAGGAAACAACGTTATTTTCTGTAAAATACATAAAATAATACAAAATAAAACAAAATAAGATAAGATTGCTGACTCGTTAGCAAACTGTGAAGTACCGTAGAGCACAAAGAAGTACAATGCAAGGTTTGCAATCACAAGAAAGTCATAGCAATATATCACACCTAGACACATACATACATTTCATACCTATACGTAAGTAAAATGAACATATACCTACATACAATACATATGTGTTATAATGTATGTATTTTCATCCCTAACGTTCAATTCACAAAATATTTTCGTTCTTCAGACTTTGGAGAGTCGAGTCGGTTTGATGTTTATTTTCTTGATCTTACCTTACTTCTTCAATTGTAACTCGGAAGTCGGAACACACGTCTCTCATAAGATGTTTTTATTTGTTAATAGCCAAGGGTGTATTTTATTTTTCTCATGCAGAGATTTTGATTACATTTTTGCTATCAATACATACAATTTTTTTATTTAAACACCTTCAATATAAATAATGAGACACAAGGGATATTTTTGTAGTCATGTCATTTTGTAAATTGTTTTTTAGCAACCGTCATTTTGTAGGTGTTTTGGTTAAATTTGTATAAGGATATATCAGGAGCAAAACTAACTTACAAGAAAATACATAAAACAAGAAAGTCTGTCTTATTCTTTAGAGTATGGGTATAGGTACTGTGCAATGTGTTTTTTTTATTATTGTCTAAATTGTTTAAATGTTTAAATCATTGTGCAGAAAAATAGCGAGTAGGTACTAAATAAATATACCAATATTTTTAAAACAAAAGAATAAATAACAGAAAATTATACTAAATCCTCGTATTTATTTTGGCCTTTGAAAATTGTATACAAATTATTTTAATTAATTAATAACTATCTTGGAGTTTGATAATTTTGTATTATTTATTTTCTTATTTCTAGTAATATAGCTATTTAAGATAAATGTATTGAAGTTTAAAAGATGGTTATAATGCAAAGTAACATTTTATTTTAGATAAATATCAATGGTTTTGAAATTAATAATAAATAATAAAAAATGCTTGTCTTTCTCTTTAACTTTTCTACCAAAAAAAAAGTTATAAAATCTTATCGCACAAGTTGTCGTTTTTCTATTTGTTTTACTTTTTAAACAAACAGTGTTAAAAAAAATAAGCACACAATGGGATACACATACAAATGTACATTATGTACATGTATAATTTAACTGCACATTTTATCTATTTATACTCTTACATATGAGTAATTCCATGGTAAGTCACGATAAATTTTTTATTTATTTATTTATTTAAAGGTACAACTTACACAACAGAGTAAGATAGTAGGTACGATATAATTAAGTAAAAGTTTATAAATTTACATTTTAAATAATTACATCCACTTACGAAACATAAAAACTATTTGAAATACGATTTAATTTATTAAAATTACTGATAACTTCTTATTTTATCTTTGAAAGCTTGGCATTATATATTGAAGTTTGTATGGTTATAATAAAAGCAATAATCAATAAATAAAGTTTAAAAAAGAACTAATAAGACACTATTAGCACATCAAATAAATGAAAAATAATATAGTAATCTGAAAACAGTGGATAATGAACGAAAAATACTCATATTGAAAAAAGCGTTGGGAGCTCGATATATCGACCGATCTAATGATTTTTTTCAAAAAGGTATTTTGCCGTTGCTCTCACAAACAAATTTCCAATTGCATTCTCCTGATTTATTTTTGGCTAGCCAAAGAAGGTTTTTTTTTTTGTTAGTGTAAGTTAGATTGTTGCTTATGTTTTTAATGACATCTGTTATTTCTATATTACATGTTTTATAAATGAGGCAATATTTACAGTTTATTTTACTATCTACTATTGGGGATTTACTCGAGCGTCGTGGAGACCTATTGAAATTGGTATAGATAAGGTAATAAGAAGAAATAATTGTCAGTACCGTTTTCACTTTCAGCGGTGGGGGGAGCGTCTACAGACCTTTCCAATTGTAAAAAAACAGTAAAATGTACATACACGATCGCGTCAGATATTGATATTTTTCATGTGCCAACATGTCACTGAAATATAATATACAATAATCTGACGATTTACGTGGTGGGTGTGGCTATGCGGGACGGTTTAAAAATTAAAGACAAATGCATCTACTCGGGCGCGTCAGATTTTCAGGGGGGATGTTAAGTCAGCCCTACAGATACTCCCATTTCTTATTCTGACGATTTGGAAGTGACGCAAGCTAGCTACGAATTTTTGAAAATGTAAAAAAAATCGCCATCTTGACATACTCGAGTGCGTCAGATTATCATACTGATGGTTCCACATGATGTTCCAAGTATAGTGTCCAAAAATCTAACGATTAAAACAAGGGGTTTTGTTAATCTGACAATTTAAAAAATATGTTTTTTCTTTTTTTTTTCTTTACTTTAATATTCAATATTAATTATAGATACCAAAAATTCACAATAATTTAAGAAGCACTATTTATTTCAAAATTTTCATAAAAATAATAGGTAGCACATTATTATAACTTCAAAAATCAGTATTATTAAAATATTTATAGTCTCTGTCTTTATCGGAAGAAATGTCAGAATCTAAATCAAGAAATTCTACAGGATTTTCTAAATCTTCAGTAGATTCCATATATGTAACAGCAAATAAAAACAGAGGTTTACAATAATTTATTCATGAAAAGACGAGTTATTACTTTGTGACGCTCGAGTAAATTCCCAATTTCCTTCATGGGCTCCCCTACTATAAGGATAAAATGAACAACAAAACGCGCCTAATATTAGGTTAGTAAAATTTTACATAGTAAACAACAACAAACGAAAACTGAGGATAGAAACAAGTTAGTAATCGAGCTCAGTAATTTACTAAGGATACAGTTTCGGCTATTTGACACAATTTATTATTTTTATTTCAAAGGGATATTTTGTTTATTTATCTGACAGGTTTTGACGTTTAATTTGATTTTTTTTTCTTTCTTTTTCTGAAAAGTATTGACATTTGGCTCAAGGGAACCGACTTTTGAATATAAAACGAAAGTCAGTTTAAAACTAAGGATAGCGTTTTATTGCGATTCCGATTAATAAGCTAACCTAAATTTAGCAATAAAACGAGCCTATTATAGATGTAAATTTAACTTAGTATGCAAAATTATTATATAGATATAGTATTGTAAGTGAATAAAATTTTCTCACTTACGATCAAAAGGTTGTTCTGATACATTACATACTTATTATTGCATTCCCCCACCAGTGGTGGTAAAGGGTAATAACACTTCACAACAAATATTCGCAACGATACAAGGGTAGAAGAAGCTTTTGTAATAAGCCCGAGTTCTGGTCAAGGAGTATGTACCCTATCAATAGTCAAGTTGAAACAAAATACTTCCGACTTAAACAGGAACTGCGAAGGAATGTTAGCAAAACAATGCGGTTTGCGGTTGATTATACATACATATATACATAATTATATTTTTTTTTTGAAACCACTGTATATAAACAACACTACGAATATTGACAATGGCTCACGGGCACCAGAACCAAGGCAAAGATGATTATGTACGTGTAAATGGTCTCGGCTTCGATCACGATAGTTTGGCGGATTCTGGTTTTGAACAATATTAAATATCGACACTTATTAAACAACTTGGATAATAATATCCGCAATTAAAATCCCGAAGTACAATCAATCCCATTCCTTACTTACTTACTTACTTACGTTCACGTGTGGTTCCGTAAAAACAAAATTTCTTACAACTCAAGTGGTCTGGTTTTAATCCCTGCCTGTGCCATCTGAGGGTTATTCACGGGTACACCAATTTTTTTTTTTTAGGATAATGTTTTATTTTTAATACGCACTATTTTGATTTTAATACGCAGTAGGAACTTGATTTTAAAATTTCGTGTTTGGCCCCAAATCATTTCCATTTTACTTAAAAGTATTTTTCTTTTGATTCTACAATGTTTTTTATACTCAGAGCAGAAGTCCGAAGATACGACAAAAGAACTGTAGGTACATCAGCACATCACGACGTTTTATTGCTGGTGCGTATTGATGGATGATGCGACATTTCACACCTAACAATGTATAACTTTTGGTTGTTATGAAAAAGCGTCTGTCTCTCTCAGCATCCTTCAGGGTTTTTTAAATTATATGTATACTTTAGGACCCGGCGAACTTTGTCTCGCCTGTCTGTTAGATTGTACGATATTTCACCAACCGATCAAAATTTTAATTATCTATAATAACATTGATTTGAATTGTATTGAGTTGAAGTTCGTCTTTTATTTGAAGTGTACCTGTATACTGTACATAATATTAAAAAATCAATTTATATAATAGACGATAATTGCGCTACCTTAAAGTATACTACATATATACATAGATATTGCAAACCTCAAGTTTATTGCAGCTTTTAGGAATAAATGAAGTATGAAAGGCAGTCTAGAATGAAATTTTATAAATTAATTTTTTGATTAAAAAAACATTATCTATTTATACATATAAACCTTCCTCTTCAATCACTCTATCTATTAAAAAAAAAACGCATCAAAATCCGTTGCGTAGTTTTAAAGATTTAAGCATACATAAGGACAGAGAAATCGACTTGGTTTTATACTATGTAGTGATACTTACTCTCTTGTTATATCATGCACAGATAACAAAAAATTTCAGAAATTGAATAACAAGAAGAGAGAAAAGATCGTCCTTGTACATTTCATCCCTTCAAACCATCAGTCTGGGACCTGGGTCTGCGTGATCCCTCGATCGGAGTCGGTCGTTTTCGTGTGTTGGTGTTTTCTGTATTGGTAAGTAATTTTGGTAAGTAAAAATTAACCTGATCATTAAAAGGTTTTTATTTAAGCCTCAAGGAAATAAAATATTTCTTGAAAAGTTTATTTTTTACTGATTGCTTGCTTATCCTCTGAGATAGATGACGCCTATGTTAATGTGTTCGGATCGATAACTTTTTTAACTTCAAAATCAAAATTCCCTTCGTCTAATGCTAGTTGACAAAAAACTACATTTGGGTAATTTCATGGTAACTCACGATACATTTAGATAAAATTTCAATCAGTTTTGTCCTGAATTATAAAAAAACTTAAGGAAGTTAAATACAAATTTGAAAGAAGTTTCATGGAGCTATCAGATACTTACTTACTTATTTCCTCAGACCTACGAAGTCCGTTGGTGTTCCCTAGCGGGACATAGGACCTCAACTACTCCTACGCGCCATCGTGTGCGGTTTCCAGCGATGTATTTTAGCTCCCTCCAGCTCTTTCCCAGTCTCGCAGATTCCTCCTCGACTGTTCTTCTCCACGGCCTGCAATGCAGTCATTACCTTTTCGAAGCATGTGTCTAATCCACTGCCACTTGCGCCTTCGTATAATGGTATCTATGGGTTCCTGACCTGTTCGTCTATGTAGGCCATAGTTTGAGATACGATTAGGCCAGAAAACCCGTAAGATGTTTCGAAGACACCTATTAACGAAGGTTTGCAGTTTCCTAGTTATCAGATGAAGTGAACAAAATGTTTGGAAAATGTGACTGTTATTAATAAGAACTCTAAATTGGACTGGTAACTCACGTTACAAAATTTCGCAGTCCTTTTAAAGAACATAATTTAATTTAACTTAAATTTTATGAAAACAGCAAGGTAAATATTAATTTTTTTTTATTCTCATAAAAGATAAAACAAAATATAAAAATTAAAGAAGAAAAATTTGAAAAAAATTATTAGTTCAAAAAAAAAAAACGTAATTTTTGTGGTATCTGATGTTACACAAAACTAGTAACCCATGTTACATCCAATTATGAAACATGAAACAAATTTAAAAAAAAAAAACATTTTATTTGTAAAAAAAGGAAAGTTGTGAGCCACATTGATAACTTATCATTTTATCTTTGAAAGCTAGTCGTTTTTTTATTGTTTTTGTGTAATAATAAACTCACTAATCCGAAAAAAGTATGAGGTATTAAATCCTAAATAAATTTTTTATTTTTTTTTAATTTTCTTTTTTTTTGTGAGAAACTGTGTATTCGATTTGATTTTACAATTGATAAATACTTTTTTTTCAAAAGAACAATATATAATTCGATACATACATATTTTGTCAAAATTTTATCATTTTTTAACAATCGTATTTTGTAAAAACAAAATATTTTTAAAGTCAATATCACTTCTCTTGTCAGGATATGCCAGGGAAAAACATTTTTTAATAACTTTTGAGTAGAATTTTTAGTGTAATTTTAAATTTTTACGAGAAAACTAACAATTCGGTTTTCGAAAATTTTACGAGCTGTGCAAATTGTTACTCTATGCAAATCGGAACAATTTCAATAACTTTCTATTTAAAGTTAATAAAAGTAACTGATGTTTCACCCGTGCTCATGTTTACCGGTAACTTTTTTATATTTAAAAGATTTTTTAATGTTCGACTTATTCCCAAAAATTAAAATTAAGTCTTACTTTTTGGTATAACATTTTCCAATTATTGAACACTGGAATGACTTTATTTGAAATTAATTTAATTTTGTGGTATTCAGGAAAATTGTTTTTGCACTTGCATAATGTGATCCTGTTAATAATTAATAATTAATTACTAATAAGGGATAGAAAAGGTAAAGTTTTGTTTTCATGTTTTATGACCTCTTTGCCGTGGAAATACCAAGGCAGAGAGATCATGAAAAAAAAATTAAGCTTTTCTATTCCTGTGTTGCTTATAATTTTACTTAAGACTTTTCTCTCGAATGCGCCTAAGAGGTCGGAGTACCTTTTAACAAGCATCCAGATCTCTGATCCAAATATGAGTTTAGGAGTTATGGTAAGGTTTCTGGATTTAAATAGCTTTGACAGACTATAGTAGGCTGTTGGCATCAAACTTTTTGCTCACTCGAAAACAATCTGGATTTTGGGAAAAGCATAGTTGAACAACAACACGCACCTTTGCGTGACAGAAGACATAAACATAAGGCAAGCATATGGATAAAGGCGATGAGACTTTCTTAGTTTTGCTTGATTTTTCTAAGGCTTTGAATCATGTTATTCTGTGTAATATGTTTGCAGCAGTTTATCTATATATCTTATGTTGACAATTTGTCTAGTTTTCTACCTACCTCATCCGGTGTTCCTCAAGGTCGATACTGGGTTCCCTATTGTTCTATATCCATGTCAATGAACTTCCAAGTTTGATCAAAAAACTGTTCCTATAATATGTAGAAGACGAATTTTAACTTTACCTCTTGGACTCATTGAGCACGGTGCCTCTATAACAAAAATGAAGACCTTGATAAAATTGGTCCAACTTAAATGGTGTTTTCTTAAACCCTTAAAAATTAAAATACGTAGTTATTTAAAAAATATTCTTGATCTCGCTTACTTCACCTTATAAATGGAATTATAAGCAAAGTTTATGGTGCCCTAAAGTAAACACACGCATGTTGCTTTTCTTACCTGCTCTTAGATATGCCCTTTGATAATTACCTTAATCTTCGACTTCTGGATGTACTGCTTAGATACATACCACAATACTGTTTTGACAAGATGATTAATTTCCCTACCTCTAGCAAGTCTCGTCAATCATTATCATCCGAACGTCAAGTTTTATAAAAGTAAGTAAGTAAGTAAATCTAATACGTACATAATATACAATTACAATGTATATACAGCAATACAGCACCGATATTTCCAGACAGAGACAGTCGAACAGCTAATTTTACTAGCGGAAGAATTCGAACGAATCAAAAACGATAAACGAATTATTCGAACCAATTCAGCCACGCCACCGACTGCACAAATCACCTTGTCGACCGATGCGAAAATGACGAAATTTTAGGGATGGATATCCTCGGCCAGGCTGGGCTGCAATTATTTATGGGCTGTAAAACTATAACCGAGCAGATGACAAGTCAAAGCGTCCAGCAAGGTGGTAGTTCCCCTCGCTATGCACCTATCTCCCATCTCAACTAGACCAACCAAGAAGAAGTCATCACCGTAGCGTGCGCTAAATCTAAGAATAATTCCGAATATTTCCAACCATTGGACTCGGAGAGAAGTATGAATAGCGGCATGCCGTACGAAAACTTCTTTAGTATTCTACCAAACTGCATCAAGGAGCTATCACCAGAAAGCATGCCAGCAATCCACGAAAACCCGTATGAGCAGCAGCAACCCCAACGATCCCAGAGCCTAAAGTTTAGCCCCCCGAACAACCAAAGCCACCGAAACAATCAGCAATCGCCAAGCTGAGGGCCGAGGAGGGAGACAACCGTTCCCATTGAGCGCTGATCCGAAAATCCGCCGACGAACGCAACCAGCACGGGCCACCATCGCATCGCGGGCCCACCAAGAAGAACTATTGGTGATATAGTTCCAACCTTGTTCCGAAACTCGGCCAGTAGCACGAGGGAGACTTGGGCGAAGGAAATAGCCCAGGATACGTGGAGGGCCCGTAACCCCGTTACACCAGCAGCACTAGAAACGGAGCTGACACAACCAACCCCGTCAACAAGTGCTTCACCGTGCACTTTCGCAAGGCCGTCTGCTCAGCTCACCAAGTTGCGGTGATATCAACTGGATCCCTTCAAGTAGATCCGTTTGAGTGGTAACAAACATCACTGTTGCTTTGTTATTCAAGGGTCATGGGAACCGATTTCAGTGAGGCTGACAAAGACAGGAACGGCAGCCAGCCTAAAGTTTCGCAACCGAGGTGGTGATATCAGTTACCAGGGAGGGAGTAAGCTGAATTATACTACGTTTTCACCGGACATAAATCCGAGATTTAGCGAATGAGATTTAGAATAAATCCCGAAGTGTTTTCACCGGCACAATCAGATTTATTTTGAAGTTTGGTCTGCGACATTTTACAATTCAGTCGCCAAGACTTGTTTGTCAATTTGTCATCATCATTAGTAATATGATGTATGATTTTAAAACTTCTATGGTTTTTTAATTTATTATTTTCCTATAAAACAATCTTAGAAATATTTGCAACTGTAGCCTTGAACAATTGTTCACCTATGTTGTACGTACAGCTGTATTTCAAAACAAGCAAAAAAAATGACATTTTAATGAATTCATTGCTTACAATTAGGTGTCCGTTGCATAGAAATAGGTGTTTTAGTTAACTGAAAGCATTCAGCGAATGGTTTCAAACTAGATTTCGAGATTTATTATAAATCTTCATTTGAGGAGATTTATATTTGTAAGATAAATCTTAAAGATTTAGAGGAGATTTATGATAAATCTACTCTCTTATCATAATCGGTTTAGGTTCCGGTGAAAACGTATTATTATTAGCTATATTTGTTTTTTGTTTAAAAAAGAAGGTTTAAGTTAAGTTAAGACATGAAATTAATTTTTTTAAATTAATTTGTTTTTCGAAAAAAATTTTATATTATTATTATATAAACATTATTATTAAAAAAATATAAAAATATAAATATAAAAATATAAATATAAAAATATATATCTATACATAATGTTAATAATGTAAATATATATCTAATCTATACATATCGTAAGCTACCGAGTCAATTATTTTGTTTAAATTTTTAAAATTAAAGGAAGTATTTATTTTGTAATACAAAATCAAGAAAATAAATTAAAATGAAATTAAAAATCAGTGAGAGAAGGGTGAAAATTAAGGGTGGCATGACTTTTTTAATGCCAAATTACAAAACAAATTTTAAAAAATGTCGAAAAATAATGTTAGTGGTTGACAAGCCTCACCACATAGGGGTATAAAAATAGATAGCCGATTATCAGACCTAATGAGAATGCATATAAAATTTCATACGAATCGGTCAAGTCGTTTCGGAGGAGTATGGGAACAAACATTATGTGACACGAGAATTTTATATAAAAGAGACATAAATATGTATACAAATTTTACAATTTTGACTAATCTTTTTAACTCTTTTCCGCATTATTAGTTTCAATTTTTTTTAATATAACTTTATGTAGCTTGCAATTTGTACAAGAAATGAAGTGTTTTAAAGAAACCTTAGAACTAAAGTACGTTCTTTAACTATTTAATTCATTTAAATCAAGTTACGTTAATCTATATCTTCTATACTCTATACTTTATTAATATATAAAGCTGAAGAGTTTGTTTCTTTGAACGCGCTAATCTCAGGAACTACTGTTTCGAATTGAAAAATTCATTTTGTGTTGGATAGTCCATTTGTCGAGGAAGGCTATAGGCTATATAACATCACGCTGCGACCGATAATAGCGAAGAACAAGTGGAAAATGTTGCAAAAATGGGGAAAATTATTCATATTTGAGGACGGTTTAAGTAATCAAAAAAATATGTATGAAAGGATCTATTTCTCTTTAAATTGTGTACAAAATGTCTGCCATAGTATAAAGAAGCCCAAAATTGTAGATCATCTCTGGTTAAGATGTCCGATCAATTCAACATGATACCATGAAAAGGATCTGCGAAGTCTTCATGTACCCGAGACCATGCTTAGAAGTTTCTTCCCAAAGATAAGGATGAATAGGAAACTGAGACTTCTCTGGGCGAGATTGTTGACAGGTGATGTACCTTTTGAATGTACACCATATGTAGATTTGGGCAAGGCTTTTCATTCTAACTCCTCCTGGGTGACCAGCATGTACAATTTTCAGCATACCTCTCTGGACGGCTTCTGGAATTATAATTCGGTCACCAAAAAGTAAACAGTTTTTGTTTACCGATATTTCATGAACTCCTCCTCCGTTATGAAATACGGTTTGGTGGTTTATATACATACATATACATATTGACTATTGCTCTTGCTGTTCTTATCCAGCAATCTGTGGAGAGGTTCAGCAACTGTCTTTGCTTTTGGAGCTGGAGTTTCCCTTATCATCAGATGGACGAATTCCTCTGCAGTCGACTATTTACCTTAGGAATTTAACATAATATGGTAAGTAAAAGTGACATTCCTTTTTGCGCACCCGTAGTCCAGCCTCTTTTAATCTCTGAAAAACATCTCCCAGAATCCCAATGAGGTGAGAGGAATTTTCACAAGCAACGATTCTATCATCATAGTATACCACTTATTTTATTCCTCGCAAGATATTCTCTATTCGCTATTGAAATATTCCAGGTCCAGCAAAAATACCATATGGGATCCTGTTAACTTTATAAGCATTTTTATGAGTTGTTATTGATAGGCCTGAGCTACATAAATCCATTTTTGCAAGGGTGTTCCTTTCGGAATTAAAGATAAAATATCGCTTATTGCTGGTGTTTTGAAGCAGTGTGGAGACAGTGCTTTATTAACCGTACATCTGTAATTAGATTAAGTGACAGACATTTTTAATTCGGCACAGATTTAGCGCGTTGTTGCTCAATTATTGACTTTCTTATATTATATTGTTAAGTGTATAATAACTATTTTCGCTGTTTTTTAGTTTTGCAGAAGAATTTGGACAGTTCGACACTTCTGCACTCAATTTTTTATTTGATAAGCCTCAGACACTTCGACACAGAGTTTAAATTCGATCTATGTATTGATTTATCCTATATAAATTACTGCAATCGGGTCCGTTTGACCTGGGTTGTTGCAATTATTATTATCTGAATGCATACAATTTGTATACAAATAAATAAAACTGATGAGATAAACTTACCCGATCACAGTTTGCTAAAAAAAGAACTTTATGTGGCTAAATTGGATAATCGTAGAAAAATAAACCTAGTCACGAGTACAATAACTAGGGCGCCAAGATTTGATAACGGTTTCTTAATATGGGAGGGGTGCATCTATCTCCCCCCGCTTAGGTTGTCGGAGCAATTTATAACTAAAATGCTTTGAACCGAAAACGAGTTGTTCAAAAACAATGGTAATACTTACAATTAAGTGTTATGCATATTTTTAACTTCCCACAGGGAGTTATTGTAATCGGTCCGATTTGTCAAATTGAAATTTTTGACAAATCTGGACGTTTTATGGTTCCTAGAATCTAAGTTCGTCATTTTATGGAGAGATTTCTGTGTGTGTGTGTGTACGTTCGTTCGTACGTATGTACGTATGTACTTTCGTACGAGAATGAATAAAGATATCAACACGTTTTTTGAAAAAAATTGTAGAACGGTTTTTTCACAATAGCAGTTTTTAAAAAAAGTGAAAATTTTAGTTTGTCGCAAATATCTCAGGAACGAATAATATTTTTGACTTCAAATAAATTTTATTGTGCAGATTGCAATGTGACACAGGTTTGGTATAAATTTTAAAATAATTTAACATACAGTTATTTTTTTAAAAAAGTAAAAACTACAAAAAAAATTTACAATACAATGAAGAAAAAATGATATCATCTTAAAAACTATTTTTTATTATGTGTAATGTGATCTTTGACATCTGGTAAAATGTTTGAAAAATTGAATTGAATTTTTTACAAAAATTTAAAAAGTATACAAAATTCTACCAAAAGTTGGTAAAAAATGTTTTTCGACTTGAATATCACGAGAATGGGCAACGATATTGACTTCAAATTTATTTGAGCTTAAACAAAATACAATCATTAATATACGCTACAATTTTGAAAATTATAGAACTGACAGTTGTTTTTACAAAAAATAAAAAACCTTAACAAAAATTAGTCGAAAAATGTCAAAAGTAGTTTCTTGACTTGAATATGTCCAGAATAGTAATTCTTTTTAACTTCGATTTTATTTTATTTTTTGCATAATAGAATTGTCAACTAATGGTAGGTATATTTTTGACAAATGTAGAAATTACAGTTTTTTTTACTAAAAATAAAAAACTCAAACTGAAATTTACAAAAAAGTGACATAAATTGTTTTGCGGCTCAAATATTATCACAACAAAGAATGATTTTTACTTCAAATGGTTTTATTTTCAACCTACTCGTAAGGCATTTGTCAATACCCAAAAAATGGTAAAATGTTGACTTATATCAATTATTCTTACAATAAATACAAAACTACAAAAATTTCTAAGAAGAATTGGTGAATATTGTTTTCAGATTCAATATCGCTGATATGTTTTATGTTAATAAAATTGTTACAAACTAAAATCAAAAGTTACTCAATTTATCAGGAACGTCAAGTTTTCAAATTATGCATACTGGGAAGTTATCAGTGTGGGTCGCATCCAGCCTCTTTTTATCTATTCTATCAGCCTGTTTTTAAATCAAGTGGAAAAAAATGCATACTTTTCGAAAAAAACTAATTATAACGTCAACATTTTCCGAAAAACAGCTTAGTAAAAAGTTTGAAGCGCTATTTTCAAAATGTTCTTAAAATATAAAAAAGTTTAGCGTTAGAATCAGTAGTCTTATTTATTCTTAATCAAAAACTGAAAACTATGTATATGAATTTTTGTCTAATAATTTCCAATAAAACTGAAAATTACTTTCTGAGTTCTTTCTGTAAGGGGGAGCATATACAATATATGTACATATATTTTATATGTACATTGTACATATGTTATATGTATATTATGATATTATGAATTATGATGAATGAATCACAGGTTTGCCCATATTTTAAATCTGTTGTGTGACACAAAAACTTTTTATATTGTACAAGTACAAAATATCCTCCTCGTCTCTGTTTGTAGATTTTCCTCGAATTAGTCTAATTAAAACAAACGACTTGTGTACTTTACAAATGAAATTTCAATAGGTTCTTGCTTTCTCACACAACTCCAAAAAAAATCTTGACACGACCGGACGCAACAAACGTATTTCCATTGCTGGCGGGTTAAAGTTAAACGGGTTTATATTTTGTTAAACTTGGAAGTGCTACATTCCGTTACGGGACTGGACCTGTAAGGAAGCTGAGAAAAAAGAGAGAAATATTAAAATTTATTAACCAGCAAAAAGGTATTTCATTAAGCCAAGAGCATATTTTTCAATTTTCAACCAAAAGAATAATTAAACCAAAAAAATAGGAATTGCGAAGATACGAGTGTTTTCAGTTAGATACGTCCCTACGGCTATTACATTTTTTTTTCTTTGGTGTTGTTTGTTCTTTATTAATTTATGAGAATATTTTTCAAATAATTGTCTAGCTTTAAAAGTCGCTACAGTAAAGAAGTAGATTCATAGGTACGTATGCTCGATGGAGCACCTTAAAATTTTAAAGGAATAATGTGAACATGTACCCTTTTTGAATTTTCTAATGCTTTAAAAACATACATATATAGTAGAAACTAATTCATCTTACTTTACTAAAGAAGAAACAAAAACTTATTATTAATGTTTTTAGAGACGTTATATTATGTTTATAACATTTCAGCTACTTTTTTAACCTGACTGATTAATGAATTCCGATATATACATGGTATAAAGCGGGTCAAATATTTATAGTGCGACTGATTTAAGTTTACCATAACATTCCGTTTTGCCGAAAAAAATGGTATAATAACAAGTCATTCACGAATTTGAAAATATTTACGAAAGTAAAAAATTTCCTCAGGAACTCATCAAATAGAAAGATTCATACATTAGTATTTTATCCCCAATCCCGTTTTGCTCAATTTTCTTAGGTCTACAACAATATTCTCCTCTTTTGAGCCCAGGTTAAGTAAAAGTTAAACTAAAATTTTGACTTTTGTTTAAAGCTGCTAAAATACTAACAAGAAAAAGAAAACAAGAAGCTCAGCCTCCATCTTTTATGTAGAAAAGATGATTAAACAAATTTAATCAAACAAAAAACAAACTATAAATATAAATATAAAACGTTTTTAGCACTGAGCAGAGCCTGAGAACTTTCTTGCCGCTCTTTTGACATTTCTCTTCGGCAAAGTTTGCCATTTCCTGATGAAAAGATATACGAGCCAACAACTAGTCGAAATTATTAAAATTTACTACAGAGCCAATTTATGGTCGTCATAATCGTCCCAGCAGATCAACAATTGAGCATCCAGTGGAAAAATTTGAATACACAGGCATGGTCGTGCGATTTGACGCCGTTAGACTATTTTCTGTGGGGCTACGTCATGTCAAGTCTATGGTCTATGCCAACAAGCCAGCGACGATTGATGAACTTTGTACGAATATCGAAAGTGAAATTGCAGTATCGGCCGATTTATGTTTGAAAACCGTCGAAAATTGGGTTCAGCGTCTGAACTTCTGCAAGCGTGCCCGTGGTAGCCATGCAAAAAGTTTCATACATAGTGGCATTCACAGGAAAAAAGAATTTCATTGATATCTAAAACCGTTTTTGTTTTATTTAAACAAAAACTTTTGTAGCGCTCTTATTGAAAAACCCTTTATTTATGAAACACTAACACACTTAAGCACTGAACTGCCAAAAGCAGCCTGTCTCTGTAATACCATATAAAAAAAGTGTATCAGCCGCGCTCATCTTTTTACTCCATTCTCTCGATCATTTTATTTAAAGCTCATAGAGCACGATCCGAGCTAATTTTTTTAATTTATACTTTTACTTTTTCCATTTTGGTTTTAATTAACCTAAAATGCAGTTTTAATACTTTCATTTTCTTAACTTTTTTTATACATACCTATACATATTTTCCTTGTGATATTCGTAATAATATGTGTAGTACCTACCTTACCTATGTGATTTATGTACATAAGTTAGTTTAATAACATTTAAGAAGTAAATGTTTTTTATGTTCTTGTTGGTTATTGAAAAATAAAAAAAGGTCTATCATAAACCTTAACAAAATTTTCAAAAGGACTCATTTATTTTGAAAACGACTCATTTTTTCAGTTTCTTGGATTCATAACATAAGACTTACCGTTTGTCTACATACATATGTACTTACAATGGCAGTTGGTCTTGGTATGAGTTTGCTACAATCTTCAACTAAATGACTCTTCAATGTAGTTTTGAATGGGGAAATAATTGAAATTTGATATCCTTTTTTTACTCATTTTATTTATTTTTGTTCAAATGTTTGTTTTTCCTAGACCTTCTACTGTTTTTCCTCTTTAATTAAAAAAAAAAGGCTGGGTGGGAAGTTATCAGTGTGGGGATAACTTCCCATTTTGAATTTATTGTACAAAAATGTCAATTTGGTATTCGTCATTATTTTTTTATTTTTTATAGTTATGGACAAATGCAGTATGTTGAAAATAAAATACATTTGAAGTCAACATAATTGCTTGTTGTGATGATACTCGTATTTAAGTCGAAAACAATGTTTGTCACTTTTCTGTAAATTTCGGTTTTCGTTTTTTATTTTTCGTTAAAAAAAAAATATCAATTCTATAGCTATTTGTCAAAATTGTAGCATATATTATAAATTGTATTTTGTATAAACTTATATAAGTTTGAAGTCAATATCGGTGCTCATTCTCGAGATATTCAAGTCAAAACACACTTTTTACCAAATTTTCATAGAATTTTTTGTACTTATTTATTTTTTTGTAAAAAAAACTGTCAATTGAATTTTTTCGAAAATTTTACCAGGTGTAAAGGACAGTATTTTCTATAGTAAAAAATTATTTTGAAGATGATATCATTTTGCCTTCATTGTATATTTGCGCTGCAAATTTTTTTTTTTAGTTTTTACTTTTTTTTAAAATAACGGTAAGTTGAACTATTTCCAAATTTATACCAAACCTGTATTACATTGTTATCTATACAATAAAATTTATTTTTATTTTCAATAGCATCATCCGTTCCTGAGATATTTGCAACTAACTAAAATTTTCACCTCTTTTTTAAACTGCTATGGTGAAAAAACCGCTCGACATATTTCTATAAAAATCCTTGCTGCGTCTTTCAAAGTTATAACCTATTAAATAAAACTTAATTCGAGTCGATATCTTTATTCATTTTTGAGATATTGTTAACGACAATGGGTATCTCGAACGTACGTACGTATACATACGTTACGAACATTAAACAAGTCTAAGTAAATAATTTCAACTTTTAATAAAAAAATAATAGGTATACGACTATACGTATATTTACAAATTCATGTGTACAAATGTATACATTTTTTAAAAACATTCCTGTATGCTTATCTAGAAATCAAAATTGGATTTTTTATATGCATACATATGTATGTATGTATGTATATTTATTTACATATGAATATACACTGCCAATCACTAGGATGAGGCCACAAATTTTTTAATCGATTTTCGTTCTTTATACCTGCTGGAAATTTCGTACCCATACAAATTTACTACATTTGAGTAGGTAGATATTTTCTTTAAAAAAAGTAATAAAATTAAGGGGTTAAATAGAAAAAACTGTTGGAATTTCCCTACATTAATTAAAGAGCTTCTTAAAAACAGTATGAAAAAGTGCGTCACTTGGATGAGGCCACATGAAAAATCTTATAAAATATCAAAAAAATTAAAGAAATGTTTACAGTTTTTGGTTTTCAAACATTTATTTATTAAGTTTTTCTCAATTAATAATGAGTATGCCCCCCATTTTTCGATATGACCTCTATTAGACGGTTTGGAATGGAATCATAAAGTTTTTTTAAACAGTCAAGTGAAATCTCGTCCCAGGCATCACGGATAGCTTTAATTAAGGAGTCCTTGTCTTCAAATTGTCTACCGCCTTCATAAACTTTTCGAGATAGCCATGCCCATACGTTTTCGATTATGTTCAAGTCCGGTGAATAGGGTGGCCATGGCAAAAGCTCTACGTTTTCTGATAAAATCCAGCTTTTGACAACCCTGGAAGTGTGGATGGGAGCATTGTCTTGTTGGAAAATCCAAGGCAGAGGTCCAAAAATATTTTTCATCTTCGGAAATGACCGTTCCAACAAGCATTTGTAGCTGTTTCCGTTCATTGTTGTAGAAAGAAACTCCAATTCGCCATGGTAGGTGATAGCTCCCCACACCAAAACACCTGATGTACGGCTGTGATGTCTTCCCAAAATTAGTTCCTCTTTTCTTAAATCATGGAAATAAAAGTTGTAACCATCGGGGCCGTCAAGGTTAAACTTTTTTCATCCGAAAAGACGACGCGTTTCCATTGACTGCTCCAAGAGACATGTTCTGTTGCAAAGTTCATTTGCAGCTCCTTGTGTACTTGCTTTAGAACAGGTTTCTTTTTGAGTTTTCTTCTCTGGATAGTACCATCTTTTCTTATTATCCTTCGGACTGTCGAAATACTGGCTGATTCTCCGCTTTGGACCTTATTTTAGCAGCTGATTGAGTAGAATTTGATGCAATACGTAAAATTAACCGCTTTTCTCGGGATGTTGTTGCTTGGGCTGTGCGTCCTTTCTGGTTTTTTCCATAGTTTTGAGGATCAGCAAGAGAGTTGCTTACAACTGTCTTACTTCTGTTCAGCTTCCTTGCTATTTCTCGGCTTGAGAGTCCCATTTCCTTAAAAGCATCGATTTGTCCTCTTTCTGCCACTGTCAACGTCTTTCCGGAACCCATTTGTAATTGAAATTTAATAAAAAGAGTTATTTGTAATACGTTCTTAAATATTGCAACCAAAATTTTGAAAA
Source organism: Scaeva pyrastri (assembly GCA_905146935.1). Taxonomy (NCBI): domain Eukaryota; kingdom Metazoa; phylum Arthropoda; class Insecta; order Diptera; family Syrphidae; genus Scaeva; species Scaeva pyrastri. The sequence continues at coordinate 36,441,420 of LR989928.1, forward strand.
AAATTGCTGATGTGAACTTCTACAACGAAATATTCGCAATGGCCTCATCCTAGTGACGCACTTTTTTATATCCTTTTTAGGTAGCTCATTCATTAATGTAGGGAAATTCCAACGGTCTTTTCTAATTAACCCTATAATTGTATCACTTTGTTTTAAGAAAATATGTACCTACTCTCATGTAGTAAAATTTTCCGGGTTAAACAAATTCCAACAGGTATCGGACCGAAAATCGGTTGAAAAAAATGTGGCCTCATCCTAGTGATTGGCAGTGTATACAATATACATATATGTATGTATGTACCTATATATATTTATATATCTTCTTACATTATATACATATTTCGTATCCTCGCTAAAATTTATAATATTTTGAGTTTCATCTTTCTTAAACTTACATCTACTCAACATAAACAAATACTACCGACAACATAAGGAGTAATTTAGATACCTTTGAAACATATTCATGTGAAATAAAATGGCTTAAACGTGCTCTTATAACGTTAATTTACAATCAACACGTTCAAATATTATGTAAGGCAACATTCTGATGGCGTTGTTCAAAATTCAAAGCTATACAAAAACTAAATACAACGCAAACATTATAAGATAATGCTTCTTTAGTTTTATGACGTCTCCGGTGCAAATTAAACATGTAAGCAAAGTAACCGCACAGAATAAAGTAAAATGTCACCTCTTTTATTTTATTTGTGTATTTCATATTTCATATTTCTTTATTTTTTTATTTTTCATAAAGAGGCAAATTCTTTAAAACTGTCAGTGTCCGGTTACGAGGGAGTTTATTGTACTACCCCATTTTTTAAAGGCTTGAATAACAACAGTTTTAAAGCCGTTCACAGAGTAAATTTCTATATATCCGTCAATATTTCTTCGCCACATAAATTATTCAGGATTAGTATTCAGCGTATGATAATAACGTCCTTGTTGGCATATTCTAGCGATGCAATTGAACTTCCTCGCTTTGCAGCAATTATTTGTGCAATAGGATAGTTGCAATTTGCATATTTGCTAGTTTGTAAAGAACTTACATAGTGTTAATGTCAGTTCCACAGAATCAAATAAATTTTGTGTTAACAATAGATATTGCGGAAAATTTGAAAAGTCTTCACAATAGGTACATATGTACAAACTTATATTTACCTTTTATTTTTTGAACTATGTACATATACATATGTACATATATATGTATGTATGTACAAATGTATATCTGTGGCCTTTGATATAAATATATGATAAGTCCAAAAATTGCCTTTTACTGTTTAGACAGCCAATATATATTTCTTTTTGGCGACTTTTTCATTCTACATAGCTATATCAATACTCTATATATATATACTTACATATATATTATATTTACCTTACTAATATATAAAAAACTAAAAGGTTTGTTTATTTGAAAGCGCTAATTTCAGGAACTACTATTTCGAATTGAAAAATTCATGTCGTGTTGGAAAGTCCATTTGTTGAGGAAGGCTATAGGCTATATAACATCTCGCTGCGACCGATAATAGCGAAAAACCAGTGGAAAATGTTGCAAAAACGGGGAAAATTAATCATCTTGGAGGGCTTCTGTTTTTTGTTTCAACGCGCTGATCTCAAGAACTGCGTTATCGAATTGAAAAATTCTTTTTGCGTTGGATACTCCATTTGTCGAGGAAGGTTTTAAGCTATATAAAATTACGCTACGACCAATAGGAGCATCAGTGAAAAATGTTGCAAAAATCATTATTCATATTTGAGGACTTCCGTTGAGTGTGATTCTTAAACGGTTCAAGTAATCAAAAAAATTTGTATGAAATAATTCATTTCTAAAGGAATTTTTTGTAAAAAATGTCTGCCATAGTATCTACATGTCTATCTTTTCAAATGGACCCACTTTAACCTTTTTTAAGGTAATGCATTATTGCCAATTATTCGCCAAAGATTTTTTTCAACATTAAAAAATATTAATCCATCCCTGGTCCAAACTTCATCCAGATCCGTTGAGTCATTCTGGCGGGATTGGAAAAATTGAAGAAAAAAAATCTATCCAACGGGAACCATACATTTTACGGGATAAAAAGTAGCTTATGTGCTATAAATTTTTCTTTAAAGTTACTTTTAATAGAAAACGGGAAAGTACTCATGTTGAAAATAAAATTGAAATTGATCGCGATTTAGGAGAAAGAGTTACTAGAATTTAGTATTTAATATCGAAAGTGTAGATATAGTCGAAATAGAAAATATAGATATTATCAATCGATGTGTCAAAGGGCAATATTGGCGTGAAGAAACAGTAACGTTGATCAGTTAGGAACGGATAATGTCATTGACTTCAAATAAATTTTATTGTGTACAATGTTATGTGGTACAGATTTGCAAAATGTTTATTGACTTGAATATGTCAAGTGTGGTCAATCATTTTAACTTAAAATTTATTTTATTTTTGCATAACACGACTGTCAACATGTTACATTTTTGACAAATATCAAAGACTTTTTCACAAAAAATAAAAATCTAAAACTAAAATTTACTGATAACAACATTTCTTACAATAAATAAAACCAACAAAAAGCTGTAACAAAAATGTAGTTGTTAATAATATTGTTATCAATCAACACAAGTAAATCGACAGAAACGCCAAGTTTTCAATTTATGAACCGTGGCAAGTTATCAGTGTGGGTCGCACCCAGCCTCTTTTCAAAAACATAATCTAAATTGAAATCATAATAACCGAAATTGAAGCGGACGAAGTCGCGGGCAACAGCTAGTACATATATAAACGAAAGCTGTATTATCACTAGAAAAATAATTGTAACAGTTTGGTCCAAAAATAATAAGTACGGTTTTTATTTTTTCCATTTAGTATGAATATGATATTTGTGTACACTCTTATTTGGATATGCGAAATTTAATTAAAAAGTACTTTCACTAGCACAACAACAGTTGTATCATGTACAAAATTAAATAAATGTGAAGTCGATATCGTTGTCCGCTCTCGAGATATCAAAGTCGAAAAACAACAATTTTTATTAGAATTTTAGGTACTTTTTCGTTTTTTTGTAAGAAATTGTCAATTCATTTTTTTTTTGGAAAATTTTACCAGTGTATTTGATCACCAGAAATTTAGTTCACAATAATACTAGTATTTTCCGTTCATTATTTTTAGCTTAGTTTAAAAATTGTTTTTCATTTTTTTAAGTTGGATGAAGCGTTTTTGTTTGTTTAAATTATATTAGTAAATGTAAATTTTATTATAATAATGAATATTACAATTATTACATAAATTTAATAAAAAAAAAAATCAAATTATAAAATACAAGTAAAAGCAAGGCTCCAGGAGAAAAACAACACAAGTCACATCAAAACAATTCCCAGAAAAATCAATTTAAGGTTTACTAACTCACAGAGGAGAAAAAATAAAATAACAAAAACACAGTTTTTTTAGTCCATCATTTTCTTAGATGCAGACAAAAATTTAATATTTATTCCATGTATAAATAGATTTAAAAAAATAATAATTTAATGAATAAAGTACGTGACTTTTGCCGTTTTTCCCTTTTAATCAAGCAGAAAACGAAATTATAAGTTTACTTACTTAATTAAAAAGAAAAACAAAATTCTTACAATATATAGTTTTGTAACCGATTATATTTTAAGTAGCAGCATTAAATATAAATAATTTATGGGATTTGTGTCGTTTTTCCCTTTTGATCAATTGTAGATGGGTGGGATCGTCCATGAATTAATCGCCACTTTTGAAATTACTTTCAATTATTTGGCAGAAAGATTTGTAAGAAATCGGGTAATCTTGTGTATAGTTTACTAATATTTAGGCAGGTACATTTTTTTAGAAGTTTTGAGACTTGGAGCCTTTCAATGACCTTCAAAAAACACTTGGTAGTTTAAAAAAGAGGTACTCTTTTAAATTTTTGGCTGCTAATCGCACTCACTCTCACTTATAACAAACAAACATACTTGATACATTGTAATGTTTATTGTTTATAATAACAACAATATAATACGATAATTAAGACTTGTGCCGTTCTTCCTCTGTATGGCTTTTTTTAAAAACGGTTTTTTACGTATAGAATAGCAATTTTTAAGAAAAAGAGAATAGAAAATCAGAAAGTACTTACAAAAACCTACAAGATGGCATCATTAGGTTAATTTTGAAAAAAATGGACTTGTGCCGTTTCTCCCCTGGACCCATCAGTTTTTAACAAATTAATATTTAAAGAATTTTTCAAATATTATAAAAAAGAAAACGAAAAATGTCAACCTTATTATTGAAAAACAAGTCTCCAGTGACGCTGGAGGGTTCTGATGTTTTTAATTCAAGCTTTTCGACGAGTCTAGGCTGCAAGGGCGCGGCGGCGAGGCTGTTATTTGTGAAACGTTATTGCTTAGACTACTATAGGTACCTATAGGTATAGATGAAGTAAATTATTAAAAATATTATTCTAAGAATTGATTCAAGAAAAGAATTGTATGCAAAATTGATGGTATTTAGCTTATACACCAAAGTACTTTTGTTAATTATATATTAATGAATTTAATATAAACTGAAATGATTATTGCCACGCAAAAAAGTGGTAAATTGGTAAACAAATATTTCTTATGTAAATATAACATATTTTTTAACTTTTAAAAATATTAACAAGTACACTTGGAAAACAAAAATCACGAAAAAGTGCGGTTTTTAATGATAGGCAGATGGTCAAGCTTTAAAAAAGCTGTCCAAAAAAGTAAAGGAAGGTTGTTCAGAACCGTTCATAAATGTTGTGTCTGAATAATTAGAAGGGTTAACGTCAAAGCTGGCCCTTTTAACCGAGTTTTTAACTAGAAGTCAAAGGTTATCTAGAGACGATGGTAAAAGTGGCGGAGGTTACGCTACTTATCATTTCCTTAAAATGTAATGTATGTTGTTTTTAAATGAAACTAGGATACAAACAATATTCTTTCATCAGGATCGAAGATCAGAAGCAAAATTTCCAATGCCACTTTGTTCATCATTGGTTTAAATCCAGCGAATTTTATCCTCCTTCATATAATCGATTCTAGGTACCTAATCAATGGCTTCTTTCGTAATATGAAATAACACACTGGCTATACTTATCAGTCATCAGACATATCCCAACCTACTGTGTAGCGGTATGGTGGACTCCACTAGAAATAGCTACCAACCTCGAAAAGCTGAGTAAAGTCCAAAGAACCGCTAGCCTAATTATGAGAAGTGCAATTCGCTCAACCCCCAGCGAAGCGATGGAGATCCTGTTTAATCTCACACCGCTAGACATTTTCAGTAAACAAACTGCCGCTAACACAGCAATCCGGCTCAAAGCCTCCTCACAGTGGAATAATGATAACATTGGCCACACAAAAATTATGAACAAATTCAGATCACTAACCTGTAACGTCGACTACATCATACCTCTTCTTCGTTTTGATAAAAACTTCAATGTGTCCATTCCCTCCAGATCCTCATGGGAGCTAGAGCCGCCGTAGATTGGAGAAGGCATGGACTTTTACACCGATGGATCCACAACAGATGAGGGAGTTGGCAGCGGCGTATTCTCCGACAAACTAAATTTAAGTCTCTCCTTTCGTTTACCCAAACATTGTAGTGTGTTCCAGGCAGAACTTCTTGCCATCAAAGAAGTCCTATCTTCAAATCTCATCAAATGATATACGCATCTTCTCGGATAGTCAAGCTCCCATAAAATCCATATAATCAGTCTCCACAAATTCAAAAGTAGCCCAAAATTTTTCGGGTCTTCCTCAAGGTAGTCACCTTGGACCATTTTTATTTTTATGTTACGTATCATAATTATTAGTCTAAATGTAGTATGTAACTTTTAAGACGAGTAACTAAATAAATAAATTGTAGATCATCTCTGGTGGAATGGGAATATCAATTCAACATTCACCTAATCTGGGTGCCGGGCCATAGAAACATTCCAGGTAATTGCAAAGTAGACGAACATGCAAAAAATGGAACATGTTTAGCACTATTAGAAAATAAATCTATTATCGGTATACCACTAGCTACGTGTAAGCTCATGCGAAAGCAAGATACTATAGAGAAGGTGAATCACACGAGGTCCAATTCACTAACCTGTTTGGCAACTAAATTAATCTGGCCAAAGCTTGATGCGTTCGGGATGTTGTCCAATGTTTGGAGGAACAAATCTCTCAGCTTGAATACAAAGCTACGACTGTTAACTCCAACGTCAAATCAGTTCTGCGATATGGATGCAGCACCTGGAAAATAACAACTACAATAACCAGGAAACTGCAAACCTTCGTTAATAGGTGTCTTCGAAACATCTTAAGGGTTTTCTGGCCTAATCGTATCTCCAACGAGGATCTACATAGACGAACAGGTCAGGAACCCATAGACACCATTATACGAAGGCGCAAGTGGCATTGGATTGGACACACGCTTCGAAAAGGTAATGCCTGCATTGCTTGCCAGGCAATGCAGTGGAATCCACTCACACCAGAAGGAAGGAGAGTAGGTAGACCGAGAAGCACGTGGAGAAGCTTGATGCTAAACGCTCAACGCAACTCATCTCGATATAGGTAGAAGGCACATTAAATCTGTTATAGGTGTCCTTACTGGTCACTGCTTAATAGAAAGACATGCTTTCCGACTTGGAGCTCCGGCAAATAATTTCTATAGAAGCTATATGGTTGAGGAAAAAGAAGAGTCAGTCACTCATCTTCTTTGCCATTGTCCTGCACTAGCACAAAAATGAAATTAACACTTTGGAGATTTCTGCTATAATGATCCAAGTGATCTAATTAACATTGACCTTCACAGTCTCAATCACTTTATTGCTAGCTCCAAATGGTTTCATATATGTACATATGTACTGTACATATAACTATAACTTTAAAATTGTGTTTTTAATTCATTTTCTTAGTGAAAAAAAGTATAATTTTTCTTTACATATCTAATAACATACAAAAATTATTTTCTAGAAAACGATTCTAAGATTGTTAAGTTAGAGTCAATTTCATTAACACGCTTATATTAGCTTCACTTGTATGTATGTATGTATGTTTGTATGTATGTATGTATGTATGTATGTATGTATGTATGTAACCGACACCTTTACACTCGATTTTGACCCACTTTACACGAACCGATTTTAATAAAATTTTGTACACATATCAAGAACCGGTGGCAAAACAATAATTTCATAAGTTCATCTCAATATCCTTATCAGGATTACCAGGATTAAATATTTTAATCCCACAGCTCCTGCTTTTTGCTGATTTTATTATGCGCTTATAAATATTAATAGACTCCCACATTTTACGGTGGCTCAGTTGGCTAAAGCGCGGTCACGTTTCAGTTTGAGCGTCAAGGGTCGTGGGATCAAATCCTAGCTATGGGTGACTTTTTTTTTTTTTAATTAAAATTACGAGATTTTAAATAATAAATAAATAATTCCAATTTCATTTACAATTTTAATCAAATAAATGGGTCAATGAAATGTTTCAATGTTTTCTTAAATCACAAAAGAACATCAAATCTGTGAAAATAAATACAGTTTTAAAAAAACTAAAAACTTTTAAAGCACGTTAAACTAAAAAGTTAAAAATAAATATAGTTTGAAAAAACTAAAAAACACGCTTTTAAAACCCATCATACTAAAAAAGCGGAAAATAATTTTTAATATAAGCTGAAAACAATAATGAACTAAAAATACAAGTGTTATTGTGAATAAGCGTGGGGCGCTCGATATATGAAAAAAAAATATGGCCAATGCGCCCAACGCTTTTTCACAATAACACTTGTATTTTTAGTTCATTATTGTTTTCAGCTTATATTAAAAATTATTTTCCGCTTTTTTAGTATGATGGGTTTTAAAAGCGTGTTTTTTAGTTTTTTCAAACTATATTTATTTTTCTAATGAATTTGTATCTGCGTAGATCTATACTTTTTGAAATGTTTGTATGTAAAGTCATACGTAGTATATTTCAGGATTACATAATTTAAATAAATATTTTTTTTAGAAATATTGTAACCCTCAACTTAAATACTCAATTTCAACGAAATGTGTCGCAAAAAACATTGGCCGAGAATGATAACGTCCAGTGTTGCAATGACCATCTGTTGGAACCGACAATTATAATAATTACCCACAATTAGGCGCCTAATGAACCGTAATGCAGCGACGGAAATACAAAACTAAATGAACCATTGCGTCTGTGAAATGTTAATGTTTTATTTTGAGTCTTGTACAGAATTTCATTGCAACACATATCCTTAACACGTTTCCATGATACTAACAGTCCAATATTGCAGAGATTCAAAAGACCATACAACCAAAAATAGTGTGAACAAAAAATTAAATTCATTTTTATTTGACGGATGAATAAAGTGTCCGAGTAAACACATACCCATACATACGTGTGTATAAATAATATTATATGCATATTATATATATTTATATAAATAATATCCTACAGTAAGGATATCAGAGTTTTTAAAGTGTATCTACTTTTAAATTTTAATATTATTGTTAGTTATTAATTTTTTTTTAATCAACAACTCTAATCACTTAATAGGTATGAACCTATTCTCAGGCTTACTGAATAAATCGGCCCAGCCGTTTCAGAGGAGTATATATTTCGCACAGCAAAATCATCCCCTTTAACCATAATAAATGTTACTAAAATTTTTACGATTCCGCAATTGCCTTGAATTTGAATAAATCAGTTATAAGATCTATTGTGCCCCCTCAATTGCCTTAGTTGATTTCAAGGGAGAAGATATCCTTATTCTGATTAGTTCTGATTATTTGAACATATTAATAATTCACCTGTTGATATAGGTTACAATTTTGACAAATAACAAATTGACAGTTTTCTTACGAAAAATAGAAACTAAAATTAAAATGTACGAAAAGTGTCAAAAATTATTTTGCGGCTTAAATATTTACATACATATCTTCCCAACAAGCAATGATATTTGTTTCAAATGTATGTATTTTATTTTCAGCATAGTATAATATATAATCATATATAATATATAATCAATATCTAAATGATAAAATGTTGACTAATATCAAATTGATTTTTTTTCTACAATAAATAAAATACTACAAAAAGTTCTACCGAAAATTTTTAAATATAATTGTTTTGTTAGTAATATTGTTAACGATCAATACGAAAGTTAATCGATTAATATCAGGAATGCCAAGTTTTCAAACTATAATGGGGAGTTATCAATGCGTGGATCGAACCCAGCCTCTAAAATGTATGGTTGGCTGAATAGATCTGTGGCCTATTGCACAACCTTACAACTTTGTGAATTACAAACGTTTTAACCACAAATTTGTAAACAAAATAAAGTTTTGTGTTTTTTAAAATTTTGTACACTACAAAATTGTAGTTGTGATTCACAAAATTTAAAATTGTTAAAAATTGTTTTTTCTGTTGCACAAAAATAAGTTTGTAATTGTAAATCACAATCACAAAAATTGTCAAAAATCTATTTTATTGTGAGTTTCTGTTGCACAATATGAAAGAAGATCACAAATTTATTTCAGTTTGTGAAAAAATTCTACAGGTGAAACACCTTGTGTAAATTTGTCTACAAACTTGTTTTTCATGTTAAATTATGATGTCTTTGCGTAGAAGGCACAGCAGTAGTGACAGCAGTAATTCTGAAGCGGATCTCGTTTTAGTAAAAAAAGTTTATCGTCCGCGTCAAAATTATAGTTTTGAAAATTATTTTAATTTCAATGAACGATTCCGACTGAGTTTTTCTAAAGCAGAGGAAATCATTCAAATTATTGGACCCAGAATACAACACAAAACAGAAAGAAATTGTGCATTAACGCCAAGACAGCAGCTTTTAACAACTTTACATTGGCTGGGCAATGGAGGGCAATATCATGGAGATGGGGATATGCATGCTATTGATAAGAGTACAGTATGTAGATGTGTCCATAGTGTGTGCAAAGCTATCGTTGACCTTTTATATGAAGACATTGTCAAATGGCCGAATCAGCTTGAACACATACCTCAAAAATTTCACGCTATTGCAGGTTAGTTAGCATCTTTTTGTTTTTATTACCTCTCAAATCAAAATTTTTTAGGTATGCCACGTATTTATGGATGCATTGATGGAACGTTAGTTAACATTGATGCACCAAACTATTTTGAAGCTGCTTATGTGGATAGACATGGGAATCATTCAATAAATTGTATGTTAGTATGTGGGCCTGATTATACATTCTATTATGGGTATGTGAACTGGCCCGGAAGTGTACACGATTCTAGGGTCTTGCGAAGAAGTCCACTGTATAGTCGATTTGAAAATGGTTTTCGTCCCTTTCCTAATGCTGTTTTACTAGGAGATACCGGGTATCCATGCAAAGACTGGTTACTTACACCGATTTTACGAGACACTTCCCCTATAATTGAACGTTATAATCGGGCACACAAATCTACTCGACGAATAATTGAAAATTCAATTGGGATCTTGAAAGAAAAATTCCCATGTTTAAAACATTTAAGATTACAACCTAAAAAAGCTGTTAATGTTATCAAAAGTTGTATAGCTTTAACTAACATTTCAAGAGCTTTGAATGATGGCAACATCGACATACCAGAAAACAGGGAAGATGGAAATAATTACGCAAATCAGATAGAAGAAATCGATGAAATTCAAGGACACGCTAATTTACAATATGCTTTAAGCAATTTTGAATAAAAGTATTAAATAAAAATGCTTTCTTGCAATACACATACCTAAATATGTTACTTATTTGTTTGTACAAACTTTATTTTTGTAAGAAATTAAATTATAATCATTATGAATTTAAATCAAACAAAAAACTGGTATTCTTTTTTTAGACATTTTACTTCTCAAAATTCTGAAAACTCTAACACTCTGTCCTCTTGTTGTGATGAAACAACTCCTTCAACGCCGCTAGTCAATAAACTAGCGGGTAGGCCAAGTTCCTTCTCTTTTTTTCTTGCGTCAAGCTCTAAGTTGTAAATTTCCAATTGTAATCGTTTTTTCTTCAACGCAACAATCTCTGTGTCTTCCAACTCTTTCAGCTGCCTCTTTTTACCAGTATTTTCCAAATATTTTGATTTTCTTAACAACAAGAACAAAATAATCAACGTGTCGTTACGAACATTTTAAGAATACCTACTCTTTTTCTCCTTTCTTTACTATTGTACTATCTTTTTCAACTACTTTTTCTACATTGATGGATTGGATAGATGATTCGTTGCCTTCATCTAAGTTGGCAGAAGAGCGAGAAGGGGGGATTTCATTCTCATCTACTATCCCCTGCAAAATGGGTGACTCTTTACTTATTATATCAATTATAATATAATCAAGATCATTCAATTTTCAGTTTGAACCTCCCGAGGAACCGGTTTTTTTGGCATTATCGACCTTGAGCTAAAAAATAAGAATTCAATTGTGTGTAATAATGTATGTATGTATTTCCAGACCAAAAAGTTTTACCATTGTTGCACGTTTCATGTTTTGCCAAATAACATTTCTTAAATGTTTCCAATCCTTTTCCTTACTGACAATACCTTGTGATATTAAAATATCTGATATAGTCTTCCATTCGGTAATTTTCATCCCGTGGGAAAGTTGATCAGAAAACTTTCCAAATAATATTTCTTTCCTCTCCCTTATTAGAGAAGCCAAATATTTTTTGTTTTGATTATTCATTTTTTTGTTACGCTGGCGCTGGTTGTTTACGCAACAACGTACACAAAAATAGTGATTTAAATTTGTAACTTACAAGTTCCAAGCATAAATGGTGCAACGGTTAATTGTAGATTTACAGTACAATTTGTAAATCCCTTCACAAATATGTGAACCCACTTATTTGTAGTTTGTGCAAAGTAAATTCAAATACAAAATTTGTAGTTGTGAACTACAAGTACAAATTTGTGGTTGTAATTTGTAAACTGGTGCAATAGGGCACTGGATGAAATTTGGCATAGATAAGATATACATAGACTAGTCTGAAATAGCACATAGGTAAAATGTATTTTATTTTATATTGTTATTGCTTAACAATCAACACATTGATAAATAAGAATAAGGAATAATAATATTTTTATAGAAACTAATTTTTGAAAAAAATCTACTTTAAAATAATAAACTACCTATGATATTTTCTAAAAATTTTAACTTTTAAATTATATTTTTCAAAAACAATATACTTCAACGAAAAAAAAAAAACAAATTAAAAAATAGAGTATTAGCTTTCCAAAAAGCTTTAGCTCTCAGCCAACTTTTAACAAGATTTTCCCTCTCGCATAAACGAAGGGAGCTGGATCACCCCTCTCATAAAATTTCTATCTAAAGCTATATTTAAAAATAAGTCTGTAAAATATAACTATTTTTGGTTAATATTTTATTTAAGAAAATCTCAAGTTTTCCGTGCCTGTTTCGCGTTCAAAAATAATATTTATTTTTTACAAAACTTACTGAAATAGATAACACTTTGCTTTCATCAAAACATTGCAAAACAACACTCAATTTCTAGTGAAAATAATTAATACCTATCACAAAGCAACCAATCTTACTGCATTGTGCGCCGGCATGCAGAAAGGTGAATATTGAATATTCAGCCATATCCACCAGAGATGATCGACAATTATAGGCTGTAACTGAATTTGTGGAGACAGAGTCCAGGGATTTTATTGTAGCTTGTCTGTTGAAAAGATGCGTATATCAGTGGACGATATAGCACGTTTTTTTGAACCAAGGAGGACTTCTTTGATGGCTAGAGGTTCCGGCGACTTCACCGACTCTGTCGTAAGCTTTGTGCGGAAGTCGATCCCATCTCCTGTCCAAAGTGAATCATTCTTCCATGAAGATCTATAACGGATGGACACTTGAAAGTTTTTATTAAATCGAGGATGAGGGTGTTATGTGAATGAGATCAGAATATGTGAGCCAACATCATTACTTATCCACTGCGTTCTAGAGAAAGAACACCGCCGTGTGGCCTTCCTAATTTATGATGATAGGCTAATAGTAATATGTCTTAAATCTTTAGGATTTCTAGCTTTGGGAATAAAAACAACTTTGACTTCTCTCCAAGACTAGTGAATGTGAGCCAGAGCTATGCAACTATTTAAGATGTTAATCAGAATAGAAAGTAGAATATCGGAATTAATATTATTAATAAAAGTTGAAAGCAAATGTGATCAGAATGTATTTGCATACATATCTCCATACATTATACATATATTTTTCGAAATATGTATAACTTGAAAAAATCAAATAAAAAATCAATTCTATTAGTTTAACCTTTGTTAATTATCTAAAAAACTAAAACGTGACCTTGTTTGTAACGGTCACATTAAATATTTTTAAGTTCATAGGCAAACACTTTTATATAAAATAGCTACCTACCAGTGGCGAGGCGTCCATATATGTAAGTCGATTATTTCCGACTTACCTTTTGAAAATTAGATCCTTCTGGCGACATGAATGTAATTTAATCCCACACCTGCACACGCTGTCAACATTACTTTAACAACTTTGCTTTCAACTCTTTACACGATGTATACACATGTTTGCTTTTCAACTTACTTCTTAACAAACACAAAACTATACCAGCAACAAAATAACCCGAAATATGTCGGGTTACAAAACATATCCCTCAATAGAACAAATCTGTTATCTTTCCTCTTCTTTCATTTACTGTTCACTGCGTGTGACACCTCTCTGTTTAATACACGCTTTCTTATGGGACAAAATAACCCGGTTTTCATCGACTTATTTTTTGGTGTGTATTTGTGTGTATCCCCACCCCATGCTTTTGACCTGACTCAAGAGTCTAGCTGATGAATCATGTGTGTTGCGCAATGCGCAGTGCGCATGTCAATGTTGCTTGAGGTCGTGGCGGGTTTCATAGAAACAATAATAACTCGGTTTCCTTCGACTTATTTAAAAAATGTGTGTCTGTGCAACTCCCAATCACTGCGCTGATGAACCAACATGTATCAGGCAGGTTGACGTTGAAGATGTTTCTGCAATAAAATAACTCGCTTCTTTCCGACTTATTTTATGAATGTATCCACTGGAGTGGATCCTATATCTCAAAGGTTAAGGTTGAAACTTCATTTCCCAGTAGCTTGAATATTAGCTTTAATTTATTTTTGGCAGAAAGTCCAGAAAACAACTGCAACTTTCATAAAGTCGAACATTTGGCCCTAATAAATGTGGAAGTTGCAACAGGATTATACTTATTTAAAAATTCAAATTATAAGCAGAACGCAGTGCAACACTCGGTGTGAAATTGAATATTGAAAATTTAGATTTGAAAGCTTGAAACTTAAAGTGTGAAATGTTTTTCGTTAGAAAACTTTAGTAATTTGATTAATTTATTTTTATAATATAAGACTTTATGTTAACTAAAATGAATAGGTAGCTTTCAACATTATAAATATAAAAAAAATCTTTTAAATTTTAATTTAAAACTCTTATAACTATTTGATATTCCTTTAGAGTTGCAAGCTAATATCATTACGGAATATAATGTATATTTATTATAATTTTGATTTAAAAGAGTAATTCTTATGTGTAGGTTTACAGTCTACTGCCTATATTTCAGCCATTTAGTCTAATTTATTGTATCACAATATATTGGTATCTATATTATATAATTATATTTTTATTTGGAACTTCAGTTGGAATAGTTGGAACTTTTTAAGATTTATACAGATTGATACGCAGATACACATTACACGAAATTATTTCAAGTAATCATTTGGAATTTAATATTTTGGTGACCAATTTTTTTCCGACTTACCTTTTGAAATTATTCACGCCTCGCCACTGCTTCCTACCATATCTTGCATTTAAGGTAAGTAACTGCCATCCGCAAAATATGCGTAGATTTTTAAAAATACAAAAATTTGAGCTAGCTCAAATGTGTTAAAGAACATCATTTCAATTAAGAATGCTAAATGAATATATATTTATTACGCTCATTGCTCTTCATATGGCCTAAGTTTTATATTGGCAAAAAATGAAGAACCCTTGCTATTGAATCCAATAAATTTGAATGGCCTTTTTTTAACAATGTATGGTTCCATCCTAAGCTTTGGTGAATGTGTTAATGATTTAAAAAATTACTTTTGTACAAAATAATTTTAAATATTCACTAAAAACATATGCCATTTTTCGAACTTTGAGAAAACAAAATCTCTCCTTATGCATAGTCTAAAATAAGAACGACCACTTAAAACTGCAGTACCCTTACAAAACGACACCATGTTGTTGATAAGCATACAAAGTTCAATACTAATATTTACATCATATGTATGTACATTGGAGAACGCCTTATCACTAGCTTGGTGTCGTAGTTGTATATATCTGTTTGTACTCGAGATGAAGAAATATATTTACAAAACATGAGTCTCGAAACTTTGTTCGGGAGTACAGTATATTTTTCGGGAAAAGTGAAGTCTGTTACAACAGCAAAAGCTTTTGTTGAGCTACACAAGTTTTATTCCCCTCGGACGGAGATGTATCACTCTAAGTTAGTATCACCCAGCATCAAAAGTTACTTTATCGTCTGCATTATATGTAAATGTTATTTGCATGTTTTCGCAAAAGTGAATAGAGTATTGGCGCAGAATCGGGAGAGGGAAATGTGAGCAACAATAATACTTTAATGGAGGAACATAGTGTTTAATTTGTGTTATTGTACCAGAAATAGTTGTCTTCTGCCACTTTTTGTTGACGTCTCTTTCGTTTAGCCTTGGAATTTTTTTCTTCTTCATATATGTCCAAAACCTAGGTACTGGTTCACCATTTTGTATATTAACCTGAAGTTATACAACACAATACACTGAAAAAAATATGACTTTGTCAATATCACTAACTAGGTACATTTTCTTTTACAAACAAAATGTGACTTAAATTTTAGTTGAAAAATTTAATTTGTATGCCTTTAACATATGTATACTTTCAACTTTAAAAATTAGCAACTAACAAAACGCTTCTAGAAAAATTTTAGTATGCACTTTTTTTAATTGTGTGTAAAAAGTTTAACAAAAATCTTTCAAAAGTATTTTTTAGAAAGTACATAGAACAGAACAGTTCTATCGCAAGTGTTTTCTTAAATTAAAACCTTGATTTCGCCTTACTGTATTCGTAAATGTTCCTTCTATTTTGCTTTTGCTATCATGTATTTTATATTGATTTATTTATACATTGACAGCCTTATTTATAAACGCCTCATAAAGCCTGCATAAATTTATACACTCCTTTTAATGCCTCTAAACGCGAAAATGTTATTTATAAAACTTGAATAGAGCCATAATAAGCTAAACGCGTTTTGAGGTTGAATAGAGCCTGAATAAGAAAATTACATATAGTGACGAAATGTCATGGTTTGTGCCCATAATAGAAAAGAATAAAAAAGCCTTTTCAATTTTCTTCCTTATTAAATGATTTAAATAATTTAAATCGAGTTATTCTGACTCCGATAAGGATGAAAAGTGTACAAAAAAGAATTAATCCAATGGAACTAAGCCCGGGCATTCACGATACAAAAATTGCGCAAATAGGGGTTTGAACAGATTTTATGTGTTGTGAATAGGGCTGTTTATGCGGTTTGTTCAGTTAACTGCGTAAAAAATCAAAACAATTTTTATATTTTGCTCAGGTTTGTGAGTCAATTTGCGCACTTATTTTGTATCGTTAATGCCCGGCCTAAGCGATGGAGAAATTAAAAATAAATATAGATTTTCGACAGAAAATATAAAAAAAAAATAATTAGAAGCCTTTCAAACAAAACAACAAACATTATCGGACAAATCCCAATTTGCCGAGCGCATTCTTTTCGCCTTTGATTCCATTTTGTATTATTATTACTATCGTTCACCTATTTCATTGAAAAAAGAAGATACAATTGATTTAATTATGACATCTAAAGGAATAGATTTCCCATTTTGGTACTTTTTTTTGCATTAGAACTGCATAACTTTTGTTTTATAAATACTAATCTATGCAACGTTGAATAGACCCTACATAAATCTTTATACACAGCATAACTCTTCATCTGTTTAGAGGATTCTGTTAAATAAGACTGTGAATTTTTACTTAATATAACGTAAATAATATATAGTTATATATGTATATTTATTATTTATGTTCATGCATACGGTATTATTTGTTTTTGTTTGACTTTGCCAATGACTAAAAAAATGTTAAGGGATCTCAATTATACTTTCCTAACAACCATTGGTCAGTTCATCAGTCATTTTTGGGCATTAGCACTTTTTTAAGTTGGGTAACTACTAAAAAACTAAGGATTAAAGGAAAGAATTAAAGTCACACACAAAACAACAACGTCATATATTAAAGCAATACAAATATTTCTCGTTTCGTTTTCTACTTATTATTAAAAAAATTGTTGGGTACTAGACTTTTTTGCTTCCAACAAAAAACATATTTGAAAACTCTAATATAGTAGACATTTCTGTTCGAATTTCACGATTATATTACACAACTTAATCCTGTTATCATTATTTTTTCTTGACTCCATTAGTTAAGGTTTTATTTTGAAGAAAATATCTAAGAAAAGAAAATCGTGACATAAATACTTTATGGCTTCCTTCCAATGGTATTTATTTACTTTTGTTTATTTGTTTCCCCTTCAATGGTTTTTATATTTTATTATACAAAACCAATTAAGTTGGCTTTGGATTGAGAACTTTGGACATGAATTGAACTTTTTAACAGTACAGACGCTTGTTTAGCTTCACGCCTTCACCCTCCCACTTTTGTGTTAAAATATTGGATTTTGGGTTGAAACGAGGAAAATATTAGGCACTGGTATTGCTGCACAAAAACACACTTACTGAAAGGTGCGGATGCATTTTATATTCAATCTAATGGAAATCAAAAACTCTTGAAATTGTTGAGCATTTCATTTATAATCATATTTATGTACATTAAATATACATATGTATATCTAACATACTCTTATACTTTTTAAAGAAAAAAGAGTTAAGTGTCATGTATTAAGCAGATAAATTTTGACTTGTTTTTAAATCAATACTAAAAGCTAGGGCAAATTTTAAATCTTTTACTTACTTTTTCTAGATGTTATAATCATTCTTATTTTATTATTTTATTTAAGTTCATGTTTATATGGTTTCCAAATCAAATTGACTTCTTTGTATTTATGTATGTGTACTCATACGAGTTAAGGGAGCGATAGTTTTTGTATTTATTTTTCATTCCATATAAAAACGGCTAATCGAAAAACCCAACACATATTTGATTATTTTCAAACTTTGTGGAAATCATCTCTAAGGTTTCAGAAAATAAAATCCAGCTGAATTTAATTTTCGCATGCGCCATTCCCCCGCTACACCCCTTTTTAAAATAGTTATTTGAATGGAGTAAAATTTTTTCTGTAAGAACTTGAATAGGTACATGTATGTGATATCCATGTTTGAGGTTTCATTTCAAAAATAAAAACAGTACTATCTTCAAAAAGTTTACTTTTTTTCCTAAAATTAAACTCTCTCTCATTTTCCGGCCGTTGGATGTAAAGCTAGGTTAGGTTAAGGTGGCTGCTGGAAAGAAGCCCAGTACACTTAGACCACTAATAGTTCATTGCGATACCACTCCTCCTACTCGTTGAACCACTTGGAGCTAACAATGAAGTGTTTGAGACTGTGAATGTCTTCGTTGTTTAGAATGTTGGGATCATTGTAGTAGAAGTCTCCGAGGTGTAGTCTACGTTTTTATGAAAGTGCAGGACAATAACAAAGAAGATGAGGAACTGACTCTTCTTCTTCCTCATCCATACAGCTTCTACAGAAATCGTTTGCCGGAGCTCCTAGCCGTAAAGCGTATCTGCCTTCTCCATATGATATCTTGTTTAAGCATGAGTTTTCATGTAGCTAGTGGTATACCGATATTAGACTTGTTATCTAATAGCGGTGGATTTGTTTAGTTTTTTGCAAGTTCGTCTGTTTTGCAATTAACTGGAATGTTTCTATGGCCCGGCACCCAGATTAGGTGAATGTTGGATTGATCGGTTATCTGCACCAGACATGATCTACAATTTTGGGCTACTATTAAATGAGTGGAGACTGTTTCTAAAGGTTTTATTTGTATTAGAGGTCAAGCTATTTCCAGATTTGTTAAGGACTTTTGTGAGGCCTTTGACTAAGTTCCTCAGAGTTGGGAAGTGTTTTATACAATTATGTAAGGTGTGAATAATCTTTGTGTTGTTTCACTGTATACAGAGGATTGGCTTGGGGGTTCGTCACTTACATATTTCGAAATTGGATGTATCTGTGATCCGAAAATGAGTGATCTTTTGATACTTTCCAATTTGAAAAGTCGTGATGAATTTTGTTTGGTGACGAATGTAGGATTATTTCCTACGTTGCTTACTATAAGGTTAGTACTTAATATATAATCCAAAAGAGACTCATCTCTGTCGTTAATGTCTGTACTTCCTCACACAGTATGGTGTGCGTAGACGTCACTATCAATTATTAAGCTGATTTTCTGCCTGTAACTCACTCGGCTCTGGCTCTATACGAGCTGTAGCGCCACAAAATGTAATATATATTTTCTCCCGGTTACCCTCCAACAAGGTGATGTTGTAGTCCTCCCAATTCTGAGGAAGAGTTCAGGAGAACTCACCAGGGTCTTTTGCAGGAGTTTCGACCTCTTTTGGGGGAGGAGGAGCATTATTATCCTCCCTCGTTTGTGATTGTAGGCGGTCCTGGGTTTTCCATCATTATACCCATAAATAGATCGTGCCATCGATATCCTTCGCGACTACTATCTTGTCTATTACAACATCACTGAAAGACTTATTTGTTTTCTGTGGAGTGCTGATGTTAAGTACTTTAGGGCGTTTGGGTTCGGGAGTGTTTCCTTCCACCGACCTTTGACGCATGGACTTAGAGTCCCCACCGCTCTGAACGTTAGTTTTATAAAGTATGCTTTTTGACCACTTGATTTTTGTGTCATGCTGAGAGGACCCTTCGACTCCAGTTTGTTCACCGAATCTCTTCAGAATTCTTTCAGCATTACGCTTATCCTAGGAGGCCGTAGAGGTCTTGTCTTGGACCCATGTTTTGTAACTTTTGAAGCGATAAAACTCGTCGAGAAACGGTGAGAATTGGGACGAAATTCATTTTATCGCATCGTCTTGTTTCTGTAACTTTGACAGTTGTACATTTTATCGAATGGAACAAACATAAAGCAGGCGAAGCGCGAAGACCAAGAATAATGTCGGAGGCAACAAAGGTAATATATAAATAATAAATAATTGATATAAGAATTTAATAAATAAATATTATATTATTAGAGATGCGCAAGATTATCAAAGTGCCAGAAGGACACACTGGTAGATTTATGGCGGAGAACAAGCCGTTTGCCCGCGGTCAGTTAACCGATGCCAACAGCCGATAATCAATTCTTCCTTTTTTGTAATTTGAAGTAGCTGTATTTTACTTTTTTGTTGTTTTTTTTTTCAATTTTATGTACATAGATATGTTAAATCTTTTGTTTTTTCGTTTCATTTCAATAAAACAAAAAAAATGTTTACATGACCTTGAAAACACTGAATTGAGAAATGTTTTTGTTTTTGAATTTCAACATGAAAATTCGTCTTATCGACTTCCAATGGTAATTCCAGTGAAAATATATCTGAAATTGAATTTATTATTATTATTAATTTATTGGAGGCCAGGCCAGGTACCCACATACTCTGTTAACGACTGAGCTAGTTTTTTGATTGGGCCCTCAGCCAGGCGGCCAATGAACGCTGAATTAAATATTGAATATTAATGCATTCTATTGTCTTCTATTACACGATTAATATAGATGCCTGCGAAGCTTTGAACAACATAAGTGCAAAAGAAAAACATGTGATGCAAGGAAATCGCCCTGAGTCGCACGGGTAAAATTTTCATGCGACAATTTTACGTCTCCTTTCATATCTCAACATTATAAATCTTTTTTATACTAATTTTTATTCCAAAATTCATATTCATCATAAATAAATAAAAAAAAAAAATTATAAAAAAAATTTAAACATACAACAACGGAATAAAAATAAAAGAGAACTGTCAAAATAGATTCATGAATCTGGTTTCATTGTGTAATAGCAAACATTATGACGGTTATAATTATTACAGTCTTCACACAAGTTTCTGCATTGGAAAAATCGATAAAACTTGTATATTTGTGCAATGTATTTCAGCTAGAAGTAAATAGTTTTGATTCCACTTCGGAAATAATTAGAAATAATCAAAATTCACGATTCGACGCGAAAAACCACATAAAAGTGTTCATTTGACTTGACGTGAAAATAAACAATGAACAATGAAAATAAACAATGTAAAAATGTGCACATACAATTAAACTCCAACGAGTTTGATGCATTTAATATCAACAAATCGGTTTTGGGAACTATTTGTTCTCGTCGGTTCTATTAGTTATTTATTTATAACGGGTGATTTTTTAGCTGGTTTGGTTTTGGCAACACTGGTTTTGACAGCTGACGTGTGTTTAGTACCTTGTGTTACTGTCAAACAGCTTCAGTTTGGTTTGCAATTTAACCATGGATCGTCTTACAAATGAACAACGCTTGCAAACTATTGAATTTTACTATCAAAATTCGTGCTCGGTTCGAAATGTTCATCGCGCGCTGCTTCCATTGTATGGTCGGCATTCTCGACCTTCTGAGCAGTCTATTCGGAAGATTATGACCAAATTTAGCACCAAATTTACTTTGTTGGACATTAAACCACCAACACGTTTAAGTACTGTGCGTAGTGAAGAAAATATTGCGGCCGTATCAGCTAGTGTGACAGAAGACCGCGAAATGTCGATTCGGCGCCGTTCCCAGCAGTTAGGCCTTTGTTACAGCACTACGTGGAAAATTTTGCGGAAGGATTTGGGCTTAAAGCCTTTTAAGATACAGCTGGTGCAAGAACTAAAGCCAGCCGACCTACTACAAAGCCGAATTTTTGGTGAATGGGCTCTTGGGAAGCTGGCCGAGGATCCGCTTTTTTATCGAAAAATTGTGTTCAGCGATGAGGCTCATTTTTGGTTGAATGGGTACGTAAATAAGTAAAATTGCCGCATTTGGAGTGAAGATCAGCCAGAAACATTGCAACAGCTACCAATGCATCCCGAAAAAGCCACTGTTTGGTGTAGTTTATGGGCCGGCGGCATTATTGGGCCATATTTCTTGAAAGATGATGCGAATCGCAGCGTTACTGTCAATGGTGAACGCTACCGAGCGATGATAACAAACTTTTTTTGCCCGAAATGGAAGTTCTTGACTTGCATGATATGTGGTTTCAACAAGACGGTGCCACATGCCACACAGCACGCGAAACAATGGCGCAATTGCAAGGCGAGTTTGGTGAACACATTTCACGTTTCGGGCCGGTCAATTGGCCGCCTAGATCGTGCGATTTGACACCATTAGACTATTTTTTGTGGGGGTATGTCAAGGCTAATGTCTATAGGGACAAGCCCGCTTCGATTGACGCACTGGAAGCCAACATCCATGCATTCATTCGTGAGATACCGGCCGATATGTGTGAAAGAGTATGCCAAAATTGGACTCAGCGGATGGGCTACATTTGCATGAAATTATCTTTAAACATTAAATTGCAAGGTTCAAACTATCGATTCAAATAAATATTTCATTCATTTTTTGGAATTTTTTGTGTTTTTTTTTTTTAAAGTTCTAAACCTCTTAAAAAATCACCCATTACATACATATATTAATATAAAGGATACTATCGTGTGCTCCATCGGTCAATAATTAAAAGTTTGCATATTGCATTCTAATAACAATCTCGTTGATCTCTCGGCTAAAAAACAAGACTTCCCTATCTGCCAAATAATTAGTTCGATCTTTGTGTTGTCCCTTACTGGCAAACTAAAAGAGAATTATACTTGTATTGTAGTCACTTTTTTTTTTAAATTATAGTCATCTGAATATTACATAAAAATTAAAATAAAATGACGGACGCAAATAGAACGAACACTGTCTTGTATACCTAGTATAGCAAGGGCCAACTCGAAAATAAATCAATCACAAACGGCTAATGATCTCACATGTCGGTTAAAAATGTTTGAAAAATACTTTTCTGATTATTTATACCTCCAGGACCCATGTTCTGTAACTCAGGCGATAACTTATCACATCGTTACAAAATGAAACAATTTGTTCCCCACTTATCGCCAGTGGAAAAATTTGTATTTCTGTAACTTGTTGCGATAAATTCAATTCGAGATAATATGTTCACTGGAATTTCCATTGGAAGGCGATAAAGACAATCTCTCATGTTGGCATTTAAAAACAAAAACATTGCTCAATTGAGTATTTTCAAGTTCATGTAAACTTTTTTTTGTTAATAAAGAAATGCAAACTTAAAAGTTAATAAAATTATTAGTTGAAACGAAAACAAGATTAAACATATATAATGTACATAAAATTAAAAAAAAAAATACAAATAAGGAAGAATTGATTGTCATCTGTTGGCATCGGTGAATTGGCCGCGGGCAAACAGCTTGTTCTCCGCTATAAAATCCATCAGTGTCTCCTTCTGGCACTTTAATAATCTTTTTCATCTCTATAATATAATATTTATTAATTAAGTTCTTGAATCAATTATTTATTATTTATGTATTACCTTTTTTGCCTCCGACATTATTCTTGGTCTTTGTGTTTCGCCTGCTTTTTATGTAATGATAAATTTTGACATTTAAAGAGAAAGACTTATCGACTTTCAAAGATACAGAAACCCATTTTATCGAATTTTTCCAGGATTCCTATTCCGTTTTTTCCTGTCAATTAACAACTATCAAAGTAACAGAAACCCGACGATACGATAAAATGCATTTCGTCCCAATTCTCACCGTTTCTCGATGAGTTTTTTCGCTTCGAAAGTTATAGAACATGGGTCCAGGATTCAATTGGGAAAAAAAAACGAGGAAAGGGCACAAAAAGTCTACAAGGAAACCATAGAGGATTTGTATTGCACCACAAATGCACACTCATAGATGAACTTAAGATTTTCAACTCATCTGACTAACTTCCTTCTTTTTTAGCTCACTCATCTGCAAATTGCAGTCATGATCTCCCTAAAATAAAGCCTCCAACATTCTTTGGAGAGTACATAAAATAAAATAATTTCATTCAGCAGTTTTGAGAAAATGATAGATTCAAAACCTACTCCAATAATAAGGTAGTTCCAGTTGTTGGCAGACGATCTAAAACTTTCCCTCCAATCCTTAGATGTAACTTCTTAAGGATCGGTATGGCAATAAGTGCATTGTTTTCAATCTCACATTCAAGGACTATACAACATTCCAGCTGTGTCAAATAACTAAGGCATTCATCTTCGTTGCTCCATTGATAATGATGATGATGTCGATGGCCTTCTTGCAGCCTAAAGATCATTAGGTTTCGATACAGATATTATGAAAGCACTATTAATTCACATAGTCTCTGTAAAATCGGATCTTTAAACCTATGCCAAGTTGGATGAATCATTCTAGCTAAAATATTGCTATATCGTCATCAAAAGGCAATGATGTAAAATACGAATATCATCGCTCAGCAACAACTTTAGTGGTTGCCGAGTCTCTTTGTGCCTTTTGTAATATTACTAAGCACAAGAAAGCAAGTTCACCGAACTTCCAGTGTATATCATCAGTTTCGAAATGTGAATCGCATTGGATTATGCATAAACTGTCTTAATTTTTGAGATAGAGTTAAGGATTGTTCAAAATGCAAGGTACTATGTAAGGAACCACAAAATTCACTTCTTCGCCGCGACCTTTAACTTAAAACGTTCACCAAAAAGTCGTCAACAAAACACGCACCAATAACATTTACTGCCCTCAACTCTGGAAATGTTCGAGGTTTCTCAAACAGCGACATATTTACATATTTTTGGTAACTGCTATGGTTAACGTAAAACGAGTCGATGGAGCGACTAGCTCAAAACTTGCGTTTGAAGCGAACTAATTTCTATGGGGAATTAAGTGCTGTCGGCAACATCAACATACCAACTCGACAAAAGACGTCAACGTCCTTGAGGTCAAGCCAGTATAATTTTTTTTGGACTTTTCGATTTTGCCATTCATTACAACGAATCAGCCCCTTGCAGATATTAATTTTATACGCCCCAGGGTATTAATTTGCTAACTGGAGCAGATTGGTAAATGGTTGGTAAATCCAATCTTGTGACTAAATATACAATATATACAAAATGATATCAACTTGAATCCATTTTTTTGAATACACGAAATGATGCTTTCATAAATCCACAGTTTTCTTACAAAAATAAAAAAACTGCACAAAATTCTACCAAAAATTAGCAAAAAAAGTTTTTCCACTCAAATATCTGAAGAATCATTTTCAAATTTATTTCATTTCATTTACTAAAAATTAAACTAAGACTCCTATTACACCTTGACTCTTAAGTCATGACTCTAATTTGACAGCTCTCTTTAATTCAAATTTGGGTTGTTTCTGAAACCATACATTCTGTCTCGCTCTTTCAACTATAAGGGTATACATATGAACTCGAGCATGACGAAATGAAATAGAGAGGAATAGAAAAATAACGAATGAGTGAAAAAGAAACGTCAAATATGAGTCGCAAAAATGTTGCCCGCGACTCACAGGGCAGTTTATTTTCCGTTTTATCTTTTCGATTTTCGTATCTCTCTTGCACCATTGTAGTTCGAGAAGAGTTACGACTCGTTTTGACTTGACCGAGACCAACACTGAATGATTGTATCATTAGTAAAGTGGTGATTGCAATCAATCAATCTTTTTGGTGAACGATACAAAAGGAACTAATCAATCGCGATTGACACAGCACTACGACTCATGAGTCAACGTGTAATAGCAGTCTAATTTATTTTTTAGGTACATGACATAACTGTTGACATACACTGACAATCACTAGGATGAGGCCACATATTTTTTAATCGATTTTCGTTCTTTATACCTGCTGGAAATTTCGTACCCATACAAATTTACTACATTTGGGTAGGTAGATATTTTCTTTAAAAAAAGTAATAAAATTAAGGGGTGAATAGGGTGGCCATGGCAAAAGCTCTACGTTTTCTGATAAAATCCAGCTTTTGACAACCCTGGAAGTGTGGATGGGGGCATTGTCTTGTTGGAAAATCCAAGGCAGAGGTCCAAAAATATTTTTCATCTTCGGAAATGACCGTTCCAACAAGCATTTGTAGCTGTTTCCGTTCATTGTTGTAGAAAGAAACTCCAACTCAATTTTGCCATAGTAGGTGATAGCTCCCCACACCATAACACCTGATGTACGGCTGTGATGTCTTCCCAAAATTAGTTCCTCTTTTCTTAAATCATGGAAATAAAAGTTGTAACCATCGGGGCCGTCAAGGTTAAACTTTTTTTCATCCGAAAAGACAACGCATTTCCATTGACTGCTCCAAGAGACATGTTCTGTTGCAAAGTTCATTCGCAGCTCCTTGTGTACTTGCTTTAGAACAGGTTTCTTTTTGAGTTTTCTTCTCTGGATAGTACAATCTTTTCTTATTATCCTTCGGACTGTCGAAATACTGGCTGATACTCCGCTTTGGACCTTATTTTAGCAGCTGATTGAGTAGAATTTGAAGCAATACGTAAAATTAACCGCTTTTCTCGGGATGTTGTTGCTTGGGCTGCGTCCTTTTTGGTTTTTTCCATAGTTTTGAGGATCAGCAAGATAGTTGTTTACAACTGTCTTACCTCTGTTCAGCTTCCTTGCTATTTCTCGGCTTGAGAGTCCCATTTCCTTGAAAGCATCGATTTGTCCTCTTTCTGCCACTGTCAACGTCTTTCCGGAACCCATTTGTAATTGAAATTTAATAAAAAGAGTTATTTGTATAACTTTCTTAAATATTGCAACCAAAATATTGAAAAAAATTGCTGATGTCAACTTTTACAACGAAATTTTTGCAATGACCTCATCCTAGTGACGCACTTTTTTATATCCTTTTTAGGTAGCCCATTCATTAATGTAGGGAAATTCCAACGGTCTTTTCTAATTAACCCTATAATTGTATCACTTTGTTTTAAGAAAATATGTACCTACTCTCATGTAGTAAAATTTTCCGGGTTAAACAAATTCCAACAGGTATCGGACCGAAAATCGGTTGAAAAATATGTGGCCTCATCCTAGTGATTGGCAGTGTATGTATATGATAAGACTCTGACAAACATCAAATTGATTTTTTTCTAAAAACAAATAAAAAAATTTAAAAAATATAACAAAAAGTATCGAAAATTTGACTTGAATACATATCTCGAGAGCGGTCCATAATTTTATCTTCGAATGTTCAAATTTATTTTATTTTCATCTTACCGTGCGTCAGTCGCGTTCGTCGGCGGAAAGCAAAATTGTTCTAAGTCACAAAAATCTAATTTTATAAGAATTGAATATGGGAGTTAGAACAAATATTAAAAATGAATCAAAATCGTTTTAAACTTTAGAAAAATTGGGGAATATATAATATATATTTATATAAATAAATACATACATATGTATATATTAATACTTTAACAATTTTTTGAAGTTCCTTCCTAATACCTCTGCTTAAACTGAAACAATAAACTGAAAACAATAAAAAAATTTACCATATAAAAGCTAATATTAATATTCGTACGTTCGAGATACACTTTTTCGATAACGTATCTCAAGAATGAATAAAGATATCGACTCGAATTAAATTTTGTTCGGTAGGTTATAACTTCAAAAGAAGCTGAAAGGACTTTTATAAAAATTTGTCTAACGGTTTTTGCACCATAGCAGTTTAAAAAAAAGTGAAAATTTTAGTTTGTTGCAAATATCTCAGGAACGGATGATGCTTTTGACTTCAAATAAATTTTATTGTATAGATAATAATGTAATACAGGTTTAGTATAAATTTGGAAATAGTTCAACTTACCGTTATTTTTTAATGAAGGCAAAATGATATCATCTTCAAAATAATTTTTTATTATAGAAAATACTGTCCTTTACATCTGGTAAAATTTTCGAAGAAATCCAATTGACACTTTTTTTACAAAAAATAAAAAAGTACGAAAAAATTCTAAGAAAAGTTGGTAAAAAGTGTATTTTGACTTGAATATCTCGAGAATGAGCACCGATATTGACTTCAAATATATATAAGTTTATACAAAATACAATTTATAATAGGTATATGCTACAATTTTGACAAATATCGAATTGATATTTTTTTTACGAAAAATAAAAAAAAGTTTCAAATTCTTTTCACGTAATGTAAAAATACATGCGTGAGCAGCTGCCAGCCCAGAAACTGTATTATGTATGTGTGAATTTTTTGTATCTGTTGAATGTGTATTTGAAGGATTGTAGGTATTATTATGGATCTTTTTGCATTTCTATTTTCTGATTCTCTCATTCATGTGGTGACAGTGATTTTGTTTGGACGTAAAAAAGGTTTATTTTTGGAGTATCAGATTTTTACTAAATAAAGACTCTTAATTTTTAATATTAGTGTTTTTGTTTGATTTCCCTTAAACGGGCAACTACCTAAGGCGGACAAAAATTTCTGCACCATGGCTGTCCGCCCAAGGGAGATTTCACTGTATATATGTAAATATATATGACATGTTTTACATTTCATGAATTCTAGCAGCCTTGTATGTAAGAACTGTGGAAATTGTAGCAGCAAATCTTGTTGTAGACATACATTTAAATTGTCTCTAAAAAATTAAACCAATTTTGAAGATTTACCTGATGAGAAATTATTTTTGGATTTTATAAAATTTTCAATTTCAAAATCTACTATAAAAATATGATTGAACAACTTGAAATCTTTAGTAAGAAAACGGCCAAGCCTCTATGAAATACTTATTGCGAGATGCATTGCAGAGGTTAGATATTATAAAATAGATATTACAAAATTATCAAATAAATACAAGAACTTATTAAAATTCTTTGTATATTTATTTAGTACTCACTTTTGCATTGCACAATGGGTCTACAACTAAACGATTCAAATAATAATCATGAAACACTATATAAACAAAACAATGCAGAGTATACATACATTTATAGTGTATACACATTGAACTTTTCACTAAATCTATTTACTTTCAATTATACGATAATGAGTAAGCTGAATTAGATGAATTCATTGATTTTTTCACCAATTTTCCATCTAGGAGCAAAAGAGATTTCATCCATCCTGTCATGACCATGTCGGTGCCGCTAACCTATACAATTTAATTTACCCATCAAAACAACAACAATATAGCGCGTAACGCAAAAACTTTACATACATTATGTACCTTAGATATTAATTTTATTAGATGCGTATTTTCTATCTCATCTTTACATAGTCAGTGACCCAAAGATAAGTGTAGGTATTTATTGATCTTATTTGCTTGACATATAATATAATATTCACAATCAAAATATAACGTGTTATTTGGACTTTTTAAAATTTTTAAATCAACTTAAATAGTTTTGTCTATTAATTTTCAATCCATCTTTTAGATACTCTCTTCTGCTCAATATGTCGAAGAACGAACGACTTAATCCTCTTCTTTATCCAACTCAGTAAACTATTGATTTAATATTTATTACTTTACGTATGAGTTGGCCAATCAAGCAACTTACACCCATTTCTAAACACCACTTATGTATGTATATCTGTAGGAGTTTTGTAGTTGTACCCACCATCACCATCACGAGTAATCAATGATTCACATTTTAAGTTACCATCCTCAGCTACAATTTCCAAACTACTAACCACAGCACCCTTATCGGTCTAAAGGCACAATCTGGATCGTTCGTATGTACTACACTGTACAGCCCAGAATAATAGCACTATTGAAGACTCGTCGTTGCGATGAATTGAATGTATGGAATTTAAAGATGCAATTTAGGTTTCGTGGTGTGAGTGAGGGTAGCAACACCATAAAACAACTTCAATTCACGCCCGACCAAGCTGTCTCCTGTCAAATATATTGTGATCGTTGGGTTCCTCTTCAAATTTTAGTTTTGCAATTACGAAAAAATAATAATGGAGAATTAGATTAAATGGAATTGTTTTTATCGAACCTCGTCGTAAATGTATCGATTGTGATACTGATTTGGTATCAACTACAAAGCACAGAAATGTAAGGAGTAGAAACATTTGTACCTTGAGCGACGAAGACTTTATGAAGTGATACAACACAAAACATTAATACAAGATAGAACAGAGGAAAGAAAGGAAGAACCCATGACAACAGCACGCTGTAGGTTTCAAGATGGTAACTCATCTTTCTACTAACCGCGCACACTGATGCTTGATTTCGGTGATCGATTGGAACCGAGCTTTTATCAGTGGCTTGGCTAGGCCGTTGCATATTGCCAAATAGTTATGACCAACCCTGGGATTTCTAAAATAAATATACATAATTTGTATGTTATTGCTTATAAAATGTCTATAAAAGAGGAAATTTAGTAAATATCTCATTTTT
This sequence comes from Scaeva pyrastri, assembly GCA_905146935.1. Taxonomy (NCBI): domain Eukaryota; kingdom Metazoa; phylum Arthropoda; class Insecta; order Diptera; family Syrphidae; genus Scaeva; species Scaeva pyrastri. The sequence continues at coordinate 36,471,968 of LR989928.1, forward strand.
GGTGTCGTTTTGAGGGAAAACAGAATTTTTTGTCAATTTGTAAAAATTTTACAATTTGTTGACAATTGTATCATGTTGAAAATAAAATTTGAGAGATATTCAAGTAAAAATGCTATTTTCTACACTTTTGTTTGATTGTTTTAATTCTTTTTTTTTATAAAAAAAAATACCCATTCGACATTTGACAAAATATTAATTTTAACAATTGTGTTATCAAATAAAATAAATTTTTAGTTATATCATTGAGCTAAAAAGAACATTTTTTACTATTTTTTGTAGAATTTAAGTAGTTTTTTAATTTATTGTAAAAAAGATGTTTATAGAATTTTCCAAAATTTTACTAGATGTCAAAACTTAATTTCACATATTAAAAAAATATTGAAGTTGATATTACTTTTCATTAATTGTATATTTTACCCAAAGAACTTTCTTAAAAATGTTTCTATATTAAAAAAAAAATCGGTATGTTGATATTTTTCCACAGACTAAAATGTATTTGAAGTCAAAAGTGTTTTTTTTTTTAATGAGATATTTGAGACTAAACAAATAGTTCACTTTTTTAAATTTCATAGACACGCACAAGGCATTATGTACATATGTATTATGTATGTATGTATGTATATATGTTTCTATAGAAATATCTGATACTCAGATTTAGATTCTAGGGAGGACCGGACGTCTAAAATTATCATCAGATTTGTCAAAAATTTCAATTTGACAAATCGGATCGATTAATGAAAAGTTAACAATCTGTGTTATTTTGTATTAAACTAGTATTTTTGTGATATAGATTTGGTATAAATTTGGAAACAGTTCAAAAAACCATTATTTTTTTTTAAATTGAAAAACAAAAAAAAAGTTTGAGATTTTTTACTGTGTGAAGTGACGTAAATTTCAAGAATAAATCGATTACAATTTTTTTTACAAAAATTAAAAAATTCAAAAGAATTACCAAAATTATGTTTTGTTTGAAGTGTGCAACTACTGTTTTATTTTTGTGTTAAGTATACATATGTACATATATAGTAGATACCCAACTTTCTGAGATTAGTTATTAGGAACAAACTTACATTTACATTTTCATTAAAATATATTATTTCCCAGTCCATATGTATATTTATAAAACGCAGTACAACATTTCTCTGAATTTTTTTATATTAGGTAAAAACAGGCATTGCAAGTTCTTATCTAAAATAGTGTCCAAATTCAATAATGCAGGCCTCGAATGTTACAACAATAATTTAGTTAATCCACGTGGTCTAGAAGTTCATGTTTTACAAGTGTCAACCGAACTTCAGATTCCTTAATTTTTTTGTACTTGGCCTGGGATTCATTCGTATTAATTCTTAAAAAACAATTTGCATTGAGCTTATTTTAAGAATTTCGTAAAGAAAATCGAGTGTTACAGAAATTCAGATCTAAGCTTTAGTCTACATGGTCGTTATTGGATTATATATGTATGTTGGTTGTCAATAATCATGATCGAAGATCGAACCGGAATCTAAATTGTAATTTTTCTATGAGTATATAGTTGTGTTTTATTCAATGCTGTATAGCTAGTGAAGCTTTCAAGTTAATAAAACGACCAAACTCACTGTAGTGAATAAAGCACAGCTATTTTTGGAATAATCTTAAGCCTTGCTGTAGTTTTAAGGGTTTTATAATTCTTACACTGTTACTTAAATTAATAACCTAGATTTGCCAATGGTAAGCAAAGCATCGAGCTTTTGTTAAGTGTAATCAATTAAATGATTTTCATTAAATTGATTATACACCTACATACATATAAAAAACATGCAGCGCATTGATCAGCATTTAAATTACATTTTTGCTATACCTAAACCAGAATCATCTCGTATATAGACTTAGTACTCTAATTCGTGATACCACAGGCAACCATTCACGTGAAAATTCCGATGGAGCAGTAGCTTAGCCGCAAGGGATTACTCTAATATTCACCTACATGGAAAAATCTAAAATTGCAAAAGGAAAAATAGCTTTATTCCTCAAATCCTTACAAAAAGGGATGGTGGAGAGAAATCCAAAACATCCCAACCGAAATGGATGATTTTGCCATCAATTTTCGGTGGCTGATTTATGATTGATGATGATGATGTTGCGATGATGCTCATGATGATGGCATGATATAAAGAACGATGGAGGACTATTGGATTCTGCTGGTGTAAGAAAAAACGAAATCTCTACCACTTCAGAATAACATTACTATACAGTATTATTCAAAGTTGATCCTTTTTACAGCTAACACTGGCGTTATTGGTATTGCCATCAACGACCCCAATGGATGGCGACAGAATATTCTGTCTGAATGTGCACCATGCATCCGGAAACCATTTTTTATATTCGATGTCGGGACTTATAAAGTCGTCAATAATAAAGGGGCCCTTGTATTATATTTATTACATTCGCATACGGATTTATTTGTGTACATTTGTCTTGCTGTTCTTACCAAAATGCATACCTACATTGCACTTGTAGGTATTATATTATAGAACAGTTTCTGAATATTCTTCATACAAGCTGTTAAATTGCAATCTAAGAATCGAGTGCAACAAGTTGGAGTAATATTAATGTAATTGAGATATATTTGAACAATATTTTGTATTCAATATCCTTCACATGTATATGTGTGTATATGTATATGTAAGTAACTTGTGAATACATGGGATTATATAAAATTGATTGTATGTTCTAGAAGAAAATGCATCAATATCGTTGTTGATCCTGCAAAAAGTCTTATTAAAAGTTTTCAGGGGAGCACACATTTTTCATAAATAGTAAAAAGAACTTCTTTTTAAAATTCTATTTTGTTTAATTTACTAAATAATGTAAGTAAGAATCTATCTATCTAGCTAAATACATATGTATATACTCGTATATAAAAATGAATTGCTGTTCGTTAGTCTCACTAAAACTCGAGAACGGCTGAACGGATTTATCTCATCTGAGTCTTAAAATGTTCGTGGAGGTCTAGGATAGGTACAAAAGGTGAGAAGAATTCGAATAATTGCCGGGAAAAGCCTCAAAATAGCCCATATCTATCTATAAATATAAAAATCAATGCCAATTTTCGTCTTAACTTTATAACTGAAGAACGGGCGCACCTATCTTAACCAAATTTTTAAGCTTTTTTTTGAACTATTTAGAAGATAATTTCTGTAAATTTTGCACAAAATAGGTTAGGTGGATTTACACATAACACTACCTTTACCGAAATATAAGTGTTATAGCACCTTTACGTGTCAAAAAACAAATTCTTAGTTTTTTCTTTTGTCAAAAATACATATAAATAAACAAAAATAAAAAAAAATAAAATAAAATATTATTTCTTTCAAAAAATGACGACTGTAGGACATCACACTCACAACAAATTCATGCCTTGATTCCCATAATGCACTTTTCGTTCATTTGGGTGGATTATAAGAGAATTTGCTATTTGAACTTAAAAAATTCCAGAAAAATGCTGGCCAATCGTCTTCATTAAGATTTCCGTCAATATATACATAGGGGACTTTATATTTACTCAAAAGTTTTTTGATGATTCCAGTTGCTACTATATTTTTTATCCATACTATTATTATAAGGAGGAAATAGAGATCCTTATTAAAACAAATTATTATACATAAAAGAAAATTGATCCAAAAAATATAAAAACGTCGGGAAATTATTAAAAAAGGATTCTGTAAAAACAGAAAAAATTAGAAAATGTTTTAGATTTAATCACGTGTTTAAAGGATTTTGTATGACGCACATGATATTAGGAAAAAAATGTTTTTTATATTATTCTATTACATATTCAATTATTTACTGAACTAAATGGCGGAATAAGGTGATGAAATTTATACAGAACCTTTATCACTATTAAAAATAGCTATTAGAATAAATCTGAATTACACCATAGCAAGGTAGAGATTTTGTGTAGAGCTTGATTTTTCCACAAAAATGTATCTACAGAATATAAAAGCTTTTTAACATATGGTCATGGCTTCCGTCTTATAACGTTACATTGTACGTGTTTTTTCCTTATTACTAGAAAAACTGCAATGCTAATCTGATTTTTAAACATACGTCTGAAAGATATCTTCAATATCTAATTTTTGTAGAAAAAAGTTTTTAATTATCTCTTTTAGATTTTTAAATATTCCCCTCCGAATTGGCTGATAACGTTACATTTTTTGGAAGTAGCTGTTGAGGTTACTGGACATATTTAAAAAACTCTGCGAAATTGGTGTGCTAATTAATTTTTTTTCTTTTAGAGAATTGAGATAAAATTCCAATTAACAGTTTACCATTTTTTGTTTAAGAAAAAGTTATGTTTGTATGTGTTATTTGAGGTCAAATGTGTGTCTTATAACGTTACAGAAAAAAGTCTTATAACGTTACCTTCCGAATTCTTGTCTGAAAATTGGTGAAAATATGACTGAAAGGAAAAATTCTAGTAAAGTATAAACAAGAAAACAAATTTATCTAAAAAAATAATTTTTTTACCATAAGGTACTTCATTTTTTGTTATAACGTAAATGGGCGGATAAAAAAGCCAAAATATAAGCGAAAGGTCCAAAAAAATTTATTTAAGAAATTTTATGATTGGAATCGACACCAAACATCATTCTATGCAACACAACAAAAACTTCTCCAAAATTCCCATTTTTGTAAAATCGTATTTTAAGGGGGAGGGTGGGTGGTGGTCCAGGTAATACAAACTCATTTAATTGTTTTAGTACACCCAAATCATATGATACATGATTTTAGGGTAGCTTTTGATGCTTAATCCATTAAAACCAAAATTGGACAACCCTGTAAGAAGTTATAGTTCTTTACAGTTAATGTTGTATTTTTTAGAAGAACAGGTAAAATATTTTTTAAATTTCCTTTAAAATTAATTTTTCTTCGTCAAATTTGAAGCAGATAAATAATTTGGCATATAAATAAAGAATCAAGACAATTCACTAATATATTTGAAGTCCAAGAAAGTCTTAAACTTCATCTTCATTGACTTTAGCAAAACATGTCTTATAACGTTACACATCCTTAACTATTGTTTAAATGAAAATGGTCGCTTTATATCTATATATTTTTTTAGTTTTGTTAAATAAATACAAAATACTCAATAAAATTCAAAAAATTCAATTTCTAAAACTTTCATATGAAAAGTAAAAAAACTTTTAAGGAATTTTGTCTTATAACGTTACACGAATTACTCGAATTTGGTTATTTAAAATTTACAAACTTGAAACTTCTTTTTTGACAAAAAAATGAGATATTCAGGTAAGGTAAGATCTTTTCTTGAAAACTTAAGCGTATTCAAAAAAAAAAAATTATTATAAATTATATAAATTACCTTTTTACGAGCACTTGAATTTCCGGTCATTTTTAAAGAGCTCAACAGCCTGACTTTAACTGTGGCTTAGATCAAACTAGAAATGTTTATACTGTTGATAATGATATCGATCGTTTCTTTGAGATGTATTCTCTCAAAAAATGAGCATAATAGCGGTAAATTCTAAAAAAAAAAAAATGCCACTCGGTTTCATTTCTCGAAGCCATGACCATATATTTGAGATTACTAACTAACATAATCCATAAAAAGAAAAATTTTAAATATTTAAAAATTTTAAATATTAATCCGTGACGTGAAAATACTGTCTAAAAACCAATCTTTAAGCGCTCATCATTTCAAAGATGGGTTTTAGGCCGTTATTTATGTTTAATTACTATGTACTCTTGAGTTTATGTTAAGACGTTAAATTTGGGAGAGACGAAGTTCGCCGGGTCAGCTAGTAAGATATAAAAAGATGTTTAAAAATAATAATAAGAAAAAAATTGTCAATCCTAAAAATGAGCATTACTTTTGTTTGCTATCGCCCAGTTTACTCAGAGTTGAGATTTATGGTAACAACTAACTTAATTCTAAGAAAAAAATTATAATTACTTATTATGTACATAATTGAAGGTCGAAATTAATTACAATTTATATCTTTTCTATCCCGCTAAAACTTGAGAACGGCTTGGCAGATTGTGTTTTTGAAATGCTTGTCGTAGCCCAGGAAAGGTTTCAAAAGTGAGAAAATATGGAAAAATTGTGAGGAAAAAAACAACCAAATTTTCCTATACAATTTGATCCACCTGCAAAAAATTTTTTTTTGATTGTCAGTTGGTTCTCAAATTTATATATTTCAGTCGTCCGTCCAAAGTTTCCTGTCATTCTGCCACCATTATATAGTTATTAAAATATTTTATTATGAGTTTGTCAGTGCCTGAGACTGGTTTTAATAGCAAGAAAAGATGAACTTCAACTGAATACAATTCAAATAATTATAATTATTATAGATACACTTTTTTGTAAGTTCAAATAGTAATGAAAATGTTGATTGGTTGTTAACTTATCGACAATCTAACAGCCAGGTGTGCTTTTAGAACACAATTGGAGCTGGACAAAGTTCTCCGGGTCCTCTAGTTCTTTTTATATACCTATTTAAATACTTACGTTCTCAGCGAACTTCGTTTCTCCCCTATTAAAACGATACTCTCTGATAGCATACACACGTGTATTGTTCTAATTTTATCGTGTTAATTCGGCTTAAAATAAAACCACATTAAACCTCTTGTGCAAATAAACTCACAGTCAAAGTCTAAAAAACAACCTTCATCTAACAGCAGATGCGTCGTTGGAGCTTTCAGAGAAGGCTTCCTTATTTTTTATTTTAAAAAATTGTATCAGTTACCGCGGTAACTTATGTTACACTATTGTGGACGCAATAACAGAGTCATAAAAATGTATTAAAAATATTACGTTATTCATGTTTATAACAATTTACAACGCCGCAAAAAAATTAACAAATTTAGATTGAAGCTTACTTAAATAATTTAACAGAAATGAATAATGGTAACTCATTTTACAGGTAAAAGATTCAAAATAAATAATTGTTAAATTTTATATTTGAAATACATTTTTTAAATTCATATGTTCGACTTATTCCCAAAAATAAAAATTAAGTCTAACTTAACTAACACAACTACAAAAACTTAAAGTTTTTTTGTATAAGATCTTACATCAATTTATTATTATTAAACACTGGAACTATTTAATTGATGATGATTTAGCATAAGAAAGGAATAGAAAAACTTAATTTTTGTTTTCATGACCTGATGTGTACCGTTGAATTGCCCTTAGATAAATTATACTCCCTGGCAAACAAGTTTTTCGATAGATGTTCATTTTCTGGTAATACTTTTATAGGTGTGCTTTAGTTTGTAAGTATTTTATGCAGGGTGATTTCTTAACAATCATGGACAGTAAATGTTCTAAGTGCATGTAATATGGTTATCGATGTGATAATATGGAATTTGCAAGTTGATATTACATTCTGATCTACCCTCGCTTATGTCTAATGAAAATTTATGCTGGATGTATGAAATTTGCAAAAATAACTACTTTGTTGAATATTTCTCTGAATTTGAAAAGCTTGTTTAAACTTAAAAATACACAAAAAGATACTTCTAGAATTACTTTATTTACGCAAAGAAACCACCTACAAAAATATACACAAAAGCAATAAAAAAATTAATTTGATCACAAAACTATAACTAAACTAAAAAACTTACTCCACATTTTTGTTCAATATAAAAAATAATTAATATTTCCTCCCAATTTAACTCTAAAATCTCACAAAATATAATTTTCTTGTAGGAAATAAAAAAAATCCGTTATTTTATGAGTCGATGCTATATCTACATATGATGTTTTTTCAAAAAAAAAAAAATACTGGTAACCTAGACAATAAGGTTTTTATCAATATCTCGTTACTCCAACATGATTATTTTTCTCTATCAACCTGTTTTAGAATTATCTTCTTCTTTTTTTGAATATGTTCGTGGTTGAGACAAACACGTTTGCTGTTTCGAACAAATAGATTCAACGTTAGCTTTTTTTAAATAGATCCTAGTTATTTCAAACATGAATCTTTTCAGTTATTTCAAACTCGTTTTTCTTAAATTAATATGTTTTATATTTGAAATAATGGTTATAGTTTAAGTTCTGAGTGTGAATTTCGTGTAAGCTTTTATCTAAAACCAAAATATTGGTATTAACACTCAATATAGGTTCTAACATTCTGTTGCTTATATGCATCCATACACAAGATTCACACTCGGCTCTTAAACTATACCATCATTACAAATTAAAAAAAAAAACAATTTTTGATTTAAAATTGAACGCAAATACATTATATAACATGAGTACTTACCGAAATTTGTAAAAAGTTTTAAAACGTCAAAAGCTTCAATGAAACCATGTAAATAATAAAAACACTTCAGTTATTTTTTTTACACAAAATTTATTCCTAAAATAACATTTTCCATTATTTACAGTATGTCATGTGAAGGAAGGCTAGTAAAAAAAGAAACATTCTTTACATACAAACATTTGTCAAGCCTTTTACCAATTTCATACTACTAAAAATGTGTGTCAAAGTTTCTTAGCTCAATCTTATGACAATAAATAAATACCTCTATATCATTTGTAAAAAACGATAAAATGACTGCCTTTCCTTTGTCCGCTTGTTGTAGTATATCAAGTAAATTCTAAAATAAATATTAATACAGTATTTAGCTGGATTTTAAAATTGTAAATTGGTTTACTTATATCTGCTAAACTAAAAGAACTTGCTGATGTTGCTGGCGATTTAAAACTTAACATCCAATCAGATACTTAATAAATAATCGATGTCAAACTGCAAACGTTTCAAAATAATTCATATACAGATAACTATTCAGTTGTTTTCTAGTATATATCAGAAAATACCTTTTTTTTCTTCCATATCAAAAGTCTTTCTCTAGATTCAACCTTAGGACCGACTTTTGGAATTAGATCTTTAATATCTTCAGTTGAAAGAAATCTCAGTCTTGCAAGAGTAACTTCGCTTTCTAAAATATATTAAAATGAATGAACTGATAAGATTTCTACACAATTTGTTACCAAATGACAATCATTATGGTGAATGTAAGAACTTAAACATACTTACCATAGAAAGTTGGAAACAATGAAATTAAGTTCCACTCATCAACCAAATCCTTTAATCCTTTGTAGTCTGGGTGCACAGAATCTGGCTCAATTACGTACACTGTATTCAAACAGTTGTTCAATGTAAACGAAGTTATTACTTCTTCATTTGACATTCTTCAATTAAATAATCACTTTATATAATAAATCACTAAACTTTAAAAAATTACTGAAATTTACTCCGAAAAAGTCGACTTACCAATACAACAATCTAGATTCCTTTGATTATAGTCAATGGATTTTAAGAATAACGCCAAAAAGCATTAGACAATTACAGTTATCCTTTTACTTCGCTTGAGTTCTATTTAAATAGATTCGAGTTTAAATGTAACATTTTTCTACTCATTTTGTTCTTTGGTAAAAATTTTGACTTCGTTCGTGTTTGAGATAAACTCGTTCACGATTGTTTTATGGTTAATTTTGTTCCATCTTTTTTCGTTTGAATTAATAGATTCAGAAGTATATTTCTTTTTACTCAGTTTGAGTTCGATTCAAATAGGTTTAGGTTTGACTTATAACATTTCATAATTTGTTTCTTCTGTAAATATTCAAACTGCGTATTATGTTCAAGACAAACTCGTTCATTGTTAAATACTTTTAAATAAGAAAAATGAAAAACAGGCTTTATGAAAATTAAACACGAATTATTTTGATTTAAACCGACTTTATATTAAAAAATAGTTTTTCCAAATCTAAACAGATTCTAATTAGGTTTGAATAGAATTTTGTTTGCATTATTTAAATATATAGTCAAATATGTTTCTGTTTAAAAAAATCATGGTTGAGTTTTCTCAGTGTAGGTAACCACCTTTTTTCAAATAAACACATGTTTAACGAGGGTTTATAGCTCAAAAAATCAATTGGTCGAGAATAACAATACTAGATTCACAAAAACAAAACAAGAATCAATTTGTTACTTATTTGTTTAGTCTCATAACGTTATAAGTACATAAGTACTATCACCATTTGCAGCCGTTGTGTTTTTGATGAACCATAGACCTATAGCACAGCTTTTAAGTTTTTGTTTCCAGCCAGAATCATATCTGATATCTGGAACAGTCCGGATGCGACTACCAGACCAGTGAAAAAGTGTTTGGTGAGAACACGATAACATAGGTGATTTTATAGTGGATTTCTATAAAACCCCCCGTTTAGGCGGGTGGAGCAATTTAAATTTTAAATACTTTAAACGGAAAAAAAGTTGTTTTTTTTTAATTCGCGGTAATACTTAGAATTAAGAATTATACGTTCTTTAAAGCCAACAGTCTGTTTTTAAATCAAGTGAAATAAATTATAGTTTAAATTTTTTTTTAAAGTCAAACATTGTCAAAAACAAAAAAAAAATAATTTGCAGTTTAATTTTTCAAAATTTTAATAAACTTGGATTTTGAATTTGTTGTTCTTATTACTCAAAAACTGAAAATGTCATGACTCTGTGTTGAAATTTTAGCGTACTCTTTAATTTCTATGCCAACCCCGACAAATTTGACAATAATGCTCCTGAACGTCAAAAATGGCCCTTCACTAATGTTCCTGGTACCTGGGGTTACGTTTCTAGAACACCCCACCATCACTTTGTAAGTATATAAAACACCTTTTGACAATATCCAATGTAATGCTAACACAAGATACGCATTAAAGTGCATATCAGCACATTTAAGCATAAACAACTTGTGCGGGAGTTTATTCCAAGTTAAAATTCAAGATATCTTGTGTCAGCAATAATAACACAAAGAAAGAATGATCGTCAGTCAAACTAACATATGCTGACTTGACATTTATACTGTATAAAAAGGGTTTCTTATAAGCAATATAGGGCAGTTCTCAACAGTAGTTCAAAAAGTGATCTTCGTATAAGTCTAAGATTTTCCCCGAACCACGGTAAGGGATCTGAAGCTTCAATAAATTCAAATCTATTCAAACAAGCAAACGTAGTTCTTATTTTTGTTGTGATATCCCCTAGAAAGAGGATGTGAAAAATATTTTTTCTTTTAATTAGTTTAAATTATAAAACTAAAACTCTGGAACTAGCTGCCCGATAGCATAGCAAGGACATCATTGAATCCTGTGACATCTGGTAAATTTTTGGAAAAATATCAGTTAACAGTTTTTTTACAACAAATACAAAAGTACAATAAATTTGACAAAAAATTGAAGAACAAAAATGTGTTGACTGAAATATATATGTATGTTTATGTACCTACATTTGTATGTATGTATATGCATACATACATATTATGTATATTGACTTCAGATATATTTTACGTAATACATAACTGTTGACGTATGGTACAATTTTGAAAAGTATTAAATTGACGGCTTGTTGCACAAAATAGAGAACTAAAACAAAAAGTAAGCAAAAAGTGCCAAAAAAATGTGATATGCGGGTGATGTTTTTGACTTCAATTTTATATTATGCTATTTATGACATTACTGCTAATGTATGGTACAATTTTGAGAAAGATGAATTTGATAGTTTTTTTTTACAAAAAATAAAAAAATTAAAAATAACCTAACAAAATATGTCAAAAACTCTTTTTAACCTCATTAAAAGTAAATCGATTAATATCAAGAATAAATCCATTACACATTTTTTTTTACAAAAAATAATAAATTCACAAGAACTATAAAATGTATGTTTTGGTTGACTGCAAGGGAACACTTGATACCTTTCCTCTGATTGGCTAAATTTTCAAAGTAAATTGAGAAGTTATCAGTGTGGCACCCTGTCTCTTTTTAAAATTTTTACCTGTAACGTTCAGGATTCAACATTATATGCAAAACTCGCTTCATTTGGTACAGCAAACAGAGCACATTTGGTCAATAGAAGATCTAAAATTTTCCCAGCTTCACAACGAATTTTCCGCTTTTAACATAAATCATCTAAAATTATCAATTAAGTACAAAATTTCTTCGGAAAAATTCAAATTTTATTAGTATTTTCTATTTATTTATACCTGAAAAATTATTGCATCTTTAAAAATGTACATAAATATTTCAAATTTAAATTTACTCTAATCTAAGGCATGATTAATAAAATTGTTAAGGTCCTCCATTTAAAATGTCTCTCTTTTAAAAATAAACGCGCAAAATTTTAAACAACCTATTGTTACTTAACATTTTACAAACTAGCAATTTGCTAAATATTTAACAATTTACTAACGACTCCAAAATTTTAAACCCTTTTTTTCGTTTTGCTTACTAGTAAATTGCCTTTCATTAAAAAACGGGCATTCGAACATGTCCAAATAGTGACAATTCGTGAGAATTAGCGAAGCAAACATACTTAAACGGACCCATTAATTGGAAATGTCCTAACTGTAAACTGAACAATCCCATGCAATCCAATATGATTAAAATACACATGAACACTGCTTTATTCTCGTATTCCATCATCCTGATGTCTTTGTCTTCCGATAGCATTTTATTGATTAAAAACAATTTTTAGTTTCCGAATTATGAAAAACACACGAATCAACACTTTCAAGTAAAATTGGAAAGACATTTTTTTAGGATAATGACTAATAATAGCTGCGTTTTATTTTCCCCGTGATCCAGATCAGATCATCTATTTATTTACGTTACCACAACAAAACGAAATCCTGTTTTATGCTTGGATCTATTTTTGAAATCCAAAAATTAGATTTGAAATACAAAAATAACATAATAATGATCCGAGTTGTTTTATTTTCCTTGATCTAATCCAGATTGGATCATTGCTATAATAAAACACAGCTAATAATAATATCATATGGATTTAACAAATTGCTAAAACTTAAAGAAGGATTTTCGGGATTTTAGCTTTATCAATATGTTAAGAGATAGTAAAATGTTAAAATCGTTTAAAATTAGCAAAACCTTCTTTTTAGCTTAGCAAATTGTTAAAAATGGGTTTAAGAATTTGCTAAATCGTTTAAAAGGACAAACGGCTAAAAAGTGGTTGGCATCTTTGATTTCATTTCGGTTGCATAAATATTTACACCTAAAACTATTATTTCTGTAAGATTTGCAATTTGATTTACAGAAAGATTAATATTAAAATAATTGTTTGCAAACAAAGTATGAGTGAGTTGCTTATAGACGTGCTTTGCTTGGAGATTTTTTAGCCCTGTTTAAGAACTTGAGATATGTACAATGAATCAGCGACCAATGCAATACATTCAAAGAACCTGCCTCTCCAATTAGCAAGGTAGGTAGGCTATTTCATACCATTTTTTGAATACATCATATGGTCATGGCTTCGAGAAAAGGAACCGAGTGGCATTTTTTTTTAGATTTTACCGCTATTATGCTCATTTTTTGAGAGAATACATCTCATAGGAACTATCGACATCATTATCAACAGTATAAATATTTCTAGTTTGATCTAAGCCACAGTTAAAGTCAGGCTGTTGAGCTCTTTAAAAATGACCGGAAATTCAAGTGCTCGTAAAAAGGTAATTTATAAATTTTTTATAAATTTATTTTTTTTTTGAATACACTTAAGTTTTCAAGAAAAGATCTTCTTGCCTGAATATCTCATTTTTTTGTCAAAAAAGAAGTTTCAAGTTTGTAAATTTTAAATAATTAAATTCGTGTAGTTCGTGTAACGTTATAAGACAAAATTCCTTAAAAGTTTTTTTACTTTTCATATGAAAGTTTTAGAAATTGAATTTTTTGAATTTTATTGAGTATTTTGTATTTATTTAACAAAACTAAAAAAATATATAGATATAAAGCGACCATTTTCATTTAAACAATAGTTAAGGATGTGTAACGTTATAAGACATGTTTTGCTAAAGTCAATGAAGATGAAGTTTAAGACTTTCTTGGACTTCAAATATATTAGTGAATTGTCTTGATTCTTTATTTATATGCCAAATTATTTATCTGCTTCAAATTTGACGAAGAAAAATTAATTTTAAAGGAAATTTAAAAAATATTTTACCTGTTCTTCTAAAAAATACAACATTAACTGTAAAGAACTATAACTTCTTACAGGGTTGTCCAATTTTGGTTTTAATGGATTAAGCATCAAAAGCTACCCTAAAATCATGTATCATATGATTTGGGTGTACTAAAACAATTAAATGAGTTTGTATTACCTGGACCACCACCCACCCTCCCCCTTAAAATACGATTTTACAAAAATGGGAATTTTGGAGAAGTTTTTGTTGTAATGCATAGAATGATGTTTGGTGTCATAAAATTTCTTAAATCAATTTTTTTGGACCTTTCGGTTATATTTTGGCTTTTTTATCCGCCCATTTACGTTATAACGAAAAATGAAGTACTTTATGGTAAATAAATTATTTTTTTATATAAATTTGTTTTCTTGTTTATACTTTACTAGAATTTTTCCTTTCAGTCATATTTTCACCAATTTTCACACAAGAATTCGGAAGGTAACGTTATAAGACTTTTTTCTGTAACGTTATAAGACTCACATTTGACCTCAAATAACACATACAAACATAACTTTTTCTTAAACAAAAAATGGTAAACTGTTAATTGGAATTTTATCTCAATTCTTTAAAAGAAAAAAAATTAATTAGCACACGAATTTCGCAGAGTTTTTTAAATATGTCCAGTAACCTCAACAGCTACTTCCAAAAAATGTAACGTTATCAGCCAATTCGGAGGGGAATATTTAAAAATCTAAAAGAGATAATTAAAAACTTTTTTCTACAAAAATTTGATTTTGAAGAGATCGTTCAGACGTATGTTTAAAAATCAAATTAGCATTACAGTTTTTCTAGTAATAAGGAAAAAACACGTACAATGTAACGTTATAAGACGGAAGCCGTGACCATATGCATTTCTCTCCAAAAGTGGAAGGGGATGTATGTATGTGATCGCGACGTAATTCAGCGGACGAACGAGCTAGTCGAGTTGGAAGTTGCATTCTTGCAATTACAGTACGATGCGCTGGCCACTCTTCATCAACGCCCTAACCAATGAACTTCGTTCGAGCAATATATCCCTATCAAATGACAGGAATCTAACAAATAATGAAATTGACAAATACTTAGAACAAATGGTGGGCGAGACAATTCAACCGACTACGGAAAGGACAATTCCAAAGTACAAAGAACGCGACGCGACCAACTTGTACCGTAACGCGACGATAGACTCATTTCACAGACAAAAAAGGGGTCTATTAAAAAGACTTAAAGTTTTGTACAGACAGACGGTTAACTGACCCGAACGATTTGGAGATTAGAACATTGAAGTCCTCGATCAAAAACGTCAACCAAATGATCAAGGAGAACTGTCGATTGTCTATTAAAGGGAGAATCTCCGGTCGATAAGTCTTCTTTCAAGTATCAGTATGGTATTTGAAAAAAATTATTAACAGAGCTCTGTCCAAGTGGGCTGATGACAACAATATCAGTAGGACTGTGTCCCATCAAGACCGAAGAGATATGGTGAAGCAGGATAACCAGTTTAATTAATAATTAAAAAGTTGACCGAGTCGTTTGATCTTGGTCGGCTTACATACATATCATTAAGTATTTTTTTTTAAGTAGGAACAGTTGGGGTGGCACCAAAAAAAATTAATACTTGCTTATTTCTTGAATTTTGTATATAAATATTTGTAAATGCTGCATAAAATATTCCTTTGTAAGCCGGTGTTGAACAAAAGAATGCACCAACAACGTTGTTTCCTTGCAGGAACATACACAGTTTTTATTTACGAGGTACCTACTCGAAAAACTCCTTTTCTTCTTATAAACCTCCTGCATTTGTGTACTGAATTTGTGTATGAATTTACAAAAAGAAAGTTTACCTAAAATAAAATTATTTCAACTGTATCGAGTTGAAGTTTACTTCGTTCTGATAAGCCCATACACAAACTCAAATATTCAGCTTATACTTATTTTACACAGTTTTTATTTTGTTCGTCTTTTCCTTGGCATTTTAAGAACAATAAATCTCACGCACGATAAAGGAACGAATAACGTTAAATAATTGTCAATATATCGTCATATGTGACCATTAATTCAAAATTGCCTGTTAGAGAAACACATACGACAAAATAATCACACATAAGATCAAAATAATTCAAATTCAAATGTCGTTATTAACATACAACTTTAAAACATTATTAAGAAAATCTTTTTATTTTAAAACAGAAACAAATTCAGATTTATTTAAGCGAAATCGCCGCGGCCGCACGTATCAGAAAAATTTAATAGCAATGTAAAATGAAATCGCCACGTTTTTTAGTTACGCGCCATGTTGTTTTTGTAAAAGTTCAGTATAGTGGGGTTAGTAGAGGGCTCAGGCGATGCATGTACCTACTGATTTGTAAAGAATCACGATAATGAACATCTTGTACAACTATTGCATTTGGATCTTCAATAGAATTTTCAAACATAAAATTAATTTAAAAAGTATAAACGAAAAAATTAATAATCAATTAATATTATTCAATTAGCTTGTTAAATTTTTAAATCTAACCACAATTTCTAACGGTTTGGCGATCCGATGCATGATGATGATGGTTATATATTACTTATTTACCAAAAATATATGAAAACGTCGGGAAAATATTAAAATCGAAAATTGACTCGCACCATACAGCTATGTAAGTTGCCTATTCGGTTTAGCAAACCGTGTTCGTTTTTTGTTTTTGCTCCAAGAAACTAATTCAAAAATATTACGTAACATATTATGTATGTATATCGCTCTCTGCTTATTTCGATTCCGTTGAAATAAATCACATTGAACTACATAATATGTAGGTTTCATTATCACTCTGGAGTTAATGTTAAGGCTTAACATTACGTATAAATCATACAACATTTCGCCCGAATCTTATCATATATTTGTATTAATGATAAGCATTTTGCTTAAATAGCTAATGGTTTATGCTAGTGTTATAACGACTGACCTTATCCGTTGCAACATATTTACAGAATTGTAAGACCAGCTTCAATTGTCTATCTTTCATATTACACCTTTGTACATAGTCCGGTGGAACAACGATGTAATACTTAAGAATAACATTTGTAGATTAGACTACATCTATATGTATATGTACATAAATGATTATCTCAATCTAGACTCGTCTAGAGGGCGACATGTTGTTTAAAGACATTGATATACGTAGATGACTAATTTCCGTAAAAAATTTGCATTGATCTCATAATAAACTTACAAAATATGCACTTTTCATTGAACTTTTGGTATCGTAAACTTTTTGAAGACTTTACCTTAAGTAATAATATGCATATGCATATTGAAGTAATCTCATTCATTGCTTATTGCCATTTCTTCTCATAAAAAATTAATTCTTTTTCGTTTTCACCCCTTTTTTAAGGAATTTGGATCTAGTATTTTTTGGATGTTAAATGAAATAGCAGTAGCTTCTTTGGAGGAGAAAATTAAAAAAAGACCAGTATCTACATACCATAAGAAGGAGAATTTTTATCTTATCATCCCTTAGTTCGCGAAAACGAAATACTTCTTGCATATAAAGTCCTTCTGTGTTATTTGCATGTCTGATAAAATAAATTATCGCTGCGAAAGTAGCATAACACGTCGCACAGTGTGCATGAGGGGTTGTTGCCAAGGAAGAAGCAACTCGGTCTAACCTTCTCTTAGGAAGAAATGACACAGGAACAGTTGATACAGAAAGATATTATATCAACCTACATATATGTATACGTTTTATATAGCAAGGAATGACTATCTGTATTTCATTTCATGCAGAAGGAATTTCATACTGAAAAAGCAGTGGAATCGTTCGCGTGAGCAATTTCAACGGAGCTAGGGATTTTCACATCACATTGAAAAGAAGGAAAGAGAAATTCGTGCTCACCCCTTAACGAGAATTTATTATCAGACAACAATCAAGAAGTCATCAAATATACATTTTACGCTATAATTTTCACCTTTCACGTGCAAGCTGAGCTGGATGGAGCTCGAGCCTGGTGAGGTATCTGGCTAACAATGGCGATGCGATATGGTGGCAGGTACAACCTGATCACAAAGTGCGCCCAACAGCCACCTTCTTCTTTGTAGTTTACTTTTTTTGCAAACGTGCTCGCTTTTTCGACCGCAATTGTCTAGGTTATGTCGTACCGTGACGGGAATAAACTTAAAGGCAGAGGTTTTTTTTTTATTTGTTCTATATTTAAAGCTTTTAAGGTCTTTGTTCAAATTGACAAAATATTAAACAAAATATTTTTTCCGATATCCTTTCAAGCAGAGAATATCCTCAAAACACAGCCGATTTTGATTTTAATTATGTGATACTTCTTGCTCATTTAATTGCCATTTAAACGAAATATTTTGAAGGATAATTTTCTACCAATTAAAACTATTTTAAAAATATTAAAAAAAAAATATCGAATCAATTCTGCGCAGTTTATTCGTAAACGTATTTCCAAAAATTGTGTAATGAGATAACATCTTTCAACGGATTGTTGTTATCTATGTTATCTTTGAATTAAGTTCGAAGTTATACTTAAAAAATTCCATTAAATTTACAATGAGAATAACAATTGCGAAAAATTGCAAAAAAAATAAATTGTTATACAGATCTAGCTATGTTTCTTTTCTATATATTCGTATTTTAAAAAACTTCGCATTTATTAAAATTTTTGAGTAACGATAAACAGTCGATTGGTATCAGGTGTTCCCTTTAATTTTTCAACAAAATGAAATTATAATTTTTTGTAAACTGTGAAATCGATTTATTTTTTACATTAATCGATTTACTTTTGTATTAATTGATAACAATTTTACTAACAAACAAAACTCTCAGGCTAAGGAAATCTTCGAGGTAATCTATTCGAAAAATACATTTTACCAACTATTGAAAAAACTTTTTGTAGTTCTTATTTTTTGTAAAAAATATACGCTCAATTTCATCATTTTTTGACAAATGTATTGTGTTGAAAATAAAATACATATGTATGTACATTAAAAATCAATATCATTGCTTGTGGTGAAAATATTTAAGTCAAGCAAAAAATTAACCCATTCTAGACAGTTTATTATATATATGGATCGAAAAGCACTAATTGATTTTCTAAGAAAATTTTAGGGTAGATATTTTTGTCAAAATTGTATCATTTGTTGTATTTTGTACAAAATAGAATAAATTTGATGTCAGGATCAAGTTTCAAAAAGTCAATTGAATTTTTTTTGAAAAAAATAGACATGACATACCTACTTGCTTCTTTCATCTTTTTGGAACACATGTTATCTACCTATAAGTGACTATGAATGAAATCGGAAATCAAAGTTTCTCGTAACAATCTTTAAGGCTGGGTGGCCACCTGGAATGGCTGGAATGTTACAGATAAAGCGATAACTTTTACATTTCGAATGCTAATTGATTGAAATAAAAATTAATGCATTCTAAATAAACAGGGCTACTACACTGCAACATTATAATTTTTAAATGTATAATATAGTAATTCTGAGAGTGAAACAAACTACAATTTTGTCGTTATTTTGATAGTAGTTTAAAATGCACCATTTATTTTTGGTATAACTAAGATTTTTATTTAATGTTCTTGGTGTTTTCAAAAGAAATTAAGTTAATTAAGGGAGTCACGTATTGACTTTAATTTATTAAATTTTTTTTATCTGCAAAAAATTAGTCCAATCTTATGCAATTTTCAATGGGTTTGGCGTGTTTGAACAGGTATAACTTCTTTAATCTACAACATATTTTATCGAAACAAAAAGTATTGTAAGGCCAGTCTCAAATATTTTTATTACATTACATTTTTAAAGTTTAAAAAAATAAAAAACCTAAAAAAAAGCAAAAAACGTTTTTTTGTTAGGACTTTAAAATATCCCGCATTCATTATCTTTTGAACTTGTATTATTTTTCTTTATTTTATTGAATAGCTTAATTAATTACCTCGGGAGTGACGGATTGACTTTTTCGAAAAAAAAACACTTAAAATGTTCATTGAAAAATCCCAAATAACAATTAGCTTTTGAGAGAAAATATTATTATATATAAATACATTTTTGAAAAAGTGTCTAAATTGGTGTTTTTCCCTTTGAAATTTCCTTTTTACACGCACACATAGAAGTTTCAGTTCCCATTAATTCCACTGCGAAATTAGCGCTTCGAGAGAATGTTTTTCATTTGGAAAAGAAATGTACCCCGCCCACCAGCTCTCAAATATTTTTGTTGTTGGTTTACATATTGCTGGTTGTTCTTCTTTTCTGCATAAAGAACAGAAAATGCAACAGAAAAACCGGTTATTTGAATTTGAAGAATATATGTAATGACAAACCAGTTCTCATGATCGTTTTGTTTTTTTTTTTTATATTTGATCTTGATGTTTTTTGTGGCAATAGAAAGGGGATTTATTGTTCTTTGGCAAAAACAAAAACAAATGCAATGCAAATGAGATCAGAACCTGTTTTCGAGAAAATATATTGAAATTAAAAGGAAACGTACATCTACAGCACAGACTGTCCTTTTCTTTTGGTTATTATTGTTGTTGTTTTTTTTTACTTTTCCCACTTTAGCGTGTTATTGATCTTATAAAGATACTCATTTTTTTTTCTTCGACTCTATTCTTGTTCAAAAAGAGTTGTTGAATTAAGCAACATTTACTTAACTCTATTTTATTCTGTTTAACACTTAAACTATTATTGTGAACTTACCATAATTCTAAACCCTATACATTTTCTATAATACTTGCTATAATATTTTTTGTACTTAACCTCAATTATACTTTACAATTCTTTATACATAAAATAAAAACTGAAGTCAACTCGGGTCGGCACCTTTTATTCCTAAAATATCCACGACATCCTAAAATATTTTAAACAGGTTATGGGCCCAGTCCCTTCGGAATAAAAATTAAAGTAAATTGAAGTAGTTATTTTTTTACACAATGACTTTTTTTACTGGAAAAATCCCACTTTTTAATGGGGAAAATTATTTGACATGGAAGCCTCAAATGGAGGCAGTTTTGCACAAGAATCGTTTGTTAAAAATTGTGCTGGGACTGGAAACTAAACCATTAACAGATGCTGCTAAAATCGAGGAATGGAATACGAAGGATATGGATGCTAGATGCGAGCTTATTATTGCTATGGAACCCGCCCAAGTATCTCTCGTACGATCTTACACTACGTCCAAGGAACTTTGGGATTTTTTGAAGAACACGTTCGATCGAAAAGGTACTCGTCAGAAGGTGGAAGAATTTCGTAAGTTAATTAATGTCAAAATGCTTGAAGATCAAAATATGGAACAATACCTAATTAATTTCAACTTAATTGTAACACGGTTGCGAGAGATGGATGCAAAGCTGGATGATGAGCTGTTGGTGATGGTGTTGCTGGATGGATTGCCGGAAAGTTTTAAGGACATACAAGCTGCTTTCGATGCAAGCAATGAATTCCCGAAAATGGACGTTCTGCGTGCTAGACTCCTGGAGGTGGGTGATAAAAGGAAGACAACAATTGATCGGAGAGATGATGCACTTAAAGTTAAGTTTCATAAAAGAAAACCAGAGCAGCAATCAGGTATTTCAAAACAAAGTTTTAATTATAATTGTCATCGATGCGGTCGCAAAGGGCATATGAAAAAAGACTGCCGTGTTAGAATCGAAAAGGAAAAATTACGTTTAGTTGAAGATAGTTCACATGAGGAAGGTTTTATGACAAGAGAATTACAAGAAAGTACACAATTTGAAGGAATTTCACAGAATGTTAGCGCAATCAACAATAACTTAGAAAGTTCGAACTGGTTTATAGATAGCGGGGCCACTTCGCACATGTGCTGTGACAAGAAATTCTTCATAAATCTAGACACCAACTACTCCGGTCAAGTACAAGTTGCAAATAAAAAATCAGCTAGCGTCGAGGGCATAGGAACAGTTCAGTTGGAGATCAAAGTAAATGGAGAACAAGCAAAAATTTGTTTTTATCGTACTCTCTATGTTCCAACTTTGAGAAGTAATCTCATTTCGACAAGCAAAGCTACTGATAATGGGTGTAGAGTATTGATAGAAGGAGCACGTGCACAAATATTTCGTGGTAATAAGCTGTTGTTAGAAGCTGTGAAACGAAAGGGTTTGTACTCAGTTGTACTTTCATTGAAAAAAGAGCAATGCAATAAAACAGAGAGTATTGAGCAGGTAAATAATCTTTTAGAATGTTGGCATAAGAGATATGGCCATTTGAATTGCACATCACTTCTCAAATTAAAAAATCACTCAATGGTAATAGGGTTGCCAAGTTTTAAAAACAATCAACTAGATTGCGTTGCTTGTATAAGGGGAAAACAAACGAGAATGCCATTTCCTACTAAAACGGAAAAGTCTTCCAAGAATATTTTGGAAATTATACACACGGACCTATGCGGTCCCATGAACACTGAATCAATAAACAAAAACATTTATTTTGCTACTTTCATTGACGATTACTCTCGTAAGGTCTTTATATATTTTTTAAGACATAAGAGCGAATATTTGAGTGTTTTTAAGAAATTTAAAGAACAAGTTGAGAACGAGACAAATTTTAAGATTAAAACACTGCGGAGTGACAACGCTCGAGAGCTTTTGAGTGAAGATTTTTCCAAGTTCTTGTCCGACTATGGTATCAAGCGACAACTAACTGTCGAGTACACTCCACAACAGAACGGCGTAGCTGAGCGCATGAACCGCACATTGGTTGAGATGACTCGTTGTTTCATGATTGAAGCTAATCTTCCTAAATTCTTATGGGCTGAGTTGATTCTCACTTCGGCCTACATTCGGAATCATTGTCCTACAATCCTGAATGAGGAAAAAACCCCTGAACAGATTTGGACGGGTAGAGTACCGAACATTAGTCATTTTCGTCAAATAGGCTGTCGTGCTTTTGTTCTGAACAAAGCCCTAGGCAGATCAAAACTAGATCCAAAAAGCGATGAATATGTCTTAATTGGATATTCGGTGGAGTCCAAGGCTTATCGTTTGTGGAAGAGAGGGTCGAGAACTGTTATGAAAAGTAGAGACGTGCGTTTTATTGAAACCATTGATATCGAACAACCTGAAACAGAAAATAGTAATTTTTATGAGTATAATCTTAACAAAGGGAATAAAATAGAAAAGGGAGTAGAGGTACTTGAAAAGTCAAAGAAAATTAAGAATGAAAGAATAGATGAAACAAATGACGAATATGAAAAAACCAATGATACAGAAATTGATGCATGCAGAAACCAATCTAATAAAAGAGGGGATACTCAACTAGAACGACAGCAAACGAATACGGATTCTGATTCTGAGCCCATAAGCAATAGGCTCAGGTCACATTATCAAGATGAAGTCTTTGTGGAATCAGCCTTAACTACCAGTTTTCTTGAAGATCCAACAAATTTCAGAGAAGCTATGAATTCTCCTGATGCTAATGAATGGTCTTTAGCAATGAAAGACGAATATCGCTGTCTTATGGAGAATAACACTTGGACTTTGTGCGAGCTACCAGTCAACCGTAAAGCCATAGGGTCTCGGTGGGTCTTTAAGTCAAAATATAATCCCAATGGAACGATTGAGAGACGTAAGGCGAGACTTGTCGCTAAAGGTTACAACCAGAAATTTGGAATCGACTATGTGGAAACTTTTTCTCCGGTCATACGTCAAAGTTCACTTCGTCTCATTTATGCTCTTTCGGTTCAGTATGATTTAGAACTTCATCACCTGGATGTGTTGACAGCATTTTTAAACGGAAAGCTTAGCGAGGAGATTTACATGAATCAACCTGAAGGTTTTGTCGACAACGATCATCCACAAAAAGTTTGCCGCTTGAACAAAGCGCTTTATGGACTGAAGCAGGCAAGTCGACAATGGCACAAAACATTAAATGAAAAGCTGGAAAACTTGGCCTTATCCCAATCAAAATACGATCATTGTGTTTACTTTAAAATCAACAAAGAAGAAATTACTATTATAGGAATATACGTAGATGATATAATAGTAGCATCAAATTCAAAATTAAGAATAAAATTAATAAAGCAGAAGCTTTCGGAGAGTTTTGATATAAGAGATCTTGGACATCCTTCTCTTTGCATAGGACTTGAAATCAAAAAGCAAGATACAACTTTATCAATCTCTCAAACTCGATACATAAATAATCTTTTATTAAAATATAATTTACAAAACGCCAAACCAAATTTTATTCCTATGCAGGTGAAACTTAAACTTGAAAGGGAACCAACTGTCATTGGAGAACGTGCTGCTGTTGAAACACAGAAGTACCAAGAGTTAATTGGATCCTTGATGCATCTTGCGGTATTTAGTCGACCTGATATTGCATACAGCGTAAGCAGTTTAGCACAATTTGCCCAAAATCCTAAGAGACAACACTGGAATTCTGCGATACACTTAATGCGGTATCTTAGTTTGACAAAAGATGCAAAACTAATTTTTCGAAAAACCAATATGCCTCTAATAGGCTATGTTGACGCGAGTTGGGCTGAAAATGTAAATGATAGGAAATCTCAAACCGGTTTCTGTTTTATATTTTCAGGAGTTTCTATCAGCTGGGAATCCAAAAAGCAACGAACAGTGGCAACATCTAGTGCAGAAGCAGAGTATATTGCACTATCTGAAGCTGCCAAAGAAGCTTATGCACTACGTTTTCTATTAGCTGAACTTAAAGTTAATGTTGCAGAACCTACGACAATCTATTGCGATAGTCAAAGTGCACAACAAATCGCAAATTATGGAGGCAAACAATCAAGGACGAAACATATGGATTATAAGTACCATTTTATCCGAGAAGCAATTGAGGAAGGTGTAGTTACCATCAATTATCTCCAAACTGAACTCATGGCTGCAGACGGATTGACAAAAGCGGTTCCAAGAGATAAACATTTGTTTTGTTTCCAATCATTGGGAATGGAGTTTAAACATATGTAAATGTTGACGAGGGGTGTTGAATTAAGCAACATTTACTTAACTCTATTTTATTCTGTTTAACACTTAAACTATTATTGTGAACTTACCATAATTCTAAACCCTATACATTTTCTATAATACTTGCTATAATATTTTTTGTACTTAACCTCAATTATACTTTACAATTCTTTATACATAAAATAAAAACTGAAGTCAACTCGGGTCGGCACCTTTTATTCCTAAAATATCCACGACATCCTAAAATATTTTAAACAAGAGTGTAGAGAGATAGAGTAACAAACAAAAACAAAATTCCTCTGGCCACATATGGCGATGCCATGAAATTCATGACGAAAAAGGTCACTAACACAAATAAAGTCATTTACATGAAGTTTGAGTTTGCCGATCTGGGACACCCAGCCTTACAGGCCGACTCCACAGGACATAATTTATGTCATGCGGTCCGATCATGACATGAAATCTCCAATGGAGTCGCGATATCTCATCTTATGACATGATGTCAGCGATCTATGTCAGCGGTTTTGTCTTGATATAGATGTCTGACATGAATTTGACAGATGTTTTGTTTTTGTTGCTTTTTTGTGTGCAGCTGACATTTCATCTCATTATTTTTTGATTCTCATGCCGGCAGGTTTTGTTTGGAGCCAAAACAATTTTTTTTTTCGAGTACGAAATAAAAAAAAAATGTCAACTTTTTTAATAACCCAGAGGAGATAAAAGTAAAAAAACAAAATTTATTCATAAAATGAATTTCTAATTTTTCATAACATAAACAAACAATGCAAAATACGATATTCTCAAAAAAGCTTGACGAAGAAGTATCTACTATTGGACGTTTGCCAGAGATACTTCCAAGTCAGAGTCTTTTGCATGAATGAAATGTCAAGACATAAACTGCCCAGCAAAGAGAGAAGACATTTCACAGATATAGATGTCAGAGATTTAGTTGGCGATACAGATATCTAGTGGAGTCGGCCTGTTAAGAAAAGATATTCCTCGGTAATTCTGTAGGTCATTAATATCTCCTTTTTTGTGAAGAGGGAATATTGTAGCTTTTTTGAAACTCATGGGAATATCTCCAGTTTCGTAAATTTTGTTGAATTCATCAGTGAGAGCTTTCGCAAGTTCCGAGGTACAGTTTTTGTAAAACTCAGACGTGATTCGGTCTTCTCCCGGGGCCTTATTATCTTTTGAACTTTTAATAAAATTTTTGACTTCATCTATAGTAAATGGTTCGTCTAAGACATCATCCAAAAATAGAGGAGCTGCGTATTGGTGAGTTAATGAAGCTTAATCAGTATTAAGTAGGCTCCTAAAATGGAGTTTTAACTGATATGTGTCTAAACTTGGAGCATGATATGTTTCTTTCCGTTTAGTTGTTTTACTGCCTTCCAAAAGTCCGATGAGGAAATAGCACAGTTATTTTTCTTTGCTCAAATTGAAATATACAGATAACCTTAAATGGAAGCCAAAGCTTAATATAAATCATATAATTAACAGTTGAAACGCGATTAACCGGGATTCGATTCTATTATCCGTTTTGAAAATATTTGAGATTCTTTCTTAGCAATAAAAACAATGTATTCATTTAAACTCTATTATCGGCAATAAACTCTACTATCCGTAACATGACAACAGAGCCCCACTCCATAAATCAACTTATCCACATTTCACTTTGCACTTTTCAAATTTTTCGTTAATTTGCAAAACATTCTGTTGCACAGAACTATAAAGTCTGATAATTGAAAAGTTGAAAATGATAAGTGTAGTTTTCCAAGTCTTTGCAGTTTTTATATTCACTTTGCAATTCTTTTGTGTAAAGTGCAAAGTTAATATTGAAAAGTGTAATGCTGTTTTGTATTCGTTCCACAAAAACTTCAAATTTTATTTTTGCAAAGCGAATTTTGATTAGTTTATAAAATGTTTGCAAATGCATATTGGTATTACTAGTGAAGCTTTCAAGATGTTAAGACTTGAGTTTTTACTTGACTATGTCGAAGACACATTGCGTGTAACAAGAAATTATAAAGACCGTATTCATTTTTGGGACTGAAAAATTATAACTTTAATGAGTGTTTTCATTCAAATCGAACTCAAGTTGGATTTCCTTTTAAGCAAAATTGAGTAAAAATTAGTGCACAATACTTAAATAATTTTCTCAACACAAACAACAATTTTATGAAACAAAGCGTTCTAAATAAAATGACTTTTTTTTTTCTCAATCAAACACAACACTGCATGACAAAAGTGCAACGATGATTAAATGCTTTGTGGAACACTTTTTACTCTAACTTTGCAGAAGAGTTGCATTAAATGCAAAGTCTTTGCAGAGATTGCAAAGTGTTAGCAACAATTAGGATAGTGCAAAATAAAATTTTGCAAAGAATATTGTGGAACAAAAACACTTATCACTTTGCCAAAAAATTTGAAAAGTGCAAAGTGAAAAGTTGATAAGTTGGTTGTGGACTAGGACCCAGTACCTATCTATTGTATTAGTTACATTTAACATACATACATATGTACAAACAAAAATATGTATGTACTGAATGAATTGTTAAGTTTTATAGAATAACTAGCGGGCCCGGCGAACTTCGTCTCGCCCCAAATTATGGCAGAAATTCAATATTTCTTGCTTTTTCTATTATCCGTTCAATTTTTTATAGTTTCTAGATGGCTCTTATGCACAGCATTATTGTTATTTTTCAGATCTAAATCCGATTCCTAAAATGTTTACTTTAGTCTAATAGTTATTCGGAAAATGCCTTTAAATAGCTGTGCATTGCCTGTTTGGAAAAAAGTTAATCGAGCGACAGGACAACCGAAGTTCATGTCCTAGTTTTTGTAACATTCTGTTCCGTTGTTCTGAACCCCCGAAGAATCAATAAATAATAAATTTACTTGTGAACATAATCTATATCGTAAGCTACCGAGTCAATTATTTTGTTTAATTTTTAAAAACTGAAGTAAGTATTTATTTTTTAATACATAATCGGTAAAATAAATGAAAATTAAATTAAAGGTCGGTGATAGAAGAATTAAAATGTATGGGTTACATGAGTTTTTTAATTCCACATTATAAACAAATAAACAACATTGTCAAAAAAAATTTTGTGGTGGACAATACTCACCACATAGGGGTTTGAAAAATAGATAGTAGCCGATTCTTAGATCTACTGAATATGCATATATAATTTCATACGAATCGGTCAAGCCGTTTCGGAGGAGTATGGGAACAAACATTGTGACACGAGAATTTTATATATAAGATTGTATGCTTGTTTTCGTTTTTTTTTTAAATACATATATAAAAGTAAAAAAATAAAATACATATATTTTTTTTTTTTGAAAAGAGGAAAGTTCTATTATCTGGAATTTTCGATTATCCGTAATGGGCTCGGTCCCAACCATCCCGGTTAATCGAGTTTCAACTATATATGTACATATGTCATTATTTTGCGTTAAGTTCAAGATTTATAAAGATAAAAAATATTATTTATGTTCTTTTGATTTACATCAAGTAGGTACATATATCTAAGCATTTGTTTATACATACAAAAAGAAGTATACTCTTCCTACACAGAACTTTTAAGAAATTATAGTCAAAAGATCTCTACTAATATGGCATAAAGTTTAGTTTCATGCTATTTGACTCGTCACAGATCGTCAGGGCAGAAGTGGTCAAGACATTTTATCTTCCTGCTACAGAAATGTTGGCTACAATTTACCTTAAAAGCAACACAATACAGATTTTGATATTATTATGTTTTTATTCAAAAACACACGAGGGTACCCTATAAAGTAGCTTGTTATTCGAAAGCTCAAATAATAAATAAATAAATAAAATACATGTATGTATATGTATGTGCATTGCATATACTACATATGTACATTACATATTATATAGATGCAAATAACTGAATCCACATAAAAGTTTTTTTGTGGTGTAGCAAATCCAAAATATCTACAAAGAGGAAGTATTTATGTAGATTCAACATGGGCAACATTCATATACATATGTTCTTATATGTATGTAATAATATAGGGGCAAAAAGAATAACGTTAAAAATATACCTAATACGAAGAAAAATTTTTGACTGTTATCCTAGTGTTTCTTTCCGGTTTTCTATATTGTGTTTCATTCATTTTCATCCTTTAAAAGGAATATTTTGTAGCACATACATGTGTTTGACCCTCTCAGAAATCTAATTAATGTTTCACAGTTCGTTCCGCATTGAAGCCACATGCATATAGCAAAATAAGAGTTTTTAGATTAAAAGTCTGACCATCATACAATATATAGTAATGAATTTGTATGGCCTTGAGAATTAATGGAATTTATCTAAGAGTTTACTAAGCTTTGTTAATAGAAGATTTTGTTTAATAATTGTATAATGGCTGTTTCCGAATCCAATTTTGTTCCCCTTTAGTCCTAAGCCAGTGGCGTAGACAATTGTACCTCCCTCTTATTTAGTTACATAGTCGTATTTCAATATATTCATACATGTATGTATGTATGTATATACTAAACATAACATAGTTGCATTGGTAAACATTACATAGTTGCATTAGATCTAAAGAAATTTGTACGTATATAAGGTTTCGTACTTCAAAAATAGAAAACGGAACGGAATTTCATCGCCAGCAAAAATATTTCGGGGTTTAAAAAGAAATAAATAAATAATGTGAGCAGTTTTTATATTTCTAATTATAATATTTAAATACATTTCTATTTATAATAAAAATAACATTTAAAAATTGAAGTATACATATATATATTTTTTTTTATCTGCGATCGGTTTGTGAATGGATCTTTTTTTTGGATCTGTGATAAATTCGTGAACGAATTAAATTTTTCAGTTCTCAACAAACTTTAAATCGTTCGCGAACACAAATTTTATTTTTAAAGATCCGAAAAATAAAATTCGCGATCGAATTAAAAATTAAATTGGTTTTTCGATCGCGAACGAATTAAATTTTATCGTTTTCCGAACCCTGTATATGTAATCTAATCCAAGAATCCTGGACCGTAAAATTTATCGTTCAAGGACTAAGGACTCCGAATTACTACATGCTTTATGCAACAGACAAATATGAACTCAGAATCTAGTTAAAATTAGAATAAATGTATTCTGTACAGACTGAGTTCAGCGATCAAGATATTACCCAGCACAAGACTGGGAAGGGAAATAGCCAAAGGAAAACTCTGGCTTCCTTTGGCATATCTCACCCATGACTTATTTGGCCTTCTCTCCGGAAATACCACGGAGAGACTAATAATTGAAGTAGACAGGCCGAAAATCAGAATCATAAGAGGATGTGACGTCAACGTCATCATGCAATATGGGAACGTACTCATGTTAATGATAGAGGTGAGTCTATTTTCGATTTTAAATTAAGTACCAACTTTGTAATAACAATAAGTAATCAGGAAAACACAAGAAGTGTTAGATATAAATCTTGTCTCCTCAAACTATTTCAAATTGAAAAATATCAAACACCCTGATCAGTGATTAAGTGATAGATAAGCCTCAACAAATCTCTAAAAACAGCTTATCCTCAAATACAAATACCTAAAAGATAAAAATCACACTGGCGGAATTCAGCACTAGATCCGCACCAGACTGAATAAATCCAGTGGAATTACACAATAATTCCGATATTCTAATTCCTATTCTGATTAACATTTTGAATAGTTTTTATCACTATGGCTCAAATTCCCTTGTCTTGGAGAGAAGCACACTTGATGATAAACATTGATATGTCGAATATCTATACTATCTAATGCTCAACATTCCTACAAGAAACCTCATTACATCCCTCCATCAGAAACAGTTTACTTTTAATGGCTTTCTATGTTGTCATCATTGAAGGTACATTATATGGACCAGTAAGTTGATGAATCATAATATGCTTATAAGCAGAATTATCAACCCAAACTGGGCGACCTTACTACACGACGAACTGCCAGTAGATGTACGCCACCGCTAGGCTGTGTCCTTTCTCCTCTGGAATTCTGAATTCTGTATAAAACGAACTTTTAGCAATTATAGAACGTGAGGGAAACAGATTGAGAGGGAAACAGATTGAAATCAGTTTCTGGAAAATAACAAAATAATGAGGACCTGCACTGGCTATTCACGGCTCTTCGAAGTACTATATGTATATATACAAATGAACCAATATATGCACGGTCAATCATCACTCTTGCATATATTACATGTAATATTTCAATGCAGTATGCTTAAAATAACTAAAACTAAAAGATTTTTATTTTGCTTCGGGTTTACATACTTTTGCACTTACTTTTGCTTGAACATAATTTTATTTCTTATTATTTTGTAAAGAAAACTTTTTAGTCGATAAAAAATAAAAAAAAAATTAAACTGTTATTATTATTATTATCATTGATCTTTCTCCATTTTTTTAGTCAAAGAAAAGAATACCAGCTTTATAATTAAAAAAATATAAAATACTTAAATACTATCAATTCAGTGTTTTTCAAAATAGTATATTACTTTTTAAGTAGTTTGCATTATGTACATTGTACATAGATACAAACTAAAATAAATTAAAAAAAGTAGAAGTAATAGAATATCTCTCATTTTATATTTTGTAAAAAACTGTCAATTAAATTCCTGTAAAATTGTATGAGTTGTCAAAAACAACAATTTGTGTAGTATTAAATTAATTTTAATTGTTATTATCTGTTAAAAAATTTATTGCAATTAATATGCAATTAGTACGATACAAATATAAACGTCACTAACAAATATCTCTCTGAAATGATTGATTTAGATTATATGGCGCGTTCAAACATAATGTATTTTTCGAAAAAAATCAAATAAGTTAACAAGAAGAGAAACAAAGCTATGTATTTACTACGTTATATGTTTCTAAGAAATATAATATTCTTTATGTATAAGTATTTAAACTCAACCATTTTCTATTTTAACTTATAAAACCATATATATTTAGGTATATGTATGTGCTGTGCATTGAGTCTTTAAGCAAATGCGATAGCTTCCTTCTGTTAAACTAAAACTTTTTCTCTGATTCTTTCAGGTAGGTACCTATCACAAAACTTCTGGAAAACTTGTAAAAACTTTTTGCAAATATCACGTGAGCAAGTTGATTTATTTTTCGCTTTGTGCAAAGAATTTCAATTCTTTGTCCTTGGTAAGTACCAATTCTATTCCCATTGCCATCATTTAAAGACAATAGTAATCATCGTTAATTCACTCACATTCCTAAAGCTCGGCTGATTTCCAACTTCTACGACATACAACCAAAATTAAGAATAAAGACAAACTTGCCAATCACTCGCACAGATCGCTGAAAAACTTTAAGGGAAAAATAAATAAAACTTACAGTAAATATGTTGTATATGTACATACATTTTTCCAAATAAACACATTCCCTTCTCTCGACTAGCCACCTAATAGAATTTTAATGAACTTAAGATTTGTCTAAAGATTATTTTCTGCGTTTTTACTCATTAAAAATATTTTACAAAATAAAAGTGTCCGACGCAATTTTATTATGTTTTTGATCTTATCACAACAATACTCGTATGAAAAAGAAAATGGGCGTAAATAAAACAAAAATAAAAGAACGCTTTCAAAATAAGAATATGGATGAACAGCTTTGAGAACAAAAAATTATATATTTCATTAGCCACAGACTTTCAGTTTAAGAGCCTTCATTTTACTGCCGTTCAGTTGAACTTAGAAGGATGTTCCTATGTATGTAAAGTTATTCATTGATTGACTGATTTATTGATTGATTGATTGACATGTGGATAGATAGAAGTTGCATCTTGAAAATTCGGAATAACCCACTGTTTAAAGATATTGATACAAAATACATGTATAATAATATTTATAAATAATGCTTTCGAAAAGCTTTATAGTATTTCGAATTATTGAAGAAAGTTAAGTTATCGGACGATAATTAAAGATATCGTTTTTATTGTCTTTTTTGTGAATTGGAAAAATAAAAGAGTTTTGCGAAAAAAAATAGTTTAAGCAGAAATGTGAGAGGTTCGCACATTTTCTTATTAAAATGGCTGGAATGGCATCTGGGCCATAGGAAAAACTCATCTTCTTTCTTTCTACGAAAGAAAAATATCAAGGGACACTAGCGAAGTTTGTTTTAAATTTCAGTTATCCTGAGTCCTGACAAGCGGGACTCCATTTTCCCATTTGCCGAAAAATACTACTTGAAATTTTGAAAAGTTTTTGCTTTTTGTTACGTAAACAAAAATATATTATTGAATTCGATATCTCTACTAATCCTTGAAATATGGCTAACGAAACTGGTCTTTTTAACCTATTTTTAAATGAAACCACTGGTTACCACATAACAATACTCTGTCCTCTACCCAAAAACAAATATACAACAGTTTCTCTTAGACGTAGTGAACTAATTGCAACTAATCGGCCGCACTTTGCTTCCGTCTGGAGGGTCTGCCGGGTAGTCGGAAGGTTTTTAACCCCTTTAACACATCCTCTTTCTGTTTAAAGTTCGTTTTTGGCTGGATTTTATTTTTACGTATTTGTATGTGCTTGGTTCAGGGTTGATTTGGTAAACCGAATCGAATTGCAAATGCACATTGCACATAGCTCAGGATGCTGACTGCTGAATTACAAATTTATATTCTGGCATCTCTCAACTTCATCCGCAAACTAAAACTGCAAAATAATATAAAAACGAAAAAAGTGAATGAGAAAATATACGGGAGCAAGGGGCGGAGTTACGTGCACTAGCGCACGCAAACAAATCGACGTTCTGCACTTTCATTCCTGCAAAGGAGAGAAACTAGCAAGGATGCAAGTTTTATTCATTTTGAATCCCTGTCTTCCATTTTTCAGCTCTGAATTATGTGTTCGGCATTCGACTTCTTGTGGAGCAAGGGAATTACTGGATATGGGTCTAAGTGGGTAAGCAGGATACATGTGGGAATGAATGAATGCGAAGTCAGCTAAGAGTAGATGCACCCTTAGAAGGTAATTAAACATTTAAACTGTTTGCTTTCCACCATAATTTCGAATTGATGATGCCTTAGGAATTACATTAAACCAACACTACTGCATGATGGCTTAAGCAGTGAAATGAGGTTGTTTTTTGGTAAATTTTATGAACTGAAGACAGTACATTTTTACTTTCTAATGTTTTTTTTTTGTATGGTTGAACTGGTTTATTTGAGCGCTGTTACTCTCATTTCAAAAGGACCTTCTAACGGGTAAGAGTAAATATGTAAAATTTTGCTGCTGATACGAGTTTTTAAGCCGGTCATGAATTTACACATAAGGTGAAGTTTTTGTGTTGTGACAAATCGGCCGCAACTGAAACTCTTGTTAAGCAGCAACGAAAACAAATTGGTTGGTTTGCTAGATTAATTATCATAAATATTTCTGTGGCCTTTGATATACATTATACATATGTAAATGTGAAAAGTAAATTTGTTTCAGTCTGCATCAGAAAACGCATTTAAATGTTTATTCGAACAGTTTAAAAAAGTTTTTGGTAATAATTGAATTTTTTTTAGGATTAAGAAAACAAATTTGTTCCTTATTAAATGCAAGTTATTTTACTATTATAAAGTTATACAATTATAAAATTTTATATTTCATCAACTTTGATCGCATCATTATTACTATTGTTGTCATTTGCTAAAAAATGATATACAAATATGTTTTACATATAGTTACGAATTCTAGCAGCCTTATAAGTATTGCGTCAATTGTAGCACCAGATCTTTTTGTTAATGATTGTGGATAATTTTGTAGGCATTAATTTAAATTATCTCTTAAAAATTTACCCAGTTTCGAAGATTTATCTTATGAGAAATTCACATTGAAATCTCCGCTTAAAATCAAACGAAATATTACATCTAAATTATATAACACTTAATAAATGAAAATAATATTGAACAATAGCTCTGTAAAAATTAAATAAATTGAAAAATAGATTTAATTTTAATTAGTATATTTTTTCTTTATTATTATTTATATGAAAAATAAAATAGAACTTGCCTGGCCGACGACGCGACGGTCAAATCACAAGAGGGCGAGTTAAAGTAAAAGTAGGAAGAAAGGGTAATAAAGAAATGGAAAATTAGGCGACTGAATTCAATGGGGCATTGTTGGGAGTGTAAAAGGTAGTAGATGATGTGTGATGCCAAATTAATATAAACAAGGGAGATCATGAAACTTTGACTATTGAACAAATATTGAAAATCAAGTACATTGAAATTTTTGAACGATAAGCTATAATTCTGCATTATAACAATTTGTTTAACTTCAACACATTAATCTTAAATTATTTTTAGATTTCATAAAATTTACACTTATTTCTTATAGCTGCAATCCGCCTTTGGAATTCACTCCCAGCTCATCTGCGAGAAATAAACAACGCGCGTCGATTTCAGAATTTTTTAAAAGATTTCCTAACTACTCAAACCAACTAACTTCAATTTTGTTTCCTCTTTCTTTCTTCCTATTCCAATTTCTCTCATACGTGATACGTCGGTAAAGATGTAACTTTACAAATAAGTTACAATTTATAAAACTACTTGCGGACCTGAATTTACCGTCAGGCACAGATAGTGAAATTATTATTATTAGGTACTTATTGATTAAAACATAAATGTACAGATTAATCTTAAAAACTAACAGCACTACCTCATGTATAACGCCTGGGGTCTTACAATTTTTTTTTTAAATAAATAATTATAATAATAACGACTTAATAAGGTATAAATGTGGTGGGAAAAATCAGAAATAGCAAAACTGGGAGCTACAAACCACCCGCTCCTGATATCCTCGACCGCTCTCCCGTTAATATCAAACATTTTTAATTGTGTTATTTTATGAAGTTAAATGTTTAATTGAAATTATGCTGTTTGATTGATAGATGTGGTCTTCAGTAAATAAGTTCTTTTGGAGTTTTTAGTAGGTATAGTATATAGTATGTTCCAAATGTTGGAATAGTATCTTAATTCAATTCACAAACCAAACTCAATCTTGAAAGCAATTTTTATTTATAACAATTTACTATAAAAAAAAATCTCCAAGAATTTTTTTTCTTACAGGTATGGACTTTCGACATATCTTTTTATTTAGAAACAAATAAACGTGAGTAAAAAAAAATTCCTCCTCTTGTATCTCACAATTTTTTTTTTTGTATTTATTCCTAGAATTAACAACAAACTCTCTTTGATAATATTAAAGACTTTTCTCTCATGCAAAATTTAAAAAATTGTTACGTTATCAGTACTGTTAAAACCCTGGCTTGCGGGATTTTGTTGGAAAAGGAATGCTTGTAAAATTAATAAAAATACGAAGGTTATATAAGGAATTGAACATGTTTTGAGCAAAACACGTATTTTTATTGAAAAATATAGCAAGGTTGCAAACAAGCTCAAATATGAGCTATGTATAGCTGTTGGTTAGGCCGTTGGGTGAATTGTTGTTGAAGTGGAGCGAACATTCTGAATTTATCTATGAAATGAAAATTATAGTTTTTATTGGCTGATGGAATTATTAAATGTAAAAAGGTTTATTTTTAAAATATAATTTTTTAATTATTTTAACTACATACAATAACAAAAAATCCAATGATTTTTGAAAATAAAAATAGAAAAAATATAAATTGCGTGTAAGTATATGATAAGTATAGATTTCGTAAATTTGGTTTAAAAGTTATCCGAAAAAAATTAGCAAAGAAAATTTTCCACGAATCGATAATAACCTATTTCTACAGCAAAATAATATCTATTTATTGTTCTAAGGAAGCCTGCTCAAAATTGGTATTATTAAAGAAAGTGGGCCTTGGATGTAAGAATTGAATTGGGTTGACTTATCACTTATGAATAGTTTTTTTTTTTAAATTCAAGTCAGGTAGACATCGAAAGTTTGTAGAAAAACATATAGATTCATATTGATTGATGTTTTAGAAAACCTTGATTAAATGATAATATTTTAAATTTTAAAGTTATAATATTGTCTTAAACTATTTGATATTCGTCAATATTTTCTTGACAATAAAATCCATTTGAAGTCAATATCATTGCTTGTTGTGATGATATTTAGGAAGAAAATAATATGGTGTCACTTTTCTGTAAATGTCAATTTTAGTTTTTAGTTTTTAGTTTTTGTAAAATAAAAATGTCAATTCGATATTTTTGTCAAAATTGTAGCATACATATATTAATAATTATAAGACTCCAAAAATCTAAATCCATCAGATAGATAGATATCTTT
Organism: Scaeva pyrastri; assembly: GCA_905146935.1. Lineage (NCBI taxonomy): Eukaryota > Metazoa > Arthropoda > Insecta > Diptera > Syrphidae > Scaeva > Scaeva pyrastri. The sequence goes on from LR989928.1 coordinate 36,509,179, forward strand.
ATTGTAGCATCAATTTTAACATTTTTTTCTTAAACTAAATTGCACAATTTACAGAGATGTGGTATAAAGCTACCTTACTACTGTCAATAATTTTATACTTATTATAATTAATCAAACACAAATACAAAATAATAATGTTGAAGGAAAAGCTACATAAAAACCTTCATTAAAAAACTTAAGAAGAGAATGAAAGAAAGGAGGGCGGTGAAAATGAGATTCAAACCAAGCTTTGAGTTTTACAACAAGTAGATAAAATATATAATTATTAAAAACAGAACTACATAAATATATAGAAAGAATAACAAAATACATGAATAAATAACAAAAAATGAATAAATATGTAAATAAAGCAATAAAAATAAATAAATTAACACATAAATAAATAAAATAAATAAGTAAACAAACAAATAAATAAATAAATAGATAAATAAAAGAATAAATAAGTAAACAAAGAAACAAATGAAAATAAATAAATTAACAAAATATATAAATAAATAAATAAATAAATAAATAAATAAATAAGTAAATAAATAAATAAATAAATAAAAAATGAATAAATAAATAAATAAATAAATAAATAAATAAATAAATAAATAAATAAATAGTTAAATAAAGATAATAAAATGTTATGGTAGAGCTAGGTTTGAAATCAAAGTATTATCAGACATAATACATGATGTAAGGTAACGCTCATTAAGTTTGGCAATTCTTTCTGATACCATATCCATAGCTAAAATGGAATGTAGTTCATTTGTTGAAAATGACCACGGAAGCTTCAGAATCATTTTCAAAACCTTGTTTTGAGCTATCTGTAGTCGTCGTATATTACTAATTGCACAATTACCCCATGCTGGTGAACCATAATACATGATAGCTTGGAACACAACTTTATAAATCAGAAGCTTATTTTCGGTACTTAGTTTTGATTTGCGGTTGATGAAAGGATAGAGAATTTTAATGGTAGAATTTATTTTCTGAATCGTTTTTTGTATATGTAAGCCAAATGTTAATGTTTTATCTAAATGAACTCCAAGATATTTTACATCAGATCTCCATTCTATACTTGTGCCGTCAATAAGAAGATTATTGCTTGGTAAAAAGCAGGGTTTTCTTTTTCGAGTGAAAAAGATTGCCTGCGTTTTTGAAGCATTGATTCTTATTTTCCAATCATGAAAGTAGCTTTGTGTAACATTCAGTGCAGATTGCAGATTAGTTTCGATTGTGAAACCAACTGAATCCGAAGAGAAGATACAAGTATCATCAGCGAAAATTGCCGTTTCACAATAAGGGAGCAATGGAAAATCGTAAGTAAATATTGTGTATAGAATAGGACCTAAGACTGATCCTTGTGGAACACATTCTCGAGATATTCAAGTCAAAAATCATTTTTCCCAACTTTTGGTAGCATTTTGTGTAAAAAACCTATCAATTTAATTTTTTTCGAAAATTTTACCAGATTTTCTAGTAAAAATTAATTAAAAGATGATTTCATTTTTTCTTCATTGCACTGAGCACCAAATTTTTTAGCTTTTACTTAAACAAAAAAAAAATAACGGTATTTTGAACTATTTCCAAATTTATACCAAACCTGTATTACACAATAAAATTTATTTGAAGTGAATAGCATTATCCGTTCCTAAAACTGCTATTGTGAAAAAACCGATCAACAATTTTTTAAGAATCTTTTCAATAAGTTATAACCTATGGAACAAAATTTAATTCGAGTCGATATCTTTATTCTTTCTCGTACATACGTACGAAGATACGTACACACACAGACATCTTTCTACAAATGGCGAATTTAAATTCTATGAACCATAAAACGTCCAGATTTATCAAAAATTTCAATTTGACAAATCGAACCGATTACAAAACAAACCGATAAAAATCCATGTCTTGCAGTTCCTGGTCTCGGCTTTAGTAACAGTGGGTTAAAAACCCAAAAAAATCAACTTTGGGAAACATCATGTTAACCAAAAACTCTCCCCGCCTCTTTAAAGATATGGACCTCCTGATTACAAAAAGTGAGTCCAAGGCAAATTCATGGCGGCCATGCCATTGGCATACAATTAAAAAAAAAGCACTGTAAAATATACAATTTTAATTTTTTGAAGAAAAACTTAGGTACTCTTAATATTTTTAAAAACCTCAAAAAATTCAATTTTTTTATTTCAAGTCATTGATGAGTTTTTTTAAATAAATCACATACCCACTAATGCGTTTGTTTTTTGTTTCACAACATTCGATTCTATGTATCCCATATTTTTTTCGTATTTTATATCGTATAGCTAGTTTTTGAATTAACGCCAATTAAAACAAAAAAACATTATGTATGTAAGTTGTCTTTTAAAAAAAATTCACAAGGAAAAACATCATACATACATACATAAGTACAATATTTTCATTTTTATCTTCTACTTATGGACTTATGCCGCCATATTATTTCAGACTCGGGTCGGGTTATGTACCTACATACGTCCTACATATGTATGTACAGTACATACATGTAAATGTACAGGTATATCCACATATTTTATATTTTTGTAAAATCCTACTAATATTATAAATGTAAAAGTTTGGATGTATAGATGTTTGTTGCTAGATGCCGCTTTCCGCACAGGGAATGTGATTCATTTCTCATAAAGCGGGTTTTGATTGTACATATACATATCGAACACTTGTTGAAAAACTAATTTAAACTAATGCAATCACCGGACCTCCAACGGTTTTAGATTTTTAAAGTAAATTTATCTTAATCTATACTATTACTATAGGGCCCGGCAAACTTCGTCTTGTCCCAATTTAATGCAGAAACTCAAGCTATGGAAAATATTGTTGTTGCTTATTTGATTTCCCATATAATTTTTTTTTCTAGATTGCCCGGTGAATTTCGTATAAGTTTATTAAAAAGTGGATTTATCGGCAGGACAACCGAAGTTTTTAAAAACATCTGTTTCGTTGTGCTGAATGTAAAACAATAACCGCAGATTGCTTCAATTTCTATGTAAAACTTGTTCAATGTTTAATACTAAAAAATTAGCATACGTGCTTTTTAAGAATATAATCTATCTCTGTGCTAAATTTCATGTTATAATTATATGTATATTTCAAATATATAACTATTTGATAATACTTAACGCTAACACCAAAAATTGAAAATGTAAAATTCACTGTATTTCGGTTTACTACACACTAAATTTAACCTGTACTTTAGCCTCAGCAAAATGTGGTGGTTATGCTATCAAGTTGTAGCTTATATGGAACGTTTAGACGTTTGACATAGCGCCATCTATTGAATTCTTAACTTACTCAATCCAGTGCACAGATGTCGCTATCTGATAAAATCGTTTGGAGACAACATATAATTGTGACTATCAAATAATAGACAAATAATTTGCAATAAAATAATATTGTGATCATAAATTGAGATGTAAGCTATCCTATCTTTTAAGTTGGATCAAACTGCACGCGGTGTGCAAATTTGATTAAAATCGGCTAAGTAGTTTAGGAGTCCATCGCGGACAAACAACGTGACACTTAATTTATATATATTAAGATTAAGATAAGATAAGGAGGAAAGATTTAGTTGTTTGTTATAATTATATATTTTATATATTTTCAAAAAACATACGGATAATTACTAAAAGTCTAAAATAATAATTTTTCCGCAGTTTGAAACAATTTTGAAAATTTCGTTTCGTTTTGGTCCATGGGTTTTTTGTTGATACAATTTGAAAAACTACTATTATTCGACAATATAATGTATTGCTGATTCAAAAAATTAAACAAATTTATATAAATTTAAAATGAAATGTCTGATACCTAAACCTAAAAAAACCGGCTAGAATTAAGTTTTAAACTTTAAAATTCTTTCCTGTAATATTTATTTATTACCAAATAAATTATTTCATAATGTGAGACTGCTTCAATACTTGTTATAATTTTAGAATTATTTAATCAAAATATTTCATTTGAATGATATCTAGAGTGTGAAACTGGGGTGGGTAGCTTGTAAATAAATACATTATAACACAAAAATTAACAAATATCTTATTTAAATACCATATTTTTCAATTATATGCCAATTACAACATTAATTTTTCTATTGTAGGTTATTTTTTCATTTTTTTTTTATAATAAAATAGGTACAGATTTTGTTCATTTCATTTCTAGTGGAGTTTATTGGTCTACAAGTTCCGAAAATAGCCAGTCATTATAAAAGGTCGAGAGCTTCCTAAAAATATTATTTTATTTTCATAAGATCAAACTGACTGCTTGTACAGTCAATGTCAAAATAACTCCAATGTATAATATGCTTTTTTCTCTTCTCGTTCAATGAAACGAGCAACTTCATTATCAAAATAATACAATAACAAAAATTGCCAACACTATTTATAAAATCACACAACTACAATCGAACAACACTTCTACTTTATAAACTGCCTATTCATCATGCAACCAAATAATCATTTGTCAATTAGATGCTAAAACTCTGAAGTTTTGGTCTTCACTTAAAAAATCCTAAAACTGGTTATGAAAAATATATCCAAACACTTCTCCCACTCCTACAATACTATTCCTTCCAAACTTTTTTGTTGCAGGTACCTCTTGTTTATTTTTCTCATTTTCGAAATCAAACCATCTTGTGGGAAATAACTGAACTAAAAATTAGTATGATGTTCGAAAAAAGATATTTTGAAGAGAAAAAAGAATCTCAAAACATTTTTTATTTAAAAAAAACTAGTGTCTTTTTTAATAATTTTTTTTTTGTTAATCAATTGAGGAAAACATATATACATATATGTCATATTTGAAAAGTTATTTGATACTTGAAATACATAGGTATGTATAATAAAAGGTTATATAAAATTCATTAGAATTTGGGAAAGTATATGCACTTTCAAGACGGAATTATTCAAAAAGTTTATACAAAAATAAAAAATTAAAAAAAAATATATTGAAATAAAAAAAATAAAAAATTAAAAAAATCCTTCTAGCGTTTTCAAGTCAAAATGACATTCTTGAATATACAATTTATGTCAGAATAGTAATTTGATAGTGTAAATATAACTACTTGAATAATTTATATTTTGAACTTAGTAATATATTTCATATAAATTATATTGTTTAGAAAAATATAAAATATATACATACCTACATATTTGTTAGTTGTTATGAAGCTTTTTAACGAATCACATCGTTTAATAAATTATAATTCCTGAACAAATCATCAAACCTTGTTTCATTCCATTAACAGGTATGGACCCAGAAATTAGTTCGATATTTGTTTTTTTAATTTGTTGTTTTTTCGTTTGAGGGAGATTTTCATTTTAGTAAAAATCGCACGCAATAGAAGAATCTAGAAGTCAAGATTCAAGCAATAAATTTTTTCAACGTTTTCCATTGCCTACATAATTGAACAAGCCAGATATGGAAAATAATTTCTAAAAAGTGAAGAAATTTGATGGAACCAATTTTTCGAATTGGAAATACCGAATTAAGATTTTACTGGAAGATAAATCTTTAGAAAAAGTTTTTAACAAACCTCTTAGAGTCGTTGTTGCAAGTTATCCCAGCTGATGCAGATACAACGAAAATTATAGACAAATTTAAATCTGAAGAGAAGAAATGTACAACGATGTATTGGTGATTCTCAATTGGAATACATCAAAGATAAGGAATTTGCGAAGGACATATTCGATACGTTGATAAATGTATACGAACGTAAAAGCGTTGCTGGTCAATTGTTGCTGCGAAAATATTTACTGACGATGCGATACAGTGATGATATCAACGAATATTTTAGTCAATTCGATCATACCGTGCGGGAACTTAAATCGATTGGTGCCACATTAGAAGAACTCGATATTGTTTGCCATTTGATTTTAACTTTTCCCAAAAATTTTGATGGCTTAGTTACTGACCTGGAAACAATGGATATTTCGAAATTATCAGACGAATTTCTTAAAACCCGTCTTTTGGACGAATGATAATGATAATTATGATCCAGAATTTTTACTTTGTGAAGGAGAAAAATTCAATAATAAATAGAGAACTGGTAGCAATGATGTTGCCTCTTGCTGTATGAGTGAAAGAGCATCGGGCGATGGTTTTAATGAAATAGTTTTTGTTCTTGATTCTGGAGCAACTCATCAAATCGTCAACAAGAAATCATTTTTCAACAGCTTGTATCGAATGAACCCGATTTTTATTTCGACTGCAAAGGCAGGTGAATCTTTAGTGGCTAAGCAGGAAGACGACATTCCAATTAAGACCTTTTGCAATGGGGACAATTCATCAAAAACAATTCAAAAACTTTCTGTTAGTTGAGAATCTTAAATGTAATTTATTGTCAATTCGTCAACTAGCATTTAAGGTTTTAAAAGCATGTTCAACGGTGTTGATGCGATAATCTCCAAGAATGGTAAAAATGTTATTATCGCTCGTCGAAATGGTCAATTATATCAAACTATATTCTATGTTGAACGAAGTGTATTTGCTGGAATTGCTGATAAAGAAAAATTAAACAAAGCATCGCAAAGAGTAGGGCATTTTCGATTATCTCATTTGAATATCAATGATATCAAGAAGATGGTCTATAGGAACATGGTGCTTGGGTTGGACAAGTTAAATGTGAAGACGGATGACAAATTTTGCGAATCTTGTGTGCTTCAAAAGAATTTAAATGTTTTTGTTTAGAAAAAGGTATTCGACTGATTTTCACCGTACCATACAACCCGGAAATGAATGCCGTATTCGAACGTTTTAATAGTACCGTTGTTGAGAAGGCAAGAACTTTACTATTGGCGAGTGGCTTGAGTCGTCGATTTGGGAATGAAGCTGTAATATATGAAAATTATGTCAAGAATCGATCGCCAACGAGTGCTTTTGGTATAAACAATTTGAAACCAAAAAGGCTGTAGATTTGCAGAATTTGGTATGGTAAGAAGCCAAATTTATCCCATCTTCGAGTTTTTGGTTCGATTTGCTATAATTTTGTTCCAAAAAAAAAATCGTACAAAGTTGGATGCAAAATCTTATAGGTGTTATATGCTTGGATATGGTTCGTCTTCATACACGTACCGTATATGGGATATCGAAAGTGACAAACTTGTCATGGGTCGTAATGTTACTTTTAACGAGAAATCATTTTTTGATCGTCTAAATTATATCGATTCATAGGCGGAAAATGATGGTATGAATGATGAATATGACGAAATTCATGGTGCTAATTTGGAAAGCATCGGTAACATCAAAGAAGATGATGCTAAAGATGTCGATTTGAATGAACGTCTTGACAAAAAAGATAAATTATGCGTTAGTAAAGATACATCTAGAAAGAAATTGCGTCGAGGTGAAAGCCAGATAGACATGGATCTATATCTGATGCTGCATGTTCCGTAAATTTTGCGCTATCAGCACAAGAATTTGTACAAAATGATCCAACTACGATGAACGATGCGAGGAAGCGTGATGATTGGCCGAACTGGGAAAAGGCTATTAATGACGAATATTCATCTTTAATAAAAAATGGCACTTGTTCTTTGTGTAAACTGGTGCAAATGGGTTTTTAAGTTAAAGCATAAACCAAATGGTGATGTCAATAAATACAAAGCAAGGCTTGTTGCTCGAGGTTTTTCGTAAGTAAAAGGATTTGACTATAACGAAACTTATTCACCAACAGCCAAGTTAACCACTTTTCGCGTTTTGTTGTCCATTGCCAATCATTTTGGTTCATCAAATGGATGTGAAATGTCCATTTTTAAATGACGATTAGATGAAGACATCTATATGACACAACCAGAGGGGTTTGTTAAAGATAAATCATTGGTTTGCAAATTTAGCAAATCATTGTATGGATTGAAACAGGCATCACGCATGTGGAACGAACGATTCAATAGTTTCATGACTAAAATTGGTTTCAAACGTTGCGAATCAGATCCATGTTTGTCCATAAAATCCGAGAATAGTGTTATTTGCTATGTTTTGTTATAATGTCGATGATCTGCCAATCATTTCCAACAATATGCAAACGATCAATGGTATTAAAAAGAAATTGTCAACAGAATTTGAAATGACGGATGTCGGAAAAATTGATTCTTTTCTTGGAATTCATGTTGAACAAAATGAAAATTTCATTGCTTTGCGTCAATCACGTTATTTGAGAAATGTTTTGAAGAAATTTGACACGTATGAATGCAAGTCAGTTGCAACGCCTATCGAAAATGGTTTGAATTTGGAGAATGGTAATGATAAGAACTTAACTGATGAACCCTACAGAGAATTAATAGGATTTTTAATTTAGGCTACTCAAACAACTCGGCCGGATTTGTGTGCATCGACAAATTATTTTAGCCGATTTCAGAGTTGTTGTCCTGATGAACATTTTACATATACCTGCAAAGTGAATTCTGCGATATATTGAAGGTACATCTGATTTGAAAATGGTTTATCATCGTAAATTCGGATTGGGCTGGTGATAAGAACGACCGGAAATCAACATCAGGGTATGTTTTTAAAGTATTTAGCAATACAGTAAGTTGGCTTTCACAAAAATAATCAACTGTAAGCCTTTCATCAACTGAAGCTGAATACTTGGTTGAGTTGCTTACTTAAAGAACTTGGTCATCCTTGCAACTCATCAATAATGATATTTGAAGACAATCAATTGTGCATCAAAGTGGCAGAAGAGCGTTGTCAACATAAAAGAATGAAATACATTGATGTAAAATAGGTAGAATTTCATCCGAGAAGCTGCTGCCAACAAGGAAATCAAGTTGAAATGCATTTCGAGCAACGATCAAGTAGCTGATATTATGACAAAAGGTTTAGGAAAAATCCTTTTTCAAAAACATCGTTCAAGTTTAAATCTTAAATAATTTTGTATTTTTTTTTTTTATATTTAATGTTACTTTTTCATTAGTTGCATTTAAGTTTTTGTTTGTATTATCTAAATATTTAACGTAGAGTTTTTAATTGAAATATTTTGTTCGTTGTCCTTTACTCCTAATACCTTATGTTATTGCACTTTAATTTTTGTTAATATTGTTTAAATCTAATTTACCAGTACAAATTAAGAGGCGGTGTCAGAATAGTAATTTGATTCTGTAAATATAACTACTTGAATAATTTATATTTTGTACTTAGTAAAATATTTTATATACATAAATTAATATTGTTTAGAAAAATATAAAATATATTTTTGTTAGTTGCTATGAAGCTTCCTAAAGAATAGCATCGTTTATTAAATTATAATTCCTGAACAAATCATCAAACCTTGTTTTATTCCATTAACAATTTAAATTTTGTTAATACATCAAATACGTGCTTCACTCGTTTTTATTTGGCCTATTTCTCGGCTCTTAAGACCTATTACAAGAACTGAACACACACTTAATTTCACAAGGAGTACATTGGAAATGGATCACTAGTAATTAGTAACTACCAGCGACTATGATGACTTCATCATTATAAGAAATAAAATAAATATAATGCTCTTAAAAACAATAATGAACAAGTTATAATAAATAAGTTCAATCATAAAAAATAGCGATTTTGTTAAAAAGAGTCAAAAGCAAGTGTGAAATACGAAATTGAAATATTTAAAGAAGAAATAATAAACATCGATTATTCTATTCATTCATTCCATAAAATCTTGTTTTTAAATGTGGGAAAAAAACTTTGGCTGCCTAATGGCATATTTTTCGTATATAACCCATGGGATTTGAAGCCACAACCCTTGGCAAGTCGCACTTGCGCTTTAGCCTATTATTAAAAAAAAATGTTCAGCCACATTGGTGGCACCCACGACCCTTGGCGAATCCCACGGTAAAAATGAAACGTGCCGGGATGTTAACTTACTGAGCCACCGCAGTATTTTGAATTCCGGAAGTCTATTAATATTTATAAACACATGAAAACAGGTAGAAACGCAAGCTGTATGACGAAAATATATAATCCTGGTAATACTGACAAGGATAATGGGATAAACTTCTAAAATTATTGTATTGTCACCAGTTCCTGATATGTGTACACTGTACAAAGTTTAAATAAAATCGGTTCGTGTAAAGGTCAAAATCAGGTCTAAAGGAGTCGGTTACATACATACATATACATACATAAATAAAACTATCAAAAAATAAAACCGCGGCTGGCTAAAAATAATTCTTAATTCGAGAGGCCCAATTTTCGACAACTTTTTGCATCAATAACGCGCCGAAGATTCCCTTGCAAGTCAATCGTCTTCCTCATATCTGCGTAGACAATCGACTTTACGTGACCCCACAAAAGTGTCCAGCAGTATTAAATCGCACGATCTTAGAGGCCACACCACAGGCCCATACGATCGACGCGACGCGACGAACGACACCAGATAATGCACACACCAAATTTTTCTCTGACAAATTGCATGATACATGATACGTTCTGCGCATCTACGTCACGAACCCTCAACGAGTTTGACGTTTATTATTCAGTATGTGAAATCAAAACAAAACAATGGCACTAATTTGTTTAGATATTTTGTTATTAGGTATAATAAAATGTTAATATTTCTAATATTTTTCATTTAGGTAAATGGTTTTAAATAGTTAATATTTTTTTTATTGATAAGTTAAAGAAAATTTGTGTGTTTGAGTGAAAGAAATTAATAAATAATCGAAGTGAATGAAGAATATGGTGTAATTTTTTTTCATTTTCATTCAGATGCATTTTTCTACATAGAATTACCTGGAAGATTGTTTAATAAGCTATAAATGGTTAAATAAAAGATATGATGGCCTTTTTGAATCAGTGGTTTTTCAAATTTTTATTTAATTAATAATTTTTTAAAATTTTCTTTTCCTTGATAGTTTGTTTTCCGTTATTTGTCTGTTCAGTTTTCGCATTCGGAAATACATATGACAACGAAAGAAAAGCTTCATAACCTTCGCATCGCATTCGATCTTTGCTTTTTCGGCGACTTCAAGTAAATGCTGGATGTAGTTTGGAGGGATGTAAATGCCTTCACCTTCACCATTTACTGCATTAAAAACTTTTTCTAATGCAGCGAAGTGAGCCATCATTGTGGGATTTGCTTTGGACAAGCCTCCTTCGTCCAAATGATTGACCCAAGAGCTTTCATCTAGTTCAATTTGTTCCAGGTTTGGTATGATGTTTTTAAAACGATGGCAAATGTAGTTAGCCAAGTTTTCCAAACCATCGTAAGCAAATGGGAGATTTATAATTTGAATGATGGGTACCATGATTCCTGGTGTTAGGTCGATTTTCTGGGCCCATGTTTGAAGAGTTCTGATTGCAGGGAGAAGAAAATTTTTCTTTTTAAGCAATTTGTAAGCTCTGGAACTAGCAGAATAAAGCGTTATTGATCTGGCTATATCTTCCTCAGACCAAGTTGATCTTTTTACGCCCATTCGAATTTTTTTTTATTTGACCAGGAGTGAAAATTGTTAGAAGCTTTTCTTCTAAGTTGGACTGGTTGAACTTGGCTTTTTTCACTTCAGTCTCCAACTGATTTATTCTCCTGGTCTTAGTCCTTAACTCTGTTTTGAATTGCTCATTTTCTTCGCGTAAGGTTTTCCTAATAAGTTTATAAAAACAAATTATTTTATACATTTTCAGACTGCATGGATAGTACGATTAAGACTTTTTTCTATCATAAATGCCTACAAATATTATTAGATATGTAGGTACTTACAATTGTTCAGTTAACTCATCAAATTGAGCTTGTTCTAATAGTGGATGTGGAATATTTTCCATCAAGCTATCTTGCTCTTCAGACACATTTTCATGCTCGAGCTCAATGGGAACTTCCAGCAACTCACTTTTTTTTTGCCTTTTTAGCTCCATTCTTTTCGAGCGCTTTGTTGTGTCAGGCTCAGACGCTACAGACAGTTGCTTTGCATAAACCATAGGAACAGCATCTGGTTTCAAAATCCGATACCGTGTGAACATGATACAACTAATAAAGATAGCGCATTGCGCATGTGCGGTTTTGGTTGTCAAACTATCGTAACGTCACGAACACTCAATCTGATCGAACTGAAGAGAGTTCCTATTTTTGGCGCAATTTCACTCTATTTCCTGTCGTGAATGTTAAAGGAAGTGAATTTTCAAAGTTTAAAATCAATAGTTATTTAAAGTGGTATTGTTTATAATTTAAGTATACTAAATAAAAAAATATTTATTAATAAACATGGGTGTTTGTTCGGTTTTTGACTGCAATAGCAACGAAAGAAAGAAGATAACGAGAGATTTCAGCTTTCATAAATTTCCAAAAGGAAATTCAAATCTCTCGAAGCAATGGACCTTGTTCATCAAACGCAAGGATAAAATTAATGTTTAATTGCAAGAATTTGTAGTCTCCACTTTTTGCGAGAAGATTTTATAAACAATATTAAGTATGAAATGGATAAGTTAATATTAAAAAGTAGTTCAGAACTAGAATCTGAAATAGATTTATGTCAATAGGATTCACACGGCATGATACAACTATTAGTTGTTTGTTGCTATTTTTAACAAAAAATAGCTTGAAATGCTATGCAATGTTTTGATTTTGAAACTTTATTTAAAAAAAAAACTTTATACAAACAAAAATTTACCTCGTTAAAAAATACAAGATAAGCTTTTACTGTTCTATGTCTATATATTGATTTTTTGCATTTTTTTTTAAATCTAAGATCAAATTTTCAGAAAATTGCCTTTCAAAACTGAATGATTTTTAGTACCTTACTCCGGGATAGGTCGGGATGCGTCTAGCGAATATATGTATGTAAAACGTTCATGTCGAACTAAAAAACTTTCACATTATAATCATCAATACATAGTATAAAACAAAGTGCATCTTTGATCACCCCCCTAAATTAAAAAAAAAAAATGTCTTTAAAGTCACAAATTCATACCTATTCTTTTCTTAATCTTAAATTATTTTAACCACTTTGATACCTTTAAGTATATTAAGTTTAATATTATATGTATTGTATTACATGTATTGTAAAGTATATCTTTAAGATAACTAAATTCTTTATGATCAAAATGTATATAAAATCTCAGCTGAAAGCCTAAGATACTCAATTTGTAAACTTAAGTATTACTCTGTACATTTATGTAAGAATAATAAAATAAAAATAATAATAATAAATAAAACAAAGTCACTTTCTCTGTCGGTATGTACGCTTTAAAATACGCAACGGATTTTGATGCGTTTTTTTTTTTTTTTTTTAAGATATAGTGATTGAAGAGGAAGGTTTATATGTATGTATATATCTATAACTTAACTAGATAAAGTTTCTTCAATCAATTCAAATAAATGTTATTATAGATATGTACACTATTTTTGTAAGTTCAGAGAATAATGAAAATTTTGATCGGTTGGTGAAATATCGGCCAATCTAACAGCCAGGCGAGACGCCAGGCGAGACAAAGTTCGCCAAGTCCTCTAGTAATGCTATATACATAATACATATATGTATGTAGAGAACATGTTGGTTCAATCTTTATAAGAGATACTTTAATAAGAAATTAGGAACACATTTCTACTTTATAAAAATTGAGATTTTATTTTACTCAATATGTATTGTTTTTGTTTTAAACCGAACCTAATAAGAAATGCATACTGCATACACAAGTAATACTTTCGAGGACGCGATTTCCAATTTTCTAGATTACGCTTCTATTGGTTCCTGCTTTTACTTATATACGAGAGGACTTTAAATCTTAGTTAAGCTTTCAATCCTTGATCAATGACAAAACGGAGTGATATGAATCGATAGTATGTATTTAAATTGGGTACCTACTTTTTGTTGTATGTATGTAGAAATCTATATAAAATATATATATATATATATAAATATAAATATATATATATATAAATATAAATATATATAAATTTCATGTATTTTATGTCTGGCAGAAAAAAGGCTATTTCTCTATTCTATTCCATAATAAAAATACACACAAGCGAAATTCCCTTTTGTAAAGTTAATGTATACCTAAATTCTCATATCCTAAACAAAAAGACACCAGCACTGGACGGTTATATGAATGAATTGATTTTCGATAGCTAAAATTTTACTTGTACTGTAATGAATATTTACTTTTCATTTTTAAAAAATATTTATGAAACATAAATCTTAATGCAAAATCCAGAATTTCGGAACTATCGATAATGTTAACATTTATGTAGTTATTGCAGTTCTATTCTTTTCCTTATTTTCATCGAAAGGATAAATTTTTATTCAAAAGGAAAAAGCCTTCAAGTTTCTAAACAACTGACTTTTTTTTACATAAGATGTGGAAATAAATCTACAACGAGTAGTAGGGAGAGGGGGCAATCTCCCTCCTTGTAGGTGGAAAGGGCAATTTAACAATAAATTAAAACAGAAAAAAAAAATATTTTGAAAATAACGGTAAGACTCACAATATGTAATGTTATACCTTTTTGAAAGTAATATTCTTTTTAATTCTTATTTTAAATTAAGTTGGATTTAAGAATAGTTTTCAAAAAATTAATTTTTAAAATTTAGAAAAATATTTTTAAGAAAATCAAAAAATAAAATTTAGAAAAATATTTTTAAGAAAATCAAACTGTTTTTTTTTAATTTATTTTAATTAAGTATATTTTTTTCAAAATTCAATGTGCTAATTAATTCTCAATAAAAAACAGAAAACCTGATGCTTAAGGAAAACCAAGTGAAATTAGTTTATTTATTTACTTATTTATTTTTTTATTTATAACAAGAAAATTTAAATTATGGAATTTAAACTAGTATGTATTAGAATATATTAGTATTTTAAAAAACTTTGAACCTATTTAAAAAATTGACTTAAAATAAACATCACCGCAATAAAAACTTTTGAATTGGAAATCATTAGAAAATCATATTGAAAAATTTATAAAAATAAGAAAAATATGCATAAGCATTACTTTAAAATTTTACTTACTTGAAATTTTAAAGTTTTACTTAGTTCGCAAAGAAAGTTAGAAATGTATGTTGGTTTTCCTTATACTCTATGTAATTGTTCCCTTCGGTTAAGGAAGTACATATATTTTTTTTTTTTTTTGAAAAAAATTAAAGTAATATTATGTTAGTCATTTTATTAAATATTTTGTTTTAAGTATTATTACCTAAATGTGCAAAATGATTTTTGTGTACATCAGGGCACATTTGATCTGATTTAAATGTTTTGTTTTCTAAAAAAAACAGTTTTTTTGCTTCTTTCAAGATTGGAAATTACAAGACAAAATTGAACAAAAAAACACTGGAGTACCCTACACTGATTCAGACCAGTCAAATTGTGCATTTATAGATTCAAATAATTCTGAAATTGAAGCAATACATTTTTGAAAACATAATTTTTCTTATGATGACCCTTTGAGTTTTGGCAGGAATCACTTTTTTGCGAAAGTGACCCGAACATTCTCGAATGTGTACCGCCCCGGGAAATATTAGTCTAAAGGTCTATTTTCTTTAAATAAAAACATAAATTATTTCTAGTTACTAACATGAAAAGTTCATTATTTAATTTAAAAGCCAAAATATAAAAGTTTTAAATTGTGTCGATTTTTTTTTTTGGTACATTTAAAAAAAAAAATAAACTTTGGGATCTGAAATTTGTTCGCCAAATGTGCCCCGGTTTACCCTATATGTATGTATGTACCTGTTCAAGCACGCCCAAGCCAATTAATATTACATCAGATTTCACTAATTTGTTTCCTATAAAAAAAAGGCTGGGTGCGATCCACACAGAAAACTTCCCATTAGGCATACTTTGAAAACTTTGCATTTCTAAAATTAATCGATTTTCTCTTTATGTTGACTGATACAAATTTTATTAACAAAAAAATTATCAGATTTTAAAAATTTCTTGAGATATTGCAGCGGAAAAACAATATTTACCAACTTTTTGTAGTTTTTCATTTATTGTAAAAAAATGTCAATTTCGTCAACATTTTATCATTTAGATATTGACAAATGCATTATAATGAAAAAAAAAATACATTTGAAGTTTATATCCTTGCTTGTTGTGAAGACGCTTGAGCCGAAAAACAGTTTTTGACACTTTTCGGTAAATATTAGTTTTAGTTTTTTATTTATTGTAAGAAAACTATCAATTCGATATTTGTCAAAAATTTAGCGTACGTACATATGTACATACATATATTAGAAATTCTATTTTGTAAGAACATAAATAAAATTGAAGTCAATATCAATCGTTGCGCATTCTCAATATATTCAAGTCAAACTACATTTTTTACCAAGTTTTGGTAGAACTTTTTGTATTTTTTTTATTTTTTGGAAAAAAACTGTCAATTTATTTGTTTCGAAAATTTTATCAGATGTCAGGGACAGCATTTCACATAGCATGAAATTGTTGTTGTTGAAATTTTTCCTTAATTTAACAAAATTTTGTCGGAGTCGATATCTTATTTTTTCTCGAGATATCGTTAACGAAAAATGGTATCTCCAACGTACGAAGGTACATATACGTACGTGGTACGAACGTATGTACACACTTCAAAACCAGATCACGTGTAGGCGTCTGGTTGGATTATCTCTTCTCACGGTCTGTTCCACTTGTTGAAAGACCAAAGTCCAGATGTGTTTTTGGCCAGTGACTCTAAGCTGTACCAGAAATACAAACTGAAAAATAATTACAATATCGTACGAAAGGACCGGCCCAACTCCACTCAAGGACGCGGGGTAGCTGTTTTTGTACGAAAAGGCATAAGTCTTAAAGTCATTTACAACAGCGAAGTACGCAGATTACGGTTGCTTGAGGCGTGCATCATATGCATTCCTCTCCAACATGGGAAGCGGACCGGAATCGCCGCAACCACATACATACATACATACCTCAGCAAACTGATTTTTGGCGAAAAACTTTTTCAGCTTGCAACTGAACTCGGAAGCGAATTATTATCTCATGGCCGATGACTTTAACGCCAAATATGCTGTTTCAAAATCCTAGAGGTAACCATCTTTTCACCTGGATGTTAGCTACGGATAGACCATTATTCCCAAGAAGCGTCGCCTATCTCGACCTATTACTAATGGACTAACTTGTACCGTAACGCGACTATAGACGCACTTCACAGACAAAAAAGTGGTCTCCTAACAAGACTTAAACTTTTGTATAGACGATTTGGAGATTAGGAAACAACTGAAGTCCGCGATCAAAAACGTCAACCAATTGATTAAGGAGAACTATCGATTGTCTGTTAATATGTATTGGGAACGAAAAATTAGGGCCGTTAATTCTAGCGACCCGAGTATATTCCCGCAAATTAACATGATATTTAGAAAAATAACGATAATGATCTTCCATGTCTTAGGCTTCGAAGGACAACAGAAAACAGAGACGTACTTCTGAGAGTTGGAATAGATCCAGAGAACGCCGCCGTCTTGGACCATGTACTCTATATGATCAAAGATCCTCAGGAGAAGTTTGAGGCTGTGGGGGCTGCTTTCCAGCAAGTGTACAAGGTGAATGCTACCATTCGCCCCAACCACGACCTGAAGAACAGAGCTCTGCTTCTCCACTTTTGTATCCGGAACGAAATACCGCAATGGCGATTGGAGAACCTCGGCTTCACAGGGTTCATTGAATATCACTTGGAAAATGCCACAATCGCCGAGCCAAGTGCGGAAAATTCCCTGCTAGTTTCAAAGGGAGAGCTCAAGCTCATCTTCGAATCAATAAAGAAAAAGAAGTCATCAGGTGTCGATGGTATACCCAGCATAATTGTACTACGACATTTACCCAAGGAAGCAATCGACATTTTCGCCACACTGTTTAATAACGTGCTGAATAATGCATATTATCCAGTTCGTTGGAAGACAGCTGTGGTACGTCCTCTCCCGAAAAAGGTAAAGGACTCTTCCAATCCGGAAAATCTCCGATCGATAAGTCTTCTTCGAAATATCAGTAAGGTATTTGAAAAAATCATTAATAGAGCTTTGTCCAAGTTGGCTGAGGACAAAAATATCATAACGGTTAATCAGTTCGGCTTCAGGGCGGGGCATATGCATACAGCGTCTAAGCTTGTATCTGATATCCAATGGAACAAAAACCGTGTACGGGTGCCTGTCTGGTTGACTTGGAGAAGTCCTTCGATACCGTATGGTTAGAAGGTCTCTATCTCAAGCTAGCCAGACTTGGTGTAAATAATCCCCTGTTGTATATGCTTTATGACATGTTCAAAGGTAAAAAGTTTGTTGTTAAGAGTGGCAATGTAACTTCTACCACAGTATTTGATATAAAAAATAGACTTCAGCAAGGAGCCGTTTACTTTCCGATTCTATACAGCATTTACACCAGCGATCTGATAGGTAGACTTACTCGGGCAATTACGTACGCCGATAACCTAATAGCGTACAGAACGGCCCTTAAAATTCGAGGTCATAAAAATTCTTTTGCAGCGTGACTTCGACAAGATTCAGCGATATTGCGATGACTGGAAGTTAAAAATCAACTTTCAGAAATCGGAAACTATTCTGCTTAGGACTCCATTGTCTGGAGGCTCAAGAGATGCGAGAAAGAACTGGAGAAATCTAGTAGGACCAGACCGACAACCACTGGCGAATAAAAGTGTAGTAAGGTACCTTGGCATCTGGTTGGATCAGTACTTATATTTCGATAGAGCTTGTGCCCTGACGAAACCGCTTTTTTTTATAGCAGTCGGCTTGACAACAGGGTGAACGTGATTTGCTAAATGGCCTTTATTCCGCCAATGATTGCCTATGTTTGCCCGATATGGTTCAACATTGCCCGATCTCAAATGGAAAAGATTCGGGTGTTTGAGAGGCAGTGCCTTACATTACTATTCCAATCAGGTTCTATACAATGGAGTCAACATAAACAGAATAGGGGGGAGAGAGATCGCAAAATGTATTGGTCGTTCTGCAAGATTGGTGTGAACTGCTATAAATTCTAAAAAAAAATAAAGAAACCAGAGGGCGCCCATCTAAAATGACTGCAAGGGACAAAACTATTTTGGTGAAAAAATCTAAGACGAATCCGTTTATGTTATCAAAAGATCTGCAGCGGGAAATAGGGGCGCCAATCAGCTCAAGTACTTTGCGGATGGTGAACTTCACTCACGATCTCCCAGGAAGGTCCCTTACACATCCAGAAGCATATCTGTTTTGCGAAAAAAATTCCAAATAAAAGACGAACCACTTCAGTTCAAAAAGCAGTGGAAGAATGTACTTTGTAGCTACGAAACTAAAATAAATTAGTTAGGTATGGATGGAAAACAGTTTGTTCGTCGGTCGCCCAAAGTGCCAGGCCTACAACCCAAAGTATACAAAACCAACCTTGAAGCATGGAGGTGGTAGCATTATGTTATGGGGTTGTTTTTCTAGGTGGGGCGTTGGTCCAATATTCCTTATAGATGGCATAACAACTAAGGATTCGTGTGTGGACCTGGACAAACTCCAAAAGTCATGCAGCCGTGGGCTGAAGGTAATATGCCACTTAATGGCGTTTCCAGCAAGATAACGACCCCAAAGTGTGGCTATTTTTATGATCACCTAATTGAGAAGCCTAAAGCAAACGGACTACAAAATTTTGCAAACTACTTTTAGTTTTCAAATAAAAATGTATGTAGCATGGATTGACAATATATTTTACTTACCTCTAATATTTAGGCAATACTAATATTTTGTAATATTTGCCTAGTATAAGTATTACCCCCAATATTACCAAAAAATAGTTAGTGTTGCTATTATTTTGGCCATAGCTGTAACTCCCCGGGACATAAGTCCCGAATTTTTTTTCGGGACTTATGTCTTAGTACAGTATTTGGTACTTTGGTCTGACCTAGCAAAATTTTTTAAATGAGTTTTAAAAAAAATTTAATTTCTCATCAAGAATACACAGTCGGTTGGAGATAAAGATTTCGTATTTTTCAGTTTTTTTTTTTTTCTTACCTTTATATCGTTTCGTATTTTGTTGTTTCTCATTTCATTGTTTCACTTTTTATTTACAACAATTTTTGTTTTTCTTTCGCATTATTTAGTTTAATTTTCATTTCGTCTTTGATTGTTTCTTTTTGATTGTTCAATTATTTCATCTTTGATTGTTTCGTTTTCAATTCTTTCTGTTTCGGTTATTTCTATTTCAATAATTTCGTGAGCGAATTTAAACGCCTTTAGGTTCTTTGCAGACATTTTTTTTTAAATACATATATACAAACGGTGGCGAAATGATTGAAATAGAAATAACCAACAAAAATTATCAATATATAGAAGACGAAATAATGTATGTATGTAAATGTGCTTCACATGGAATTACATTGAATAATTTTAACTCTTTCTTATTTTTAACAAAAAACACAAGACGACTAACAATCAAAACCTCACTTCATGAAAACAAAATAATTGCATTCCAAAACAAGAGAAAAACGTAAAGGCAAAGTGCGAAAAAACCATTGACAAAACAACCCATAATAATCGGAACGGAAAAACAAAAGAACAAAAGAAGCATTTCGAAGTAGGTAATAGTAAATAGAAACGAACTTGAAAGCTTGAAACAAAGTACACACATAATTTATAAAGAAGAAAAAACGTTTTCGAAATATACATACATACGTAAATAATAATGACAAAAAAGAAGGATCGAAAATTGTATGCTTAGTACAGGAACATTTACATGTAACAAAATAATGTGTAGATATACAATTATTTTCGGGATTTATGTCTCAGTACGGTGGGACATAAGTCCCGAATTCGATTCGAAAAAAATTCGAAACTTATGTCCCGGGGATCAAACATATTTGAAAGCATTTTGTGCGATATTTTAAGTTTTCATTGCAAATTTATAATTTCCCTTAGCCAACACTGCTTTCAGAAATGTAAGTCTACTACCACAAATCTTCTGGAGTTTATATCCTTCACGTATAGGCCTTACAAAATTGAACCGAAGTTGATGTTATCTCCACTGATGGAAGGCCTTTGTTTGTCATATCCCATAAACTTATATTCGTTTAGCTTTCTACTTTGGGCCTCGAACTAGTTCTATTGAGATGGATTTCTTCTTTCCTAGAAAGTCGCATGTACAGAGTAAGGATATCAAACTTCAAATCAATATCAATATTTTCTCCATAATCAACCTATACACTTTATGCCGAAGTTATTTGTGACCTTGAGCTCTTATTTGATCAAGAGCTCAACTTCAAATCCCATATAGACGATATAATTCTTAAGGCCAACGCAACACTAGGATTTCTTAAACGATGATCAAAGGAATTTTCCAACCCTTATATTACCCGATCTCTATACCAGTGGCGTAGCGTAGTGGGTGCGGGGGGGGCGGCCCGCCCCGGGCGGCACTTTTTAGGGGCGGCAAAATTTGACAAGAAATAATAAAAATATTTGAATCATTTGATAATATTTTTATCGCACGGATTTTTTCAAATTTTCCATTTCTATGAATGATATTTTGTAACGACTGTTGAAAACAACATCTATAATACATGTTATATACATATATTCATGCGGACTTACCGTATTTTATTTTGAGCTTTGATTTTCTATTACTAACAATCAGCGCGAATGATTTTGACAAATTTAAAGAAAGATATGTATATTGTTGGATTGTTATAACATTGTCTCGTATCATAATTTATGTTTTGCTTATTGCTTTCAAATCGTATTTTTTGTGTAAAGAAGTGATTTTATGATTTTTCGTGTGTGCGTATCCTATAAAGGTATTTTATTTATGCAATTGTATGTTGGACTGTCTGATATGGTCCTCCTATGTTGTCTAAACTATAATTTTATTTAAGTAAAAAAAAAAACGGATTCTTACAGCTGGTTTTACACTCGCGTATCTACTCAGGGTTCCGTAAAAATGTTTACGGTTTTAAGGTCATTCCCTGAATCGGTTAAAATTTTATGTTTATAGGTCAACGGAAATTATTCTGTAGGTTTTAATTGCCTTGTGATATCACAAAAATCGTGAGTTTTTACAACATAAATGGCCACATCTGATCGCGTTGATCTACAAGTTTAATTTTTTCACAGTTTTAAGGGACTGTAGACTGAAATCTATATACTAATATCTAATAGGTAAAGCTAATAGTATAGGTATGTGTAACGTTTCAAAAATTGACCCACTTTAACCTTTTTTATGATAATGGAATTTGGTCGAAATTAATGTACCTATTATTGCCAATTATTTGTCATAGAGTTTTTTCTACACAAAATATTATTAATCCATCTTGGTTCCAAATTGCATCCAGATCCGTTCAGTCATTCTGACGAGATTGGAAACATTCCACGGGAACCATACATTTCACTGGGATAAGAAGTAGCCTATGTGCTATAAATTTTTCTTGAAAGTTACTTTTAATAGGAGACTGGAAATTATCTTATTTTGAAAATTAAATTGGAAATGATCGGTGATTTAGGAGAAAGAGTGACTAGCTATCAGGATTTAATATCGAAATTTTTCCCTGATATCGATGGAATAAAAAATAAAGATTATTTGTCAATGGATGCGTTGAAAGGCAAGATAATGTAATGGATCAAGAAAATGAGGTCATTACACACAGGAGTTTCTTAATTCTTTAAACCCGAGTGGCCTTCCCCCACATTTTCCTCAAGTTAAAAAATGGTGCCCCAATATTTTTACTTAGAAATATTAAACTGACAAATTTATGTAACGAACCAACCATGTGTGCAAAATGTGCAAATGAACAGGTCGTAAAATTCTGTTTACATGTGTGCAAATATAAAAAAGGGGCGCTTTACACAACTCTTTCACGGGGCTCAAGATTGGCTAGGGCCGGCATTGTAGCAGTTATATCTACGTGTATACGAGGGTGGTCTGAAAAGTTTCCGACCTCAATGTGAAGACGGCAGTACTCGTCAATAAAAGTCAGGGAATGTAGTTGTGCATCTTTTGACAGCAGCATACGAAGTTTCAGCCATTTTCGACTCGCAGTTTTTATGTGACCATAGTTTGACTGATTCGATGTATGTATTTTTGTGAAAATGAAAAAATCGAGTATCGAGGTGTCAATGTAGTACACATAAAATTAAAATGCATATGAGAGGGCGGCAAAATTTCCATCCGCCCCGGGCGGCCGAAACCCACGCTACGCCACTGCTCTATACATCAACTTTGTTCTACCCCTCCTTGAAAATGCACTCCAAGTTTGGTCTCCTTATCAAGAATTCTCATATTCCTAAAATTGAGAGCGTTCAACCATATTTCCTTCGATTTGTTCTTTGAGGCTTTCCTCTTAATCTGATCCTACCCCCATATCAAGACTGTCTTCAATTAGTGACACTAGAAAAGTACCGTTCTAATAGCTTAGAATAGATCATTCTTTAAACAAATTGTTGACTGTTATCAAATTTACAGTGCGCGAAATAAAAGTTTATGCTTAACTTAAATGCTGTTATGTTTTTTTAGTGTGTTTCAATATGAGTAAGTAAAATAATGTTATTGTTAAATTCTACCTGTTTTGACCTCTTTACAAAAAATCGTTTTCAAATCTTGGCATCAAAGTTATCGTACTAGTGCCAAATTATCTAATCAGTTTTTGTGGCTCTATTGTATAAATCCTGGTTGGAAGATGGAAGAATAATGTTTGTTCTCCAACTCTGGGGATCCGTGCAATCCAAGGCATCGTCTAAGAATATGTCTCTCAATCTCTGGAATATTTTCTAATTGAGATTATGCAACATTAAATCACATTGATCAAATTCAAATTCATTTTGATATAAAACCGACAAAAAAAGAGAGATCATAAAACCGATCGTAAACCAAAAACAGTTTAACGATACCTAATAAAACTGAAAAACAACATCCGACACATAATGTTCTACAATTTCCAGGAAGGACTATTATTAATATCATTATCTTAAACTAACCAACCTAACAAAAGGAGAACGCACAACAGCGGGGAAGATGAACGAGGCAGTTTGAAACAGAGCACCAAGCTGCTCAGTCAGTGCGCATGCAAAGAATATGTTGTGTATTAGTATTTTAAGAGTGAATAAAAAGATTATAATTTAAAATTAAAACTCGTTAAATTAATTTACATATGTATGTATATGTACATACATTATGTCTGTCAAAATACAAGTACTGATTCAAACAGGTGTAAATTCACCAGTGTTTGTCGGTTTGGTTATACGTTCACTAGATTCCTCTATTTCTTTCTCATATCCCTTGATGGAGTCCTAAAAATTAATTTTAACTTCCAACCATACATCGCAATATAACTTTAGCTCAACCTTTCTGACTAACAGGGCAGTGGTCACTTGACATAAATTGTCTAGACGACATGATGGCGTTTGGCAATTAATCTTTTCTGAACCCGGCGAAACCTATAGCCATCGTGTCATTCGGTTCCATAGGTAGAATTGTTGAAGCAGAGCTCTGTTTTCCAAGTCGTGGATTGATCGAATGATTGCATTAACCTTGTACATACACTTGCTGGAAAACAGTTCCCGAAGCCTTTTTGATCCATTGGTTGACGTTCTTGATTGAAGACTTCAGTGTCCAAATCTTCAGATCGTTTGAGTCGAACTCAACATCCATCACTGCGACATTCGCACTTGCAACTATACATATGTATATACTATACATACATATATGTACATACTTAGATACCTATGTATATTATAATTATAACCATTGATTTAAAGTGATTTAGAACTCAGATAATTCGGTTCAAATGACTAAGCAAATCATTCAATGAAGCCATATACTCGTAAGTCATTAAAATCTTAACAAATACAAGAATACTCTTGAAAGTCTTAAGTTCCTTCATCACATACTCTCCTCGAACCTTATCACAAAGCTCTTCCTTTTATGTTTTATATTTTATGTCTATATTATGTACGAGTATGTATTCATGAATGTATGTCTGTAGAATACCACTCAATAACGGATGCTCATATTTTTAAGAACTGAAGATATTAAGGTAGATACTACGGATAATGCAATTTTGCTATCCGTTCTTCAAATATTCTCTTTTCATACTTCTTCTGTTATTGACTCTTGTGTCTAAGTTTTTCGTTTGTCTATTGGCGTGTGGTAGGTGTGTAAATGTGTACGTTTATGGGGGTTGATAGATACATAATATGTACATACATATATCCTTAATCGCTGTGTAGAGAATGTTCTTATGGGAATTAATGAAGCAGAAAATAATTGCAAATGACATATGTATGTATGTATGTAGTATGTACCTATACATTAAAGATCTTAAGTCATTTAAATTAAATAGTAACATATGTACATATTTTATGTATGTATATCTACACATACAGGGTGTAGTCCGGGAGCCGATCATAAGATAAGAAAAAGAGGCTGGGTGCGACCCACACTGATAACTTCCCATTTTGTATTTATTGTACAAAAATGTCAATATGATATTCGTCAATATTTTATCATTTTTTAGTTATTGACAATTGCATTATGCTAAAAATAAAGTACATTTGAAGTCAACATCATTGCTTGTTGTGATGATATTTAAGTCGAAAAACAATTTTTGTCACTTTTCTGTAAATTTCGGTTTTAGTTTTTTATTTTTGGTAAAAAACTTGTCAATTCGACATTTGTCAAAATTGGTGCATATATTAATAATTGTATCTTGTATAAACTTAAATAAGTACTTACATACGTACATACGTACATACGTACGAATGTACGTACACACACACACACACAGACATCTCTCTATAAATGACGAATTTAGATTCTAGGAACCATAAAACGTCCAGATTTGTCAAAAATTTCAATTTGAAAAATCGGACCCATTACAATAACTCCCTATGGGAAGTTAAAAATAAACATAAATAAACATATATGTAGGTAGGTTGATAGATTGGGAGGCACTTATGAAGAATCCGCTGGTCGCCGCCGGCCGCCGCGCCACGCCTGTTGGACAAACTTATTCAAAAAAATTTCGCCGGGAGAGGGCAACTACCGGAACGTTTTTTTGACACTTTACATAGAGGAAAGTCACGAAATATGGAATCCTAATATGGAATACCTTAGGTAATTTGTCTAAGTATAAAGCGCAATACGCGTCCATTTTGTGTTTCATTTGTTTTATTTACTCACACCATCATGTCAGTTGTAGGAACGCTACTCGTGTGTAAGCGTTTTTTGTTTTCTTATCAGGCAAAACATTTTAAAGGTAAAGTAATAAATGACCATTACCAGTTATTATACTTCTTCCAACAAAAATGTGCTATAGGTACAGGAAGATATTTGGCTCTCACGCTTACAAGTATAGCTTTCAATAAACTATTTAACTCTAACAGCCCTCGTATGGTTGCTTTCTGAGCATTATAAAAATATAAACAAGCATAATTCTATCTCAAGTGTCATCTGTTTGGTATAATTTTATAATTAGAAAAGCATTGATTAATTTTTTCACTGTAAATTTAATACAATTTCATTTAATTAATTCTTTTTGAGAATACATATATGTAGGGACATTATGAAAAAATGCGAACTGAAGGTATACCTACTATTTATTTTATCGAAATTATATTTAATTCAACATTCTGTGATCTTCTGCCATTAAAATATTGCCACTTTTAAGAATATTGAAACGAGTTTGAACTAGTGTAAAAATCCCAATCCCAATGTGGAATAGTCTTAGGTGTCTAATTATGGAATAGGGATTACAATGCATAATGTGGGGACTCTGGATTCATATTCTGAACAATCAGAGTCTGATGCTTGGATATGTGACTTTTGCAAGTGAATTAGGTACATAACTTCTTTCATTTATAAAAACATATTACTTTGATTTATTTGATCTCATGAATATGTATATGTCCATTTTTGTTATTGATATGATGATTTATGCTTGTATTCCATATTTGGTTCCTTTTATCTGAATTCGGGTTTTGTTAGATTTGATTTTAATAACTTATACATATGAACTTGTATGTATTTCATTGAAATAGGTACTACATATTAATGTATGACTGATTAATTTGTAACATTAAACTGTTTTCATTTTTATTAAGTTTTTTATATCGCTTAAACAAAATGGTATTCCATATTTGCTGACTTTCCTCTAGATTCTAACCGTTGCGTTAGGTTGGTCGGACAAGCAAAATCAGGAAGCAAAAAAACTCGAATTTTGTTTCACACTTATCCAATCATGGGAGTGATTGAAATTGTTATCAAATGAAAGGTACGTTTGTCCGCATGAATCCTCTGGTCGGACCACGAATTTCAGGGAGCAACTCTTAGTCCGACCACTTTGAAAAAAAGTTTTATACTCTGTTCAATTTATATTGTAGTACAGGCCTAATTGGAGCAACAGTGGCGTCTTATGAATAGAATTAAGAAAAGTTGTCCCAAAAAATCCAAGCAGTCCTCTGATTTCTTTTATATCTTTCAAAATGTCGTACATTCCACGTGACCTGTCTGTTCGCTTGCATGCTAAAAGCGTAGCATACTGATCAGTTACTCATTTCTGTTCTCTTCTCAGTGTGTGAGATGAAAAACAAAGATGCACTCCAACTGAAACTGAATTGCCAATACCATTGCCCATGAGCTTTTTAAAGGATTTTATCATAGTATAAAGAAGTATTCTCTATAAGAATAGGACCCATATTAATTTGTCTACTCTTATCCATTTAACGTTGTCACGAAAGCATATTTTTTCATTAAAAATGTGTTTACATACTTATGTTTCTGAAATTAAGTTTGTCTTGCAGATTCGATATTGATCGGAAATGATCCTCCATGTTTATCACAACTGTATTTCTTTTTTTTGCTGGCAGTTCTTATTATCTGTCTCTATTGTTCAGCAGTATAGACAAGTTCATGCTTCCGCATTTCCTTATCTATCTTTCCGAAATCGCAAAAATCTACATATAAACTTATATGCGGCGAAACGAATTCGGTTATTTCGTTTGAAATTCCGTTTGAAATAGCGACAGTTCGCCCTTCCACATAAGTTTCCCGATGTTGCTTTTTTTTCTTCAACAACATCTCCTTTTGCTATTTTATACTCCATACCTCTTTGTCTCCTCAAAGAGTTAGCTCGGGCGTTTCCATTTAAGTGGATTACCTAATCTTTTTGTTTTGTTGTTTTTTTTTTTAATATTTATCAATAATTCTGTTATCTGCAGTTGGTGACTGTACATGTACAGGTGTGATTGCACTATTGCAATTATTGCTGTGTTTGCGAATTCTTCCTTCGCAAATGGTCTTGAAGATGCTTTATGGCTGCTTCGTTGGTGGCTGTTCTGCTTGATCTGGTGGTGGCTCATCGAAGAGGAACCTCGTTACGATTGGAAAAACTTTCATGAATATGCTCTTCGTCTTCGCTTAACAGAGAAATCCAGTTCATTATCACTGTCTTCAAAATCAGGCTCAATACCTATGAAAAAACTTTATAAGTACACAGTTGCAAATGGTTAATGACATAGCCCTTCTCACTTTGCATAGATATGGTGTATAGCTACAGCCCTACTTGTTCTCATGTTTATGTGAACGGATTTGATTTCTGTTAAGTTCAATATAACATCAACTATTTTTGCCAAAATCAATGCATTTATTACTTACCCGCAATTTGCGCAGCAGATTTCTTTTTTGGTTCTTCATTTTTCTTGAAAAATGTATAGATCTTTTGTCCATGCTCCATGCTTTTCAAAATCACTTAAAAATTTCGAACCTCTCTCAAGAATTATTTTAAAATAATAATTGAATGTAATGCCAAAAAATCAAAAACAATCGTAGCAGCCAGTGTTATTAAGTTACGCGATTTTACGACTTTCAATAAGTTTCGCGTAACTAATGTAACTTACATACGTAACTAATCTATGATTTTGACATTTCTCCAGACCATTTGTCATATCAAAATAAAATTCGAAGCAAAAAGTCACGTTTTGCAAGTTCAAATTTAGCTTTTTCTGTCAAGTTCTGGTTAGAACTAAAAGTTCCATCACAATTCGAAAAATAGGCACCCCAATAATTTTACTTAGAAACCTTAAACACCCAAATTTAGGTATGTAACGAGAACCGACTTCAAGTCAAATTTCTTCGCAATAACGTAATCGTTGCAATAGTTTGACTGGTTCAGCAGTTGGTCAAACAGTATGCTTATACCTCGCATCCCATTGATTCCAAATATTTGCCTTTTAATTAAAAAAAAATCAATCCATTAATAAATCACAGGGGCAAACATTTAAACACTTGCGAATTGATTTACGCCAAGATCGGTTTTCGGAAAATCAGTTGGTATATTCTTCTGTCACAAGAAAATAAAACTAAAAACATCATTTACGCAGAAGTATGTACCTATGTATGCAGTGTAGGTCATAACAACTGAAATGCGGACGAATTCGAGGCAACAGCTAGTTTGCATAAACATATATTTATATATATACTAATTGGTTTATGCTTAAACCAACAACTTATAATGCATTTGAAGACAATATTCAAGTCACAATTGACGGCATACAGATTTTTTGAAAAATAGTAAATCTTTTATAAAATTTGATAATTCAGCTAACATACACCGAAAATCATTATTTAAAACATCAAAAATTGTAGTTTGTTGAGGTGTATGTCTTCGACTAATCTAGCTTATTTTGTTACCTAGTTCAAAGTTCTCTTAAACTCTATTGCATTCTATGCAAATATTGTCACTATGACAACTCTGTCCCTCTGCCCCAGAAACAAATTATTGGGAAAAATAAGTTAAAAATTATAATCATAAAAAACAATATTAAAAGCGTAAAAATATTGACAGAATGCTGTACCTACCTACGCAATCTTCAATACTCGAAACCTGTCAACCAAGTTTTAATTGCTTATACAATATATGTACATAAATGTCAACATACATACCTACCTACCTACTATACATATGTATATTTTAAATTTTGTACTTGGATGCTCCAGTTTGGTGGGACAACTCTCACAAACTTCTTTGTGTTGTGGAATGATTATCAGTACCTAGCCATGATATAATCTAATATGCAACACGGACCCAAAACAAAACTATATACATATGTATGTATGTACACATGTAAGTAGATATATAATAACTACAAGTATAACCACTCTTTTCTGCATTTCTTGAATGGAGTTTTGTGGTTATTTAGTCACGCAAACAGAGAAGTTAAGTTGAGTTTGGATTGGAAATAAAATGGTAACCCAACGGTATATACATATACAAATTTCTAAAGGTATTAGGTACACACAAGTTTAGTTTAATTTTTTATTGCTACATACATACATATAATATACAGTGTTACCATTCGTCCGGATTTTCCCGGACATGAAGCTATTCTTTTTTCACTGTGTGGAGAATTGTACCATTTAGTATCAATTTACTTTTACACTGCTATAATATGAGCCGAGGTTAATTTAAATAAACTAAGGTAAACGTACAGATCCAATATTTATGAGAAAAAAAAAATATAGGTAGTACAAAAAGAAATTTTAAACTGTAAACTATGTCAAAACAAATTTATCTTATGTCAGTTAGAATTGCGCTTTTTCACTTCAGTTTTGGACTTTTTTTTATTTCAAAAACATTGTGAACACAAGTGTTTTTGGTTAAGCATACATACATACATTGTACATTATATACTTATAGGTACATAACTTTCAAATTTGTGTTGTGCATAATTTTTGTGTGTTTATAGTTCTTTTCCTATTTTTTGTACCTCAAAGATGTTTATTCTGTTCTCGTTTTGTACTCTTTTTTCAGTCCGTATTTGTGTCTGAGTTTTTGAAGCTCGACAAGAATACTATACATACTTCGCTGAATTTGAATATGTACAGGGAAGAAAGAATATTTTATTTGCCTTTCATCCTTATAACTCAAGTATAGCTTTCAGTAAGATATTTCACTCTAACGGCTCTATGGTTGCCCTATTCAATATTATCAGCTGGCATAATTCTATCACAATTGTCGGCTGAATTGAAAACTGTTTATTATAAATTCATGAATATAAAAGTATTCACCAATTTTGTCATTGCCAATATAACACTTTTCCACTTTATAAATCCTTTTTCTACTAATATAAGCACATATCGTGGAGATCATGCGAAAACAAATTAATTGCTTTTTAAGGAAATTTTTAAAACAACAGGCAATCAACTTAATCGACAATACTTAACATTTTGTATTGTCCTCAAAAGCTTTAACATAGAAGCTCTCTGATAAAATCCTTTGAAAAAAGCTCTTTTCAATGGTCAAAGGTAACTCTGTTGGAATTGAAATGCATTTATTGTTCATCTCAAACAGCGGGCAAGCGATCAGTCAGTCAGCGTCAGGTCAGTATCAGTACAGTATGCTTTGCCTTTGAGCACCATCCACTAGACGCCATCCACTTCTCCGAAAAAGCTGTACTGCAAATTCAAATTGAACACAGTATAATTTCATCTTAGCATAGCTGGGTACCCCACATAAATGTATGTGAATATGTATATGCATAAGAATTATTATATACATATGGAGATCTCACACCTATTCCTTGTTGGAATATCATTTTACCAAAACTTTGAATATGTTTTCCAATTAGAAAAAATAAAATGGAAATATGTAAATGAGTGAGTTACGATGTTGAGGGAATTGTTGTGAATTTTTCACCAACTTGAATATACATACATACTTACATACATACATTAACGAACACACGCGTTTTTTATACTTTCTTACCAAGTCGCAATACAAACAAAATATCCTTGTTGATACACACTTAATACCTATGAACTATATGAACAAATGAATGTATTTAGGCAGTTACCTACACCAAAACATAAAATTATTTAGTGAGATTTTTGGTAAGGAGAAAACACGAAAAACAAGACATCATGAGCAGGAGAGTGACTGTCGTAAGTTGAAGAAAACAAAAATGAAAGTCTGATTGAAAATCTTGAATTCTGTTTCAGAACTTCAAAAGTGATGATGGATTAGGTGAGGCAAGGAACAAAAACTGAAAGAGACGAATAAAAAAAAACTAGATTAGGAAGTTAGGGAAAGGAGTTTAACACGCTTCAAGCTATTCCTACCCAAGAACTGAAATATTGCGATAAAAAGAACGGTGACGACGGTTTTTTCGATATTTTATTTTGTATATACATATGTACTTAGAAATGTATGATATACACATGTACATAAGTATGTATGTAGGTATTTCTTGTATTGGTAAACAAAGAGGTCAATCAATACCTCCCCTCAAAGTAAAAGGTAATGGGTAGCATTTTTTTACGTCTCGCGATCATTCGCCTTTTTATATACATATGTATGTACATGTGTACATATACCCACATTCCTTAAAGGAAGGTACGTAATATACATAGGTACATATTTAGGTATTTAGGTAGACTATCAAATTGATTTATGTACTTACCCAGTTGCCTTCTGTACTGTACCTACCTATACATACATTACATATTATATACCTAACTATAATAGGTACCTATTCCTTGAAAAGTTTTTAGGTATACTAACCTATAAAGCATTAGGAATATGAATAAGATAGGTAGGTATGTACAACATATGTATGTGCATTGTACATATGTATTTTTGTATTTACTTATCTAGTTATAAGATTGGAAATTAGATCGCCAGATTATATAAATAGGTGAAAGATAAGGGAACTCAAGGCCTTACTTAATTCGGTGTTAAGCTTCGTTGATAGTTCTGTATGGATGTCGGTACCTATGTATTTAAAACTTGTTTTGGATCTTGAGAGATACTTACTTATTTACAAAGCTAAGTAGGTATGTACATATATATATGTACGTACATATGTGTTGTATGTAGTTAAGGTATAACAATTAGGTAGGTAGAGAACTGGTAAATCAAAAAGTTAAAAACCAGAGATAGGTACATATATGTATGTATGTATATGTACATATATACATATATATATATATATACATACATATTAATTATATACATAGGTACTTAGCTTACTACCTACATACACATACCTACGCGTGCCGTAATCCCTATAGGTTACAATGGGCGAATACAATCTGATCAATCTTAGATTTTCTGTATGTAAGTACATACATAGATACCTATTTATTAACTTCCTATAGGGAGTTGGTTAAAAATATTTTTCGACACAAATATCTTGAGATCTGGCAATAACTTCAAAAAAAAAAAATGTCCACTCAAATGAATCCTTTTCTATTTAAATTAGCTAAATTACATCTTTTTAATTTGTTGCCAAGGTACAAATAAAAAAATCGTATCCTTGAAACAGAAAACAAATCCAAAGACAGAATTTTTGTCTTCAAGTATCCTTAAAACTTTTTTTAAGTTAAAAGCTTATAAAGCCTCCATTTTTGAAATCTCCTTTGAAAATCCCAGCAAAAATATACATTAGTAGGTATGCTATATGCGATCAGTACAGTACTGCACGGCTCTAGCCGTACAAAAAACATTTATAGGGGAATGTCAAATGTATGTACCTATGTATTGTATATACGTTAGATGAGTTGTAAATACTACGAGAAAATGCATATTTAGACAGTGGTTGAATTGGTATTTTAAGGGGATTGCAGATATTTTTTTATACGAATACAACAGACGCATATGCGAGGAGGAAAGCTTTCCCATGTGGCCTGTAATGCACAAACTGATTGGATAGAGTACCTATAATGTTTCCACACCTTCAACTTCACTAAGCGGTTTTAATTGAAGTTCCTCTGCCATCAACCTCATGAACTCCATGGTAATGTTGAAATGATTGAACTCAGTTGGCAGTTACATCAGTATCTCTGTCATTCTCATTTCATTACTAGAATCAAAGATGACTTCTATTTGGTTTTTCATCTATTTTAAGATTTCCACATCTACATCATCGGGTACAGGTATCTATTCTGTAGAGCTGTAGTACTTTTGCTGCAAAAACAAATTGTTGGACTTTGAGACTTTTCATTATTTGCAAAAGCGTTTGCTTCATAGATTTAAGACAAAGATTCTCCATGGAAGTGGATCAAAGTTCTTCAGACTTTGTTTGTTGATCTTAGGAATCATTGTTACACCCAAAGTATTTATATGATATTTTAACGAGTCCATTCGTTAAGTTGTACTAATAGGTGTAGTTATATGCACTAATATATTCGTGGGATGTCCACATAACATATGTACCAATGTTATTGGTAAAGATATACATAGATATTTAGTTTTAAGTAAGTTCTAAGGTCGAAAGGCATTAGCATTAAGTTATGCGTTTAACTTAAAGTGTCCGCATAGGGCCAGTCCAGTAAGTTAGTTGTAAGTTTTCGATAAATATGCTAGTTTTATAAAAATAAATGTTTACATAGTAGTTTTAAGATTGATGAAAAATAAAGTAAATTCCTCTGACGAATAATTAATTTATTCTACAGATAATTTGAACATTTTACTTATGAATTTATTCTATTCACAAATAAGAACTAATATTAGCAGGTAATTTTTTTCGTGAGATTACCGTAGGCATTATTTGTAGAATGTTCGAATTATTAATAGGTATGTAGTTTTTTTAACTTCACTTGAGAATGTATTCATTGGTATATTCATCCACGGCATTAGTACTATTTGTTAATCATTTGTAAAAATAACTTTATTCGTGAATGACCGTACGAATCAATAATAAAATGCACTAATCAAAATTAGGTTAAACTAAATTAGGTTAGGTTAAGGTGTCTGCTGGAAAGAAGGCCAGCACACTTAGACCATCAATGGTCCGTTGTGATACCACATATATCATAAGATCCTACTACTCGTTGAACCATTTGGAGCTAACAATGAAGCGTTTGAGACTGTGAATTTCTACGTTATTTAGATCGCTGGGATCATTGTAGTAGAAATGACCTAGGTGTAGTTTACGATTTTGTGAAAGTGCAGGACAATAGCAAAGAAG
This sequence comes from Scaeva pyrastri, assembly GCA_905146935.1. Taxonomy (NCBI): domain Eukaryota; kingdom Metazoa; phylum Arthropoda; class Insecta; order Diptera; family Syrphidae; genus Scaeva; species Scaeva pyrastri. The sequence goes on from LR989928.1 coordinate 36,544,047, forward strand.
ATGAGGAATTGACTCTTCTTCGTCCATACAGTTTCTACAGAAATCATTTGCCGGAGCTGTAAGTCGTAAGTCATGTCAGCCTATTAAGCAGAGTCCTGTAAGGACATCTATAATGGAGCTAATGTGCCTTCTACCTATCGAGATGAGTTGCGTTGGCGTTTTGGCCAAATTGATTTTGTTGCCAGACAGGTGAGTGAATAAGACCACCTGTGATCTAGCATGAGTTTACACGTAGCTAGTGGTATTCCGATATTAGATTTTGTATCTAATAGTGGTAGACTTGTTCCATTTTTTGCAAGTTCGTCTGCTTTGCAATTACCTGGAATGTCTCTATGGCACTAATCGTTAGTGAAACTAAGAATTATTCGAGGAATACACGAATTATTAGTGAAAAAAGTTAACAATTCATTTTTTCTTAAATAAGAGGATTGGATATCGATTGGACAGTATCTCCTTTGTACATACATTCCGAAAATGGCTCAGATGTATGCTTCAAATTAAAAACCGCTAAAATATGGGAATTTGTTGAGAAACAGTTTTATAAATACCTATGTACCTCATGAAACAGGGACAATGACATGAGATCAATGTTTTTGTTGATGGCCTTCTTAATTTTGTGAAATATCACATCTTGGAAGAGCATCTGCTTTCATCAGTAACTCAACTGCAGTTCACAGAAGGAAGTTATGTTTTTTAGAAAGATAGTGCATCTTGCCATACGGCAAATTAAACTAAGCCCGAATCTTTGGCCAGTTGAAACCTGTGTCACAAAATGAAACAAAAGCTACGACGGACTAATCTTAATAGAATGGCCATCCAATAGCCCAAATCTTTCTCCAGTTGAAACCTTTGGCACAAAATAAAACAGAAGCTACGACGGACTATCATAGACATTGTTATACTTCATTCAAAAATTGTGCAATACAGAAAAAAGGTATAGGACATTTGCCTTTCACCCTTGCAAGTATAGTTTTCAATAAGCTATTTCACTCTAACAGCACTCGTACTGAGAATTATCAATTGGTATAATTCAAAAGTGTCGACTAGGTTATCACCTGTTTATTATCTTTAATAATAAACAGGTGATAACCTAATATAATATAATTCTCGTGTCACAAAGTTCGTTCCCATACTCCTCCAAAACAGATCGACCGATTCTTATGAAATTTTGTATGTAAGTTGTGGAATATCCCACGAACATATATTTCGTAGATTTTGCATTGAACTTACTAACTTGCTTACGGGTTTTTTGTTGAGCGCAAATGCTTTGCAACCAAAAATTTTTAAATTTGAAACGTCGAGTTTGTATCCATACCTCACTTCAAACGGCGCGGCGTAATGCTGTTGAGCTTCTTCGTCGGACATCGGTTCCTTATATACGCAGCTGTTGCAATTGCAATGGCTTCGCTTCAGAAACGAAGAGGAAGATTGGCTTGGAGCATCATACTTCGTGAAATTAAATTAGTGAAACCTCGAACACAATATTCAAGATCGTTGACAGTTCCTAAGGTTTTTATTTTTACATAAATTTGTTTCGTTTTCGTTCAAGTTCTTATAACTTATAAACGATTCTTTAAACATCGCTTTTAGATTTAAAGAAAAAGACTTCTACGAACCTTGATTTGTCATCAATAAACTTTGCTAAGGATACAGCTCCACCAATCGTCTTAGTTCCCATCGGCCCACAGACGTCGGAATGCACTAGCTCAATGAGCTTTCTTGTTTTCTGTATTGGTTCCTTTGGAAATGGTGTAGCACTCTGTTTACCTTGTATGCAAACTTCACACACCGATAATAATTGATTAGAGGCTAATCTTGGGATACCTATTACCATTTCTTCGGACATAATCATCTTAAGATCTTTTTCGTTAAGGTGAACATAACGCTGATGCCATTCGTCGAGTTGATTCGGTTTTTCCAGTACGGCTTAAATTGTTTTCGGATTGCTTTCTATGAAATAAAGATCTCCTTTTTTTGCTGCTGGTAAAACGGTTTCCATCTGATTGTTTCTAAAGATTACTTCGCTTTCATCAAACTGAACTGTATACCCTTTTGAAACTGCTTTAAAAATTGAAAAAAAAATATTAGTTTTAAGTTCAGGGACGTATAAGACGTTGTCAGTCCAGGCGAATAGTTTTTGTATTGTTCCGGCATATAACATTTAAACAAACTGTGCCTCTTCCAAGTATTTCAGTGGTCTTGTGTCTTGTCGACTGCAAGTCTAACACTTTGGTTTTCAACTTTGTCCAGTTCAATGAATTGTGTTCTACTTCGGCACATGTGAGATGTTGCCCCATTCTCGATCTCGATGCACCAGCCAGCTACAGAATTTAAACCAGCCTGCAAAGCGATGCCAATAGATAGACTTTCTGTTGCAAATGCATCATCTGCAGCGTTTGAGGCACTTTGCTTTGGTGTTTTATTTTTGACTTTACTCCAGCAGTCTGTGATTCGTGTTTACGCGGAATGAATTTATTTTGCTTGCGTATTTGGCATAGAATGCATCTGCATCTTGTTGTTGCTGTCTGGATTGTGTATATTTTTCGCTTCTGGCATTAGATTCTTCGAGGAGTTTGATTTTCAAGGCTTCAGGTGTTGGCAAATCATCCCTTGCATCAATAGCGCAAAATTCTCGTAGCTTTCTGAAATACTATAAAGTAACAATATAGTTAGTAAATCTTCAGCTATCTTCAGCCTATATCCATCTCAGCCAGCTTATCTACTGTTCCAAAGAAATTGTTTAGATGGTCCATCATATTATCTCCTTCTCGCATTTTGGTGAACAGCAATTGCTTCAACAACGTGCCTTTTCTTGCAGGTCCTTTTTTGAGTGATAAACTTGTTCCAGCTTCTCCCAAACATTATTTGAGGTGGAGCAATGCTTGATGTGACACCATTCGGAAGGCGCTATAGATAAAAGAATGTCTGCCCTGGCTTTAAGATCAGCAGTAACCCAACTACATATTTATTATTTTACAAAATCCCAATGATCAATTTTTATGAGAATTGCACAAATGCAAACATTTGTAGTTTCCAAGTGTCGAAATTATCCTTTTGTAACTTTTCGATGCGAACGCTATTGACCGCCATTTAAATTTCTAGATTGCGTAGAAGTAATTTGTATCTACTATCTTTACGAAATGTTTTAGAATTGAAAAATTCTTATTTTATTATATTCTCCTGTTGTAGTTAACATGTTGGATTTAATAATTCACAAACGAGAAAACCTTTATTTAAAATGAAACTAGGTGAGTTTTATGTTTGGCGTGTCTACTATCTAGACACTAGATTTATACATATTTTAGAGAATGAAATTAATGAATAAAAAAAACGAGTGTGCTTTAGACCACACAACTGAAGTAAAACTTCTTTATCTCCATCCATATGTATGTATGCATATATTTATATATGTATTTATGTACATACATATCCTACATATGTATATAAATATACATAATTTCTACAAATTTCTAAAATTTTCTACAATGTTTTAAATGTATTATCGGTTTTTATTGATAAATTAATATTCTTGTATAATTTTTTTTTATTTATTTATTATTGTCATGTGCGCATACACTGTTCTCTCTTTCTCCTACAGTGTAATACAGGCAATAGGCCTGTATTTGCCTAACTCCAATAATTTGTCTCAATTTTTGTACATGATCTTTAGTGAGATTTTAATCATCAGCTTCCATTTGATTATTGTCATGTTCAATCATAATGCCACCAATTATTTGTAATGTTGAACCTTTACAATTAATAAGTATTTATTTATTTACGTTTCAGTAAAATTTTATGTTATCATATCATGGAAGGAGAAAATAGACAAGGAAAAAGGAACGCTGTATATGACGCTACGACACCAGCAACTAGTATGAGATACGCACTCACCTTTGTGATTCAATATCAGTTGATTGAGTCTCACTAGAGTCAATACTCATTACTCACTAGGTTAGGTAATTGAGTCAGACGTCAGAGAGAAAGAAAATGTGCGCGCGCACCTCTCTCTTGTTCTCTCTCTCTCTCTTGTTACATACGAAAAGTAACTCGCTCTCTCCATCTTTACTAGCATGTGACTCCATGTCCATATCACTCACTTTCAACATTCAACTTCCGTTCGCATCACACTTTTCGTAACGAAAGAAGTTTTACTTCAAAAAGGATACAAAAAAAGAGGACGAGTGTATAATAAATGATACAAAGAGAACGGGTAAGGTATGAAACCCGTGTTGCCGTGCCTATAAGTAATAGGTGTCAAATTCAAATGCCTTAAGCGTTATACGTTGACTTAGCCTATGCGCAATTTAATGAGTGGAGTGACCTTTCCTTTTTCGCACCGTCCGTTTGTGGAATTAATCTCGAATTTTCTTGTTTTTCACATGGAAAGCTGGACTTTTTTGATTTCTTGACTTTACTGATTTAAATTCGCTTGAAATAAATCACATTGAAATTTGAAATAAGTACATATATCTATTTATCTATATCTATATCTATATCTATATCTATATCTATATCTATATCTATATCTATATCTATATCTATATCTATATCTATATCTATATCTATATCTATATCTATATCTATATCTATATCTATATCTATATCTATATCTATATCTATATCTATATCTATATCTATATCTATATCTATATCTATATCTATATCTATATCTATATCTATATCTATATCTATATCTATATCTATATCTATATCTATATCTATATCTATATCTATATCTATATCTATATCTATATCTATATCTATATCTATATCTATATCTATATCTATATCTATATCTATATCTATATCTATATCTATATCTATATCTATATCTATATCTATATCTATATCTATATCTATATCTATATCTATATCTATATCTATATCTATATCTATATCTATATCTATATCTATATCTATATCTATATCTATATCTATATCTATATCTATATCTATATCTATATCTATATCTATATCTATATCTATATCTATATCTATATCTATATCTATATCTATATCTATATCTATATCTATATCTATATCTATATCTATATCTATATCTATATCTATATCTATATCTATATCTATATCTATATCTATATCTATATCTATATCTATATCTATATCTATATCTATATCTATATTTATATCTACATATATGTAGTATATCTTAGTTTTTTTCTTTTGTCAAATATGTACGTACATACATACATATGTATGTATATGAATAAACAAAAATAGAAAAAATAAAATATAATTGCTTTCAAAAAATGACGACATGCAACACAAATTTGTGCACTTTTGATTCAGATGGGTGCATTTTAAGCCCATGAATTTACTAAATTCCATAAAAATGCTGGCCCATCGTCTATCGATTTTTGGTCAGGAAAAAGTAAATTTTTAAGAGTGTTAGTCAGTCAAATAAGCACTTCAATTTTCACATTTAAATCTGGGGTGGCAGCACGTAACTTGATACAATCGAGGATTGTTGATCGCATATGAACTCGAAACAAATATATTTCGGCAGCACGTAACTTGAAACGAGTTTGATTGTGAAATATACTTAAAAATATCATTGTGAATCGTTTTTTGTAGTGTCAAATGATTTTTTTTTTAATTTTTTGGTATATAAAAGTTAAAAATTAAATGTTTGGATTCAGAAATTGAGAATGAAGAGACATCTAATCCTTTCTGAACAAGAATTTTGACCAAAATGGATAAAATTTAAATCTCAAACATTTCAAGCCATCAAGGAATATTTTTTTCAAACAAAATTGCTTTGCACGATAACTATTTTCTGTCGAGTATTTTATTTTGTTTCAAACGTCGATTTCAAGATTGTGTGCTGCCAATTACGACGATACAATCGAGGACATTCGATTGAAACAAATTAGGTGCTACCACAGCTCGATTGCAACGAGTAAACTCGATTGTTTCAAATTACGTGCTGGCACCCCTGAACTTACTATATGTACACTTGTACAGTAATCCGTAAAAATAAAAACATTATGGACTTTTAGTTTACGTAAGACGGATAAAAATAGTTAGACGATGGGTCGGGATCAACGTAAGCGAGGAGTCATCGGATATGGCTTAATGTTTAACGGGGAACTGGGAGCATAAGATATCATTAAGACTTCGGTCAATACAAAAGGGATATTATATTTAAGCAAAAGTTTTTTGATTCCAGTTGCTACTATATTTTGTATCTATAATATTATTATAAGGAGGAAATAGAAATCCTTATTAAAACAATTTTTATATAAAAGAAAGTTTACTCAAAAAATATGAAAAAGTCGTTATATTATTAAAATAGCAAAATGATTCTGTAAAAACAGAAAAAAATAGAAAAAGTTTTGTATTTAATCACGTGATTTAATGATTTTTTATGACTTACATGATTTTAGCAAAAGAAATGTTTTTTTGTTTTATTGTATTACATATTCAATTATTACTGAACGCAAATATGGCGGAATAAGGTGATGGAATTTTTATATAGAACCTTTATCACTATTAAAAGTATGTGAATAAATTTGAATTAAGGTGGAGCTTTTTTGTAGAGCTTGAGTTTTCCACAAAATTTTATCTACAGAATATAAAAGCTTTTTTAACAGATATTTGAGAGTACTAAATAACAAAATCCATAAAAAGAAAATTTTTAAATATTAATCCGTTATTTCAGCCAAAACATTGTTTTTAACCCCAAACCATGATCATATCCGTGGGAAAAATTCTTTTAGAAAAGTATAATACAACTTCAAACTATACACTTCGAAAAATTGAATTTGTTCTACTAGGTCCCCACTGTGTGACGTAAAGGTGGAAAATTAATTGAAAAGTTCTGAAAATTTAGCATAATTCTAAAATTCATTATTACGTTATCTATGTTTTATTATTATGTACTCTTGAGTTTATGTTAAGACGTTAAATTTGGGAGAGAAGAAGTTCGTCGGGTCAGCTACAGCTAGTATAATTATATATACATAAATAGAGTGCTCAATATTGGTTCTCTAATTTTTAGTACATTTAGAATTTAAGAAGTTTTATCTATGCAAATAAGATATTAAGATTCCTTCTGTTTTGTCAATAAAATGTTGTATTACATAAGCTTAATAAATCTTTTAGGTATTAGCCAAGCGGAAATTCTTGAATATTATAAATAACAAAAACAGAAAATGGTTTCCAGGCAGAGGTTATTTTCACAGAAATTTTGAACAGACAGTGTCAACCACCAAATCTTGTTAAATAATTATGTAAGCTACATAATTTCTTCAGGCATCCTTTCAACAAGGAATTTTAAGTATTGTCGATTATGTTGTGTTTTGTTTGTTGTTTTGAAAATTTCATTCAAAAGCAGTAACATTTTTTAGCTTCTGGTCTTTTGTGAAAGAATTAATTATTTTCGCATAATCTCGACATTATGTGGTTGAAGTCGTCGAAAAAGGATTTACAAAGTGTAATTGTGTTATATTTGCAATGATATAATTGATCAACACATTTTTCATGAAATTATAATAAACTGTTGGCAACCCAGCCGACATTTGTGATATAATAATTATGCCATCTGATAATGTTCAGTACGGCAACCATACTAGAGCTGTTAGAGTTAAATATTGCATGTTCAAATTGAACAGATTATACACATAATAATATTGATCACCTGGAATGAATCAATTCGCGGGGTTAGTGCACTCTGATCTAAAAGATATATTGTGCCCTTGATCAACTTAGTGATATTTGTATTAATAAACTTAAAAAAATAAAGTTTTACAAGAAAAATTACAACTGCCAGTTATTAAGGCAAAAAATACAGAAATTGAATTAAATTAGGTGGCGCTATAGTTCGTAAAGAAGGGACTAGTGACTTACAATTTTCAACCATTCCTGCGTGGGAGTTATGTCAGGAATAGAGATGGAGGGGGACTACAAATTTTATGCAGAATCCTAACGGCTTAATTTTTGAGAAAGCACTTTTCATTACCATACTCTTAGAGGATTTGTTAATTCCTCGCAAGAGGCAGTACTCGTAAGATCTGTCAGATACTCAGATGACACAGGCAGGGATTGAACCCAGACCTTTGGCATGACAGTCCTACGCACTAAAAAAAAGAAGAAATTATGATGAAAATCATAGAAGCATATAAAAGCTTTTTTTTAAACACGATTTATTATAAAGTTATTCTGAAACATTTAATAATATTGTTTATGTACTGAGTAAGAGAAACACCATGCTTAATTTGCAATCATTCATTTACTCATTTTTCTGCATTTCAAAAGCAAAACTACATAGGTATGTAGGTTAGGTACCTATACATTTTTCAAGAGATCGATCAGTCTCTGTTCTCAGAAAAATGAGAAAAGAGCCTGAACTCAACTTTTTGCGAGATTTGATAACCCGTTTCTTTAAAAAATGCCAAAACCAGCATTTTTTAATATTGGAGGGGGAAGTTATCACCTATTTCAAAACAAGCCTTGAATAATATCTTCACTTTGGTTTATAATATATATTAACTGGAATCTTCCTGTGTCAAATTCGACACCAGTGACCACATTCCACAAATTTTCACTCACTCAACTAACTAGCTAAACTTTTAAAGTCCTATTAATAAAAATATTTTGACGGCAATATGGTGCATTCGAAAAAATATATAACGGCAACCATGTTGCTAAGAGTGTTTCGTTATTGCCTTTGTTGGTGTTGAGTTCAGAGTAAGACGATATAGATGCTTAATCAGTCTAATGGTTGGGTATGGGTTGGTTTGGTTGGGTTTTGGTGCATGCGTATTAGTGAATTGAGAAACACTCACCATTGCCAGAGCTCAGAACTTACAATTAGTTAGTCATAATCCGCTTCCATTTCATTGTCCCTCGCACTAGCGGTCATGCCAACAAATAACGTAGCCTTAAAATCTTTAATTCAATCTGCACGACCCTTTACTTTCTTAATACAATACTCAAATACCCACCGAAGAAAGAAAAATTATATAATACCTACATATGCATACCTACCTAGGTACATCTAATCTGCTAAGATTTCTTTTAAGTTCTGCAAATTGTAGCATGGTAATGGTAAGGTAAGTGAATCAGATAAAATATCCAAGCCATTCTCATTATACCCACCTTTGATAATTTTTCATCTATTTACTTATTGAACTGAACGTGAACCTGTTAAAGTTGGTATAATATATGTTATAAGATAAGATACAAACAAAATAAACATGTTTTTAAATATATGTATGCATTTTTCTCTTAAAACATAGCGCGCTCTCTTAAATAAATAATTATTGAGTTAAGAAACTCTTTTCACTCACACAAACACAGACGTATTTACAGAAAACAGAATACTTGATACTTGAATTGTGTTTTTCGTAAAGGAGTGTAAGGGAGGGGAATAAAACTTGTATTCAAAACACACAAAATACCAACCAAACCAACAAAACTAAATCCAACTAACACAAGAGACAAGATACAACATACGGTACGGTTACTTTACTTTTACTTTAGTCTGTGACCAGGCGCCGAGCACTGCGCACAGCAATTCTATATACGTTTATAATTAATGTCTTAGAAAATTATTCGTTTTGCCTCAACTTTCCGCTGTTGTGTTGATTTCTTCGCCGCTTCGCCGAAATAATCCATACATGTACATATATATAATATACTTAAAGTAGATTATTTTGTTCTTTTATTTGCTTTATATTATAAAATAAAATAATAAGATAAAACACACCATTATCGTTCATGTATCGAGACCATGTGTATGTATCTTATACGCTATATAATGTGAACGCGAATCAAAAAATCATTGGAACAAAAAAATACCTAACCTATAACATCCATATATGTATGTAGGTAGTGATATAAAAATTAGAAATATTTTTTGGTCATTTCTTTTGGCCAATAATAACTTTGAGTGCGATTGGTTTTGCTTTTGTGTGTACTCACTCTGTTGCAGCACAGCACCACTTGAAGGTTTGAAAAGTGTCAAGTATGCATAAACATAATGTACATAACATTTCGGGATTCGAAAGGTGCTTATGCTATTTCTTAGTAAAAACACCCCAAGAAGTTGAATAAATAATTAAAGACAGTTTTGTCTTTGTTTTTGTTTCTATCTTTTTTCATGAAAAAAAAAAAATGTTTAGTAAGCTGGTTTGGTGATATAGTGCGCGGTCTTCGTTTATTAGTGTCTTATTGAAGTGGTGTTAGTTGGCCTCCACTATTCCACATGGTGTTTTTTTTTGTAAATCCAATATCGCTCGGTTATTGATATTTTTTTTTTCTAAAAAAATAGTTTTTTTCGGTATACCTACATGATTGTATGTAGGTATGTGTCGATGTATTTATGTAAAACGAAAAATTGTTGCTGATTACTTTCGGTTCGTTCACACACACCCACACAGGAGATTATTTTGTATTGAAAGTGATTTTTTTTGGGCTACAAATTATTTATGAAAAAAGTGTTTTAGTGCTATGCTGTGTAGAAATATAAAAATCGGTCTTTCTTATCGCTTACAAATAAAAGAAAAAAAAAAAAAAACAACTGGGAAAAAAGTTAAAGTTAAAGTTAGAAATTATAATTTGATGACGACCGGCATACTCTGTGGTGGTGTTTATAATTTTTTTTAAAAACATTTTTATGGATTTTTTTACAAGTTCCTTCCACATTTTATTTAAAGTTTTAATTTGTACCTATGTGTTATAGATTGGTATATTTTATCTTGGAATATGTACCAAAACTATATACAAATCTCTCATTTCTATAAATAATATATGTATGTACAACGCGCTTTCCAAGATACCTTTCTGTATAAAATCTTATGTTGAAAATGTGTGCAATCAGTTTTTCTATTTCATTTTTCTTAAACAACGATGTAGAAGTTCTGTGTATTTTTAGATTTTTTTGTGTTTTAAAATAAAATTTCCTCTTCAATAGTGTTTCTTCTTATGACACAAGATGTATTTTAACTTGAAAGCATTAATATTTACAAATTGTGAAGATTGTTCCCTCCTACATATTATATTATTTTGTCTTACAGTGCATTTTGTTCTTTATTCTGATGTTTAAAATACAAAAGATGTTCTTTGAGTGAAAGTATATGGAAATAGAACTTCCTATAATTGTCCTTTATAATTGAAGGAGTTAATATTTTTTTATAAAAACTACAAAAAAGTGAACAAAATTGGATACATTTCTACAAGAATTTCATCATTAAAAATATTACTTTAAAATCTATAAAACATCTGGAACAAGACAAATTGGTAAGTGTATATAAATATGAGCATATCCATTGATCAAACTAACTTTCTATGTTTTTTGTAGTTAGTTTTATTGTGCTAGAAAATATGGCTTTAAATAATAAAATACTTTCAATAGTAGGTGGGTTGGAATACATACATCGTATGGAAAAATAACGTTGAGTTTCTTGGTATTTTAATATTATACCTAACATTGATTCTATTTATATGAATGAGATCATCCTTTTTTGTATTTTTGGTTGCGTGTTTTTAAAATAAAATCAGAAAAGTTGTTCGACTGCTTGGTATGGCATAAATGAAGAAATTAAATTGGTACTACTTTCGTACCTGAAGATAGGTTAGATACAAATAATTAAAGCCAGCTATTAGTATACAAAATAGGAGTCAAAATCACAGTAAAGATATTTTCAGGAGCTTCCTTCTAGATGTCAGCTACATCAAAAAAACTTTATGAGTCATACTTTTATAGCTCATTTAATGACTGTTAAAATTACATGGTCATGAGGTCATTGTTTCTTTAGCAACGTTGCCATAGGTTTAAGGGTTGGTATATGTATACATACTTAGTATATCCGTAGTTAAAGTAGTTGGAAAGAGCTTATATCTTGAAAAGATACACTCGAATTTTGAGTTGTATTTGGTTGGAAAATCGATGGTGAACAGCAATTACCTATATTAAAAAAACACCATTCAACAAAAACCTAACGTTTAATCACAAAAGCTCAACAACTTAATAAACAGACAACAGATTCATATTCGTTCATCGAGCCTTTTAAACTAAATCCTATCTGGCTCGGATTTAATTTTTTTTGTTTCAGTAAAAATTGCTTCCATTCTAGCGCTTATATTTCTTATGGTTAGTTTTGTCAGTGGCTGGAATACAAAATGTTTGCTAGGCTTAAAATGTTAAGGTTCATTGCCTGGTAAAAAATTTACTTGTTTTGAGGAATGAATTTGCGTCAGCTTGTCTTAATATTTTTGTAAACCTCAATAGGTATGCTTCTTATGGTTCATTATGCCAATATACATAATATGAAGTTTTCATACCTCAACTTCAGAAAAATAACATGACCGAATTGCCAACATGTTGTTGTGACAGTATTTTTTGGAAGGAGCTCCTTTCCCTTCAATTTGAACCAAGGGTACCTATTCATTTTTGATTCGTCTTTGAAAATCACTTTTATCCAGAAGACAAAATCCTTAAATTTCCAAAGTTAAGACATTTAATTGTTTTTACAGCACTTACCTATGAAGTATTTTTTTTAATCTGCAATTATGCCGTTAAAGGTTAAAACCATGTTCCCGAATGCAGTTCCTCAGAATTTATATTAAAAATTCCTTATTTAGTTCTGAACACATCTTTTGTTGCTCTATTTTTTCTATTCTATTATTCTATCTGAATTTAATTGATTGTAATTACCTATTTTTAAAAATTGTGGTTCAATAAAACAAATTTCATTTTAATATTGCAACATTTGTAAATTCTTATTGAATAATGAAAACTTGATAATTTCAAATTTAAAAATGTCTACATTTCTTTAGAAGCATAATATTTTTTAAAGTATTGGTGTATTATATTAAGTGGGAACTTTTAACAACAGATTTAGGTATATTATTACTTTTTCAAATGTAAATTTTATTACTTCATGAGTCAAAGTTTTCAAAGATCTTAAGCGGAGTTTAGAAAGTCTGCAGTAGTTCCCGACATAAAAAATTAAGATATATTAGCCGCAATTTATTATACATGAAAATCCAGATCATGAAGCTATAGAGTATAGATCAACACTTTTCATATATTACAACAACACTACAAGATCTTGATATTTTCTGGGTCAATTTACCTGATCCAAAATTGATTCTTGTAGGTACTGAGAAGTAGGCAAATATTTCAATTGCAAATGTTTATGTTTTTGTTGTAAGCTATCAAAACTGTTTTTTGTATTGTGAATCGGGTTGTTTGTGCGGTTTGTGCAGTTAATTGCTTAAAAATCTAAATAATTTTGATATTTGCTCAGATTTGTAAACTCAATTTGCGTAGTTATTGTTTATCGTGAATGACCGGCTTAAGTCAAGGTATTTTTTTGGATTATAATTAATTTCTTATAACCAAAACTGGCAACTTCAATTGAAACGAAATAGGAAAAAATGATCTGTATCGTCTTATTTTAATGACATGATTCAGATCACATTATGTGTATAATAAAACGCGGCTAGTGATTTACTTTTAATTGGTATTACATATTTTGAATTTTTTTTTGTAATAATTGTTTTCCGTGTTAGAATTGTCACCTAACTCATGTTAACTCTTATTCTTGATTTTTTGAAGAGTACTTATTTTATTAATCAAGAAAATATTGGTACTTTCCGAATAATTTAGGTTTTCACTTCGTCATTGAATAATAATTAATTATTGGGAATTGAATATGTATTTCGATTAATGTTTGAGTAAAGGATAATATTGTCCACGTACTTAGTTACATTAACACTTATTATAATAATTAAGAACAAGTGGTTAAATGTAAATTTAAAAAAAAAAGTAAATTTCATGTGATCAAAACAAACTCTCTTCGGAATACCTTTATAGATATTAATTATGAATCAAGACACCTACACTCTGTTCAATGTTCATTTGCAGTACAGGCCTTATGGAAGAGGCTTTTTCGGAGCAGTGTCGAATTGAATCTGGATTTAGCGCCGCATATACATACAAATCGGATCGAAATAGGATTACTTGACCCGATCCCTCTAGACGAGCTGGATCTAGTGTGTTAGTGCATGCTGCAATAACTCTTCCACCATCTAAGATAGCAGATATCCACAACATCGTTTTAAAAATTTCATTAAAAAGCAGTTATTTTTTTCCTATCTATTAGAAAGAATGAGTTAACATTAAATGCTTTTATTTGTTGAAAAACGATGGATAAAGTGAAATTGTGTTTAATCTACATTGACAAATTTGATCAACACTTTTATATTCATGAAATTATAATAAACAGTAACAGCAACCACACTAGAACGAAATATCTTATTGAAAGCTAGATTTGTAAAGGTGAAAAGCATACATATATCCTATCTTCCCTGTACTGCATATTCAAATTGAAGAGAGTATAAGTAAGAAAATTGAAAGTAACAAGGGAAAAGCCCACATGTTGTAACAACAACAAATTTGTTAACCTTCGCTGATTTATTATTATTAATAAATGTTTATTTATTACATTTTAATTTTAACTCTGTCTTCGTAAGATAAGTTTACTTATTTCCTATAGCTTCTCCATTTTCATTATTTAATTTTCAAGTTCTAAAGTTTTAATATTAAGTAAAAAAGCAGTTTTATTTATATTAATAAATACCTACGTACAGCTGCAATCACCATATATAAATTTGTATCTTAAAAATTTAGTAATAATCGACAAGATAAAAAGGTAATGCTTTTTATAATAAACAGTTTATCACTATTACTAAAAATGTAACTCATTACTTTTTAGATATGCAGAATATAATAGTGCTTAATGTTACCCAAAGACATTTGATTAAGCCCATAGCAAAAGATCGCTTTTCCTTATTCTTTCGCATTTCCAAAAAGTAATTAAGGGTGTAGAGTTTCAATTTCGATTGATATAATTATAGATGTTACATTATTGTTATTTTAACGTCCGTTAATCTCCCTTTTATCACTCCTTAATTTACATTTCGCCCTGTAAGCTTTATGTGTTATATTTTTTTAACTACACAATTTTTTTTATTATACGAACAATTTTTGTTAAATCAAATAACAGCTTAGTAATCTTAAAAACAAAACATGCAATATAGTAGCTAAAAATGTGTATTTTTTTGTTTCATTTCAGATTAATTGTGTAAATTCTCAACGCTTTGTCTTTCATCCCTCCCTATAAAAATAGTATACAAAATTTACTCTTTAAACAAATTATTGAAAAAGAGCTTAAACTATACATCCCAGCTTTGCCATTATTAGCCATATTCATAAGAAATAAATATAAAATAAAAACATTTTTGTTCACTGTATCCGCCAAATTCCTGTCGCCTAAGCCAGTAGAACTTTCTTAAAACAAATTTGTATTTAAAAGTGAACTTATCTATCGCTTAATAAGAAAAAAAGGGATTAAAGCGCCGGGTGTCCTTTAAATCGCTAAGTTCCATTTTGCTTTTACATTACAATTGTGTTTCTGCGCATCACCCTATTTAAATAAAACAACTGATCCAAAATAAGATATTTCATATAAAAGTTTTATTATTGCCATCTGATAATCCTTAAAAATAGAAAAATATAAAAAAAACTAATGTATCTGATTAAACAACAAAAATAATTACTTAAATAAATTAAATCAACGAATTGTTACTAAAAATATTTACAAACAAATATTTTATTTATTTTGTTAACTACGGGAAACGTTTCTAGTCCTTTTATTTTGCCATACAGTTATAAGTTTCTCACTAAATCACAATAATTTGTTTTTGTGTAAAAGTAAAACTTTCAAAATCATACTTTACACTAAAACAGCAGTTTACTGACTGATTAAAAAAAAACGAATATTTTTGCCTAAAGAAATTGTGTTATTAAAGGGATGGAATTCAAATCCAAACACGAAGGATTTTAACTAAATTAAAATTAACTAAGGAATTATATAGTACATCGTCTTTTTACATCGATAACAAATTTTGTGATATATTAAAAAAAAAAATAAAAAACAACTAAAGAATCTATTTGAAGGACTATTGTTAAAATATAAAAAAAACAGTTACTTAATTTTGTTTTTCTCAGTGAAATTTATGTTTTTGTATTGTATAAAATTTCAAAGCAAAAGTGATTAAGCGATTCGCCGCGCATCTGAATAAAACAAGACATAATAACATTTTTATTCTAAAGAAAGTTAAACTTCAACGAAAAAAGTTGACAAAATGGCCGCAATGGTTAACATGAACAGTCTTCTTAATGGCAAAGATTCACGATGGCTTCAATTGGAGGTGTGTAGAGAGTTCCAGAGAAATAAATGCTCCAGACAAGATACGGAATGTAAATTCGCACACCCACCAGCTAATGTTGAAGTACAGAATGGAAAAGTAACCGCATGCTACGACAGTATTAAGGTTAGTATTAATTACTTGTTTTTATAAATATGTTAAGCAGTTAGACTACGCTAAATTCATTATCTGCTCATTTGTTTAAAACAGCATATTAAAACGCTTAGATTATTTACCGCTGCTAAACTAAAACGTGCTGCAGATATAAATTTGTGTAAGCTTTCAAAAAATATTTTATGCAATATCATTAATCATTAAAAATAAGTGAATGATATAAGGTAATCTATTTGTATTAATATAGCAAAAGCTTTGCTCATTGTTGTTAACTTAATTTTTCGATATAATATTTGTATTGAGCTTGTATTTGTTTCCAGTGTAAACTTTTTCAGCATATTTAACTTGTTTACTAAATTTGAAGATTGGCTATAAAAGTTCCCAGCCGAGGCTCCTAGTTTTTATGGTATAACATTTTTTTATTAACTTTTATAGAAGGAAGTTATTGTTATCGGTCAGATTTGTCATATTGAATTTTTTGACAAATCTGGATGTTTTAAGAGTCCTCCACCCAAAAAGTCGAAAACAATTTCGAAGATAAATCCAATTTCGAATCTAAGAAAAAATTAAAAATTTCGAAAGGAAATTTGACCCAAACCAAAATCAAAAGAGATACGTTCTCAAAAGAACCGCCTATTTTATTCTACTTATCCATGTCATCCTTTGCGTTTGGGTAGTATTTTTTGTCGAAAAATTAGCATGATATTCGAAAAATGATATTTTGAAGAGAAAAAAGTGAACAAATTCTCTCAAAAAATTATATTTAAAAAAAACTAGCGCCTTTTTAAATATTTTTTTTGTCAGTTTTGTGTAATTTTGCAAAACGTCTAACCAATATATACATACATGAAACAAAAACAAACTCAAAATAAAAATAAAAAAAGTACAAAAATTCTACCAAATGTTGTTTAAAAAATGTTTTTTGACTTGAATATCTCAAGAATGGGAAACGATATTGACTTAAAATTTGTTTAAAATCCAACTATTAATATTGAATTGACAGCTTTTTTACAAAAAAATAAAAACTTTAACAAAAAATTGTCAACAGTTGTTTCTTGGCTTGAATGTGTCGAAAGTGGTCAATCATTTTAAGTTCAAATTTATTTTATTACTTGAATAATACAACTGTTAACATATATAGTACCTTTTTGCCAAATATCGAATTGACAGTTTTCTTACGAAAAATTTAAAATTAATTTACTGAAAAGTATCAACAATTGTTTTTCGCCTCGAACGTCTTCATGAAAAGCAATGATATATGTAGACTGAAATGTATTTTATTTCCATTATAATGATAAATTGTTGACGAATATCAAATTGCATTTTTTTACAATAAATACATAATTACAAAAGTCGTGACAAAAATTGGTAAATATTGTATATCCACTTCAATGCCTCGAGAAATGTTTTCAGTCTAATAATATGTGTGTTAATAAAACCAATCAACATAAAAAGTAAATCAATTAATATCCGGAATGCCAAGTTTTCAAAGTAAGCAAAATGGGTAGTTATCAGTGTGAGTCGCACCCATTTTCTTTTTCTTTCACCTTTTAAACTATCTAAACTATATTATAATTATGTAGGCTGTGCAGTTTTAATAAAATTGTCTATTTTGTGTATATTAGTATTTTAAGGATACAAAATTTACACCAACACATGCCGTTTTGTTTCTCTTAGTATTCGACATCTTCCAAGGAAATGATAAATTATGCATCTTCTCTCACGGGCATATAAAAAATAAAAAATGCTGCATGCATAATCGAATTATCAACTAAAATATTTTCTTATATAGTGTTTCTGCATTAAATTGGGGCGAGACGAAGTTTGCCGGGCTCTCTAATATTTTATATTTTAAAATGAAGTTTTTTATTTAGTTTAGTCTTTTTTAGAAAGTGAAAAAATACAAAACAACAGACAAAGTAACATACTAGTACCACTTCTTTCCAATAACACATACAAAAGTATTATCAACAGTGCACATTATTCATTTCTTCTCATGTACTCATGTCCTCTCGAAGTGAACTATCACATTTTCATATTTTGTTACACTCATATACACTCCTTTATATCTCTTTAGATATTTTGGGCGTGAGTATGTGTACTATTCTTAATAACACATAATTTTTGTTATAATTATACTTCCCTCTATAATGAAGATAATTTTTATTTGTATTTCTAGTTACATACATACATATGTACAGTACATACATACAATCATACAAATTCTACATAATTCACTGAAACTTACCAAAGGCATAGACAAAGGGAAGAAATCTTATAATAAAATCAATTCCATCAATATCGATTCGTTGTAGAGTTATAAACTGGGTTACTGTCCGTTAGTAAGCGGGATAGCTCAATTAAACTTATAATCTAAATTGTGTTTGTTGTTTTTGAGTTGTTTGAAAAAATGTTATGTAATCCTCTTGATATCAAATAAAATATTATAAGCTTTTTATTTAGTTGCCAGATCCTTCCATTCTTATAATAACTTAAAATATTTTTTTGATTTTGTTGTTGTTGACTTTTTATGAAAAAAGAGACTGGGTGCGATTCACACTGATAACACGAAAGTGGTGTCTAATTTTGATGATCGACGTGAGCTAATGATGCATTCAAATACATAAAGTACTTAAAAGCCACGATTGTTAAAGGGGTGAATCTTTTATGAGTTCAAAATATGTAAATATTTCAGTATGTATTTAAATTTTATTTGAGACTTATTTTGGGGTATTATTTTAGTTAGTTATTCTTTTTTAATTTTGTAAACAGTAATACAGTAAGCATAACAATTCATAATTTAATGATACATTATATTTCAATCTATATATATAAAAGAAAGTCGTTTTTTTTTGTGTTCCAGCCAAACCGGTTGACCGATTTTCTTAATTTTTTTTTAATTAAGGAGAAATAAGAGTAGAAGGTTTAGGGCGCAAAAAAAAAATTTTTAAAAATATGGAAAATATGTTAAAAACAAAGAAATTAAATTTTTGTCGCTTATTTTAACAATATTTAGAAACTTGCGCACACTTAAATCAGTAGAGTTCGTGGTGTCCTGGTAAGATCTCCGCTCTAGACGTAAGGGGTCTTAAGTTCGATTCCTGTAGCTGCCAACATTTTTTGTTTTTTATAAAAATGCATGGCCTGAGCCAAAGTTTTGGTAAGGAAACGACAAACATTGATTAATATTTGTTTATACTTTTTTATATTTTTTATCCAGTTATAGCAACAAAATAGTTATTACAAGTACTGTTTTTTTTTTTTTTGAAATTGTATTTTTTTTTGCATTTTTAAGCTAAAAATATCCACTCTTAGTCTTTTAGTGTTTTTTTTGTAACAGCATCCGTCGAGTATGGGTCATTTCTTATAAGATTAATAATGATGAAACCAAAAGATATTTTTGTTTATAAAAAGGCATTGGTATGAAAAAATATAAAACAAATAAAAAAGAGGCTCAGTGCGACCCACACTGATAACTTACCATTTACTTTGAAAATTTGGCAGTTTTTGAAGATTTTGCATTACACATCGCCTTTTAACAAAATTTTTTTGTTAAATTTAACTTCTCCTAGGGGAATGATATTGTATTCAACTGTATTTTATTTTCAACATACATAATGCATTTTTCAATACCTTAAAAATGATCAAATATTGACGAATATCAAGATTTTTTGTAAAAAAAAAACTATCTAGCTTTTCGATTTATTTACTTTACTTTATCACACTTAAGAAATTTTATTATTTTTGAAACATAAAATTAATTCAAAATCAATGTCATGTTTAGCCCTCGGATATTCAAGTTGAAAAACAATATTTGACACTTTTTGGTAAATTTTTGATGTAGGTTTTTTTTTCAAAAAATTTACCAAATGTCAAAAACGTTATTTAACGCTGTAATAAAATATTATAAAGTTTATATCATTTATCGGTCATTGTATATTTGAGCAATACATTGTTTTTCAGTTTTTCTATTTAGTATTTCAGAAGTTATAACCTGTCGAAAATATTTAGTTGGAGTCGATATCTCTACCAGTTCTTGAGATATCTCGAACGTACGAACGTAGGAAAACGTACGTACACTCACACACACAGACATCTCTCTAAAAATGACAGATATATAGGTATTGTAAGACCTTAAAACGTCCAGATATGTTAAAAATTTCAGTTTGACAAATCGGACCGATATCAATAACCTCCTATGGTAAGTTAAAAAACTATTTTTTTTAACGCCCTGCAAAGTTTTAAATCTAAGTATCTTAAAGTTGGACCAAATGTTCAAAGTTTCCAATTTTGAAAGTTGTTGAAAAGTCAAATACATACTCAAGATTGGTATCATATTGTACTCGGGTACTGTTTTCATATTTTCACATTTTTCAAAACGTGGAAACAAATATAAAAATATGTTAAACAAAGCGAAATAATTATATAAAACTATCTCTCGTATTTGTAGCAAAAATCTGCTTACACCTATAAAAGTGAAGTCTAGTGTTTCTTAGATCTTCCTAATGCAAGAAATTTAAACTTCGCTTGAAAAAACAAAGCTTCAATCACTAATGCATATGGTATAGATTATACATATGTATATTTTACATTGTAAAGTGACCTGAAAAGAATATAATAATCAACATTTACATACATTTGTTCATATAGTGCTTTCTTACTATCATGTCTATTGTTGAATGTTCAACACTTTGTAAAGTGTGTAGAAAAAAATGACGACATCCTCTACTAGAGTAAAAAATTACCTCATTGTATTTTTTTTCTTATGAAATAAAAAATCAGATTAGCCGTAGCTGTTTGTAAAAAAGGAGCTCCCTCCTCCACCCGTAATTGTAATTTTGTAAGCTTAGGGAACGACGGCGATAATTATACGGGGCTTTCTCGTCCCTCTAATTAAGGACGCCACGCGACAAGTGCACTTTACAATAATACTTAAACCACAACAACTATTATTAATGTAGAACTTCTACGACGACTACTAACTTCTAGTACTTCACACACCTACAATACACTAGTGCAGGAAAGAATAGCAGGCGCAAAATAGCTCTAGGCCATTATGTTATTCAAATCGGTGAGGAGTTTTTTGTTTGCTACTTCTTAGCTTAAAGGATAATAAGAAAAAAGAGCCTTTGCCACTAACTATGCGAAAAAGAGGAAGCAATAAACTTTGTTGCTTTTTTTATTCAACATTTTACTGTTCAAACCACACCAACTCAACGCCTCGAAGTTGCTCGAATAAGTAAGAATTACGAAAATAAAAAAAAACAAATATTCATACCGTATGTCGCTAGTCGGTCTTATGGTGGCAACAATTAGAATTGTTTCTAGTTAGCGTTGCTGTTGATGTGGTCGACCCCCACAATAAAAGTTAAGAGAGACATTTTAACAACAACAACAGTTGAAACACCAGCTTACTAGTTTTAAAAGAAACGCTACTCAATAGGTGAAGAGAAAATTGTTCTACATTAAGATTTAAGTGGCATCAGAACTAGACTCAGAAGTGCTCACCTATGTTATGTCGAACTTTCGGAGTAAAGATACGTTTTTTGAGGAAATAGATATCAAGCCACATATTGTGCTTTATATGTGGGACTATTTTTTGCAGATAAAACATGATACTACAAACGAGTTCCCATAAGACTGTATATTTTGAGTAGCAAAAGTTGATTGTATGAAAGGCAAACAGCTTTCGTCTATTTTAAATCAAAGCTAGGATCAACTATTCAAAGTCTAGTTTTAATCCTTACAATGCAGGTATTTCTAAGATGCCTTGAATTTAAAATGAAAATGAAAATGAAATGAATTTATATGACTTAAATCAATTGTGTATTATATTTTTGACTCATGAGAATATTCTACAAGCTTGACTTAAATTTGCATATACATTTGGAACTAAAAATCGCTTTTTGAAGTGAAACTTATTTATCGATGAAAAAGAAAAATTTTATAGCCGTGTAAAAATAAAATCGTCACGTTTTAGCGTTACGTGCCAAGTTGTTCTTTTGAAGGGAAAATCACCGACATGCCTATGACTGGATGGATGAAATCTCTTTTGCTCCTCGATGAAAATTGGTGAAAAAATCAATGAATTCATCTAGTCCAGTCATTGTACTCATATATTGTGACACGTTAGTGCTGTGCATATCCTATAAGTGAAATAAAATTGATTTAGTGAAAAATTCAATGTGTGTATAGTTGTATATGTATGTAGGTATACTGTGCATTGTTGAAATAGTGTTTTTTGATTACTATTTGAATTGTTTAACTGTAGAATCATTGTGCAGTACAGTAGTGAGTACAAAATAAAATAATAACAGAATTTATTTTAAATCTTCGTATTTATTTTGGCTTTTGATAATTTTGCAATATTAAAAAGATAACTATTTCATTTAGTTATTTTTTATTTCTTGCAAATAGAAACAAATGATAATTATGTAAACATAGAACAAACACATATTAAGTTGCTTTCTTAGAGAAAGTGCTTTTCCTTTCTCAAAATTCTAAAATACATTTTAGCTTCCACTTTTCTGTTTTATATTGAAAATTAATAAGAGCGTTGAATTTTGAAGAAAAAAAAAATCATACGTAATAACATACAATTTTGAAAATAATTAGTTTGAAGTTTTTCTTCAAGTCACAAACTTAACTTAAGGCTGGGTGTCCCAGATCGGCAAACTCAAACTTCATGTAAATGACTTTATTTGTGTTAGTGCCCTTTTTTTGTCATGAATTTCATGGCATCGCCATATGTGGCCAGAGGAATTTTGTTCTTGTTTGTTACTCTCTCTCAACACTCTTTTTGAACAAGAATAGAGTCGAAGAAAAAAAAAATGAGTATCTTTATAATATCAATAACACGCTAAAGTGGGAAAAGTAAAGAAAAAAACAACAATAATAACCAAAGAAAAGGACAGTCTTTGCTGTAGATGTACGTTTCCTTTCTATTTCAATATATTTTCTCGAAAACCGGTTCTGATCTCATTTGCATTGAAATTGTTTTTGTTTTTGCCAAAGAACAATAAACCCCCTCTCTATTGCCACAAAAAACATCAAGATCAAATATAAGAAACAAAACGATCATGACTTCTGCTACGTCATCAAAGTAAAGGTTGCAAGAAGTAGGTAGATAAACCACACACAATATTGTTCTGCATACTTCCCACCACGCGAATGGGACGTACACTTGCTCTAGTAAACTCATTGACAAAAAAAACTGGTTTGTCAGTACATATTCTTCAAATTCCAATAACCGGTTTTTCTATTGCATTTTCTGTTCTTGATGCAAAAAAGAAGAAACAACCAGCAATATGTAAACCAACAACAAAAATATTTGAGAGCGGGTGGGCGGTGCTCATTTCTTTTCCAAATGAAAAACATTCTCTCGAAGCGCTAATTTCGCAGTGGAATTACTGGGAACTGAAACTTCTATGTGTGCGTGTAAAAAGGAAATTTCAAAGGGAAAAACACCAATTTAGACACTTTTTCAAAAATTTATTTAAAAAAAACCATCACCGCAATTAGAATTTTTGAATTGGAGAACAATAGAAAAAATACTGAAGAAAAATAAAAAAAATAAGAAAAATATGCACAAGCATTAGTTTCTCTGGAAAGCTAATTGTTATTTGGGCTTTTTCAATGAACATTTAAAGTGTTAATAATTTTATTTTCGAAAAAGTCAATCCGTCACTCCCGAGGTAATTAATTAAGCTATTCAATAAAATGAAGAAAAAAAATATAGTTCAAAGGGCTAAATAATGAATGAGGGATATTTAAAAGTCCTCGAAAAAAAAACGTTTTTTGCGTTTTTTTTAGGTTTTTTTATTTTTTTAAACTTTAAAAGTGAATTATTTAAAAAAAAATTTACTTGTAATAAAAATATTTGAGACTGGCTTTAAAATACTTTTTGTTTCAATGAAATATGTTGTAGATTAAAGAAGTTATACCTGTTCAAACACGCCAAACCCATTGAAAATTGCATAAGATTGGACTAATTTTTTGCCCATAAAAAAAAATTAAATAAATTAAAGTCAATCCGTCACTCCCTAAATTAACTTAATTTCTTTTGAAAACACCAAAAAAATTAAATAAAAGCTTTTGTTATACCATAGATAAATGGTGCATTTTAAACGACTATGAAAAAAACTACAAAATTGTAGTTTGTTTCACTCTCAGAATTACTATATTATACATTTAAAAATTATAATGATGCAGTGTAGTAGTCCTGTTTATTCAGAATGCATTAATTTTTATTTCAATCAATTAGCATTCGAAATGTAAAAGTTATCGCTTTATTTGTAACATTCCAGTCGTTTTTTTAGCTGGCCACCCAGCCTTAATTTAGAATGACATTACATTACATACTACACAGCACATAAATGTACAGAGTAGAGACACTTGCACCTTGAGCTACTGACCCTATCTAAGGTGATAAAACACAAGACATTAATACAAGACAGAAGGACAGAGGAAGATAGACTCCATCTCCCATACGATATTTTTCCTGTCTTAACCCAACCTACTCGTTGAAGCGTTAATAATGTTTCATTTTCCATATAATTTATATAACTAATAGCTAATAAAAGCTGACTGATCACTTAAATAAATAAACAATAACATTTATGAGTTAAAAAAAAAACTTTTATTTAAAAAAGAAAAAATATATAACAAAGAAAAGAAAGAATTCAAATAAAGAATGTATTTTACTCAAATACAGTTTATGTTACTCAAATACTCGTCAGATTCCTAAAAATATAGATTAATGCCTTCGGTTCTTAATGTTCCATAAACCAACATTTATTTTTTGGTATTTTCGAAAGACAGCCGATTTTCAAAGGGATGTAAATCAAACACAATTTCGAAAAAGTACTCTTTATTACTGCGGAAGATGCGGGAAATTTAAGCAATTTTACTACAAACTTTAAAATATTGGGAGCATAGAAATCGGCTGTCTTAAAAAAAATTGAATTCCAATATTTTTATTTCATTTAAAGTATTCAAAATTACAACTTTGGATTTAGGTAGATCCCATCAGAATTAAAAATTTTGTAAATAAAATTATTATATTGAAACAAAAAAAACTGTTCTCTAATTTATCATTATTGTAAATAAAGTGTAAATAATTAGATGCTAGTGCCTAATAATTAAGCGAGTTATTAAGACAATTTACATAAAATATGTAGGTTTTTATTGTTTTGTATAAATTAAGTCAATGCGACGAGCTTTTTCTGAAGCGAATAATATTTTGTTCCATCACCTTTTTATTAAAATCGGGTATTTTTTGTATCGATACATTTTTTTTTCAATACTAAGCACAGAAAGTGCATTTTATCGATCCTGAGGCATGGTGTTTCACGGAAAGTCTTTTTCATTTTCAGTGTCGAAAAATATTATTCGCTATTTTGTGAAATTTTGACGTAAAGTTAAAAAATAAACATTAAAAGAGTTCACACAGTGATCTGCTAAAGCCTTTTGCAAAGCTAATACTATTCTTTAATTTTCTTTTTAATTGAAGTTATTAAAAATGTTGCTTCTATAAGTGGCATGTTTTTACTCAATTTTCTTAATATTTTTGAGCAAGATTTTGAAAACAAAGTGCAATTATTAGTTTTTAATGGTTTAAGAAAAAAATTCTTTTGATAAATTATTTGGTTCAAACATCTTTAATTAACTTTATCGGGTTATCAATTAAACACAGAATTGATGAAAACAACAAACACAATTATTTATAGAGGAAAGTCACCAAATATAAAATAGTGCCCTAATATGGAATATCTTAATCTCACTAATGATATAAGTATAAAACGCAACGCACGTCCATCTTCTGTTTCATTCGGTCTATTTACTATTTCACACACCATCGCAATCGTGTCATTTGCGCGAACGCTACTCGCGTGGCAAGCGTCAGGCAGACATTTTTAAAGGTAAATTAATGAATGAGTATTACCAGTTATTAGTTTCATATGTATACATTAGTGTAATACTATTTAGTGTAGATATCGAAATTATGTTTATTTCAACATTCTGTGAACGCCCGTCAATAAAATATTGTCAATTGAAAAAATATTTTAACCAGTTTGAAATAGTGCAAAAATCCAATAGTCTTAGGTGTCTAAATATGGAATAGGGATTTCATTCCGGCATGTGTGGATTCTGTGGACATTATGATTTTTATTTATTTATTTATTCGTCTTAAAAGCTACACATATTATATTATATTATATTATATTATATTATATTATATTATATTATATTATATTATATTATATTATATTATATTATATTATATTATATTATATTATATTAT
>LR989928.1:37290550-37341346 GCA_905146935.1 Scaeva pyrastri
AAAAAGGATAAAACAAACATTTTTTGGACTGAGGCTTTTGATGCTTGTCAACGTTGCCTAAACTCAACAACTCGTCTAGCTTTTCCATTACCTAAGGCGAATATAGTGCTTTCCACAGATGCGTCCTCAACTGGAATTGGAGTAACATTAGATCAACTTGAAGATAGAACTTGAAAACCTATAGGACATTTTTCTTGAAAACTAAGCAGTGGTGAACGTAACTACATTACCTACGACCGTGAATTGCTAGCAGTGTTCTCTGGGATGATGGTCGTCATTTTACTGTGAAGACTGATCACAAACCTCTGCCTCTCAAAAGAAGCTAGACAAAGCTTCCGATCGTCAACGCAGACAACTTGACTATACATCTCGATTTACGACAAATATCATTTACGTGAAGGGAAATGAAAACGTAGTTGCCGATGCCCTGTCACGTATTAATGCTATTATATGTAGATATGCCTATGAAACTTTCTTTAAGAGCTATTGAAGAAGCTCAAGCAGAAGATGATGAGTTAAAAAATCTCATAGAGATTCCGACCTCACTTTAAAAACTTTAACAGCTATACATATTGAAGGTACAAAAATCTACTATGAAATTGTAAGCCACACAGTGCGACCTTACATTCCCAAGATCCTTAGAAAGACAACCTTTGATTTGATACATAATAATAGCACATCCAAGCAAACGAAGTACCTCTCGAACACTTCGTGAGAAATATGTATTTCTTAACATTCGCAAAAACGTTTTACTATGGTGTCAATAATGTTTACCCTGCCAGAAAACCAAGATTCATAGCCATAACCGACTCATACCAAATAAAATTGACGTACCTGATGCTCGCTTTAGCCACATACATATAGACATAATATTTTTACCCAATGTTGATGGTTATCACTGTTATCAGTATTGTCTTACCATTATAGACCGTTTCTCAAGGTGGCCTGTCGCTGTCCCATTACGAGACATCACTTCTGATAACGTTACAACAGCTCTATTTGACCATTGGATTGCTCACTATGGAACTTCGCTTACCATTACTTCTGATCAAGGATCCCAATTTGAATCTTCACTCTTCCAAGCGTTAGCAAGATTTATTGGTGCAAAGAAAAATCGAACTACGCCTTACCACCCCCAATCAAATGGGATGGTAGAGAGATGGCACGGGACATTGAAGACTGCTCTAATGTGTTCACCTGAACCATGGACTAAAATACTATCCACAATTGTATTAGGACTTAGAACGAGCTACAAAGAAGACCTCAAGGCTATTCTAGCTGAGATGATTTATAGAACCAACCTAAGGCTACCTGGTGAGTTTTTCGTCTCAAATGATTTGAATCCTGACCCAGAGATTTTCCTGCAAAAAAATCGTGAGTACATGCGTGCCTTGAGGCCAACTAACATTGCACATCATTTAAAATCCAGGATGTTCATCTTAAAAGGTCTAGACTAGACACCTGTCCTCATGTATTTCATACGTTCTGACCACGTCAAGGCACCGTTGGCGTTGAAACCAACATATTCTGGTCTTTTTAAGGTGGAAGACAGATTATCAGATCGTGTCTTCAAAGTGAATGTGAATTGTGAAAACAATTTCAATTGACCGCCTAAAACCAGTTTTTGTCACCAAAGCCTATGTTCAGCCTATGTAATTACATCATTGGAAAGACTCTTTGGATCGCCCTGCTAAGACTAATCAGAGGCAAGCAGCTTTTAAATCACTCTCTGGGTCTCGTCCGGGGGGAAGTGGATGTGGCCGCATTGACATGTTTTCTATTCCTATACTTGTTAGGAAATCTACTTGTTAAAAAACCTACTTGTTTACCTACTCAAAAAATATCAAAGCAAACCTGCGTATTAAATTTATTTTGAGCTCGATGAAAATTATTATTCGACTTATATGTATGTAGTTAAATTAAATAAATAATATTTTTTATAACTAAGTGTTTTAGTTATTGTACTGGTGTTGAATAAAGCCGCTACAAATTGTGTTGTGGTATAGTAGTTGTTCTACTCGCTTCTAGATGGGGTTAGAAGTGCTCACTTCTTGGTGTTACATATGCGTATTAAAAGCAGAAGGGGAGGCATTCACCCAGCAGTGGGACGCTATAGGCTAGATAAATTTCAATTAGAAGATGAGTCCCACTACGCTGGATTTTTGCAATGACAATCGATTTTTTTAACAATAGTAGAAGGGGGCATTACCATATGTGTATGTATGTATGTATATATATGTATATATCTAATAGTTTGGTTGGGCTCTTGTGTTTTCTAATCAGGGTCACCAGATACTCCACATATTCGATTATCCTAGTTTTTATAGTTGTCCCTTTATGTGGCCATTAAACCCTAACCCTGTACCAAATTTTAGCTTTATGAGTTTATGGGAAATACTAGTTCTATTTTTATGATCATAAGTGAGTGAGTGTCATAAATGCGAAACTTTGCTTTCGCTTAACTTTGAAACTAAATGACCTACAGACTTGAAATTTAGAATTTTAAGTATGTGTTTATAGCTAACGAGATGACAAAAATTTATGCGTGTTGATCTTATCCAGAGGTTCTTAAAAAGGGGCCTGAAAATGCGGCGGAATGGTTCCAGTAAAGGATGGTACCGCAGTGTTCGTTTCGCGCTCGACTTGGCGAGATCAAAATTAAGTTATTATTTAAACTTCTTAATGGAACACGAGATCTGTGTACATTTGTGCTACAATTGTAGTTAATCCTATTCGAAATCGGATCATTGCATGGAATTGTCCAGTCTAAAGTTGGGACATTCCCAACTAAAAGGTCCTTTTAAGTACTTATGATTGCTTTGTTTCTTTTCACGATCTGTCACAGTTTGGACATGTTCGGATTCGCTTACCCGTTTTAAGGCAGTTAGGAGTTAGCAATTTGCTAGATAGCAAAACGAAAACTAGGTTTAAAATAATTATAGAGTAACTAGTAAATTGATAAATATTCTCAAATTTCTAGTTATTAAAAGGTGGTTATATTTTAAGGGCCGATGTTGAATGTTAACTGCACCTAAACGTCAATTTTTTTTTTGCATTTCATTTGACTTTTCTCAATTTCAGACTAACTCAATTTGAACCATGGAAAGATATACAATCGAGCAACGCCTTAAAGTTATTCAGGCTGGTTATGAAAATGGGTGCTACATATAGTGCAATTTTCGAAAAAAATTATCTTCAGTGATGAGGCTTTTTTTCACCTCAGTGAATTGGCCAATAAGCAGAATTGCAGCATTTGGCCGAATGATAATGCTGATAATTCAAGAGTGATTGTCGAAAAACCAATGCATCACTCACAAAAAGTGACTGTTTGGTGCGGTTTATGGACTGGCCGGTCAGGCAGTTGCTATGAATGATGTTCGCTATGGTGAGGTGATAACGAACTTTTTATGCTCCAATTGGAAGATATGCATTTGGACTATATGTATGTGATTTCAA
Organism: Scaeva pyrastri; assembly: GCA_905146935.1. Classification (NCBI taxonomy): domain Eukaryota; kingdom Metazoa; phylum Arthropoda; class Insecta; order Diptera; family Syrphidae; genus Scaeva; species Scaeva pyrastri. The sequence goes on from LR989928.1 coordinate 37,294,007, forward strand.
CAGGACGGTACCAATTGCCACACAGCTAACGAAACAATGGATCTTTTGCGCGAAAAATTCAATGGCCGTGTTATCTCACGTGGTGCTGATGTCAATTGGCCGCCAATCACAGATCATGTGATTTGACACCGTTGCACTTCTTTTTGAAATGAAATTATTTGAAAGAAATGGTGTACGTCGATAAGCCAGCAAAAATTCAAAAGCTAAAAAGGAGGAGATAATTCGGCACATTAACGGCATAGAACCTTAATTATGACTCAGCGTCATCGACAATTTAGACCATATAACATAGGCCGATATTTTGTTCCATACCATATCAATATTATCATAATAAAAAGAAAGTAAATAATTTCGTAAATAATTTGTGTTTTATTCAAATTCAAAATCGGCCCTTAAAATTTAAACTACCTTTAAAATGTTAAGCCCTCGTAAGTGGAATGCCATGCAATTCTTAATCCCGCTAAATAAATTTCTGTATTTTACTTACAAGGATTAAGCACACTTACATTAATCTTAAAAATAAAATCACCGATATGTACAATGTACAGTACATTCATTATATACATACATACATTATGCCTGATTAATATTTTTGTTATCGGCTAATATCAATTTATATTCTTCCTGTCGATAAAATATACATCCATAAAGAGTGCATATAGATATCGCCTAGTAAAATATTGACTTTTTGAATAATAAAACAGAACTTTCTGGGGTCTTAAAACTTGTAAAAGTAATATTTGTTAATATCAAATACAAAATAACCTGAAACATTTTAGCTTTTCCTCAAAGTTATACGTATTTACCAATGACAAGAGACTGCTGTTATTTGATGTCAAATTAAATTAAAAGTTCGCATATCTTTCACAACTTCTTAAGTAAACTGAACGAAAAGTTTTATATTCTCGTCACAAAGTTCAAACTGAAATCGCTAGATCAAATATGTAGATATAATTAAATTATACTTGCTTAGCCGTGAACTATGCATATGTATGTACGTGTACAGAAGTTTCTATAACTTTAGGCAACCTCTAAGGAATACAGTTATTGCCAACGGGTTTATCTCATAGATATAATAAGGATATTAAATATTAGTGGCATTATGAGAAGATTCCGTCAATTCCTAACTAACTTGATATTTTGTGTCAGTTAATAGAGATAGTAGATACTCGTAGATAAAGGTTATATGTTAAAAACAGTGTTTCTTTGGCTATATGGCGCTAGACGAAGAGTATTACATTATTTGAGCTTTAAATACATGCATATAGGTAGATGGAGAGGACAATTGGCGAAAATGAGCAGTTAGAAAAGAATATACGAAAAGAGGTATGTATATTGTATACTGTATACTGTGTATATGGGCTGCTTTTGTGTCAAGGGACTTAATTTAATTTTCTTTTATTTTTTACTCTGAATATTACGAATCACCTTCTAAATTATACATATATCCCAATAACAAACGAGAGCATAAAAACCACAACCAGAAAAAAAGGAGACCAAATAGAAAAAGACGAAGCCGAGGACGAGGACGACCGACAACGACGACGCACGGTGGCCCAAAAATAATGAAATCATAAAAATTCGAAACTGACAAAAAAATGTTGAAGACGGAAACGAAAACAACAACATCAACAAGGACAAATACCAAAATCAGCTTGGACTAGAGGGAAAACCTACATTTACTTAAATTTATGGTTGCATCTCACTGAAGAACAGGGGTATTTAAGGGAACGGACGAATTCTCTGACGAGAAACAGTTGGTAAATTTATTTACTCTACAGGACCTGAGCGCGGTAGACTATTTCTTTATTTAATCACAAGTACAGGTGGACATAAAAATTTCATCTCGTTTTTAATTTCTGGCCTTTATCCCAAGGGTGCTATACGAGATGGGGTGCATATCAAACCAGACTGCAAAACTTCTTAGGGCAAGACCAACACACAAAAATAAGGGAGTGAAATCAATGTCTCACCGTGACATTTAAATCTTAATAAGTAAAGCTACATATATACCATAGCTACATGTTTGGATAAGGGGTTAAGGATTTGATTATTAGTTAAAATATAATATATCTTCCAAATAAGTTTAAATCATCCTCTCTCTCACAATAATGGAATCGATAATAATAATCATTATTATTATTATCTATAATTATAATTAATTGTTAACTTACCGAAAAAACATCCACAGATCGAAACATGTACATAAATATTTTTCATGAACTTTGAATTCGCCTCTCTCCTCTCAACGTTTTCTTTTCTCCTCGAAAAGTGGTACACTCATATGCTACATACATATGTATATGTAGGTAGGTACACAATTTTTATATTCCTTGAATGTGTTTAAATATAAATGAATCGTAATCTACAATGGATTTGAATGATTTGTAAAATTATCACCTTGACTTTGGTTTTTTTAAAAACCAGGCATCTAAAGCTCATTTAACTTACATACCCAATATACGTACATACAGCATTTTGCAGATGTAATACATATTATAGGTGCATATACGTTTATGAAAAAAAGCAGAATTAAATAAAAAAGTTTTTTTTATCAAATTTAAAATTCGATGATAGTATAAGCTTATTTTCTGCATCGATGGCTCATCATTAGTGCATGTGTTAGTTGTTAGTGAAACAAGGATCCAAAACTTATTAAGATGCACTAAATGAACAATTATTAAATATTAAAAGAAATAATGCATACGAGTATCGTACAATAAAAAATAAATAGTTAAAAATACAATTAAACAAAAAAAAAATTAAGGTTAATATTTATAGATATACATACGTGTAAGAATAAAAGTAAGAAAATATTAATATGTACCACTATAACTACATACATAATTGGAGCTCGAGTTTTAAATAAAGTTTTTTATACAAACTTAGTCATGTTAAAATCAAAAGGTGAAATGTTTAAATTAATCAATCTATACATACGATTAATTGGTTCATGTGAATCTATGAAAGTCAATATGAAAAAGTTCAAAAAATCGCAAGAGGAGAGATCGCATTTGGTAATTAATACTAATGCAAGACAGTAAATGAGGAGCATCAATGTGGCCATTTTAAATTTGGTATATAGTAAATATTATATCATTAATTTTACGTCTTTGACTTAAAGTTTGCATCTAAATGAGTTGTATTCTATTCTCATAGGGTAGAAGGTTATACGCGTCTGTTCAATTTAATTATTTCAATTCAAATCGTATAAATTTACTCCACACTTGAGATGCGTATACTAAAGGTGTAGTCTTACATAACAGTTATATATATAGTCATAAAGTTACGTACGGGTCATTACATTCTTTTGTATATTTTATTTGAAAATATAAAAATCCACCTGAAGATAGGAACATAGTTTTTAAAACTCATATTTGCCATTAAAATTAAGTGATGACTTTATAAATCTATCTATCTACCATTTCTTTCTACATACTACATACATATCTACATCCATCTATATTAATAAAAATGTAAATGTGTGTTTGTTCATTATCTCTAATATTGCATTCAAGTCCGTATGTGTGTAGGTATGTATACTTAAAACAACAATAGTATACGGTAGACTTAAACGTAACACTACGTATCAAAAAACAAATTCTTAGTTTTTTTGTTTTGTCAAAAAATATGAATAAACAAAATTTGAAAAATTAAAACATAATTTCTTTCAATTAATGAGAACTGCCATTGCCCAAAACAAATTCACATTGCATTGTATTTGCAAGTGCATTATATGATTGCAATTGATTATAACTTACTAGCGGACCTGGCAAACTTCGTCTCGCCCAAATTTAACGCCCAAACATAAACTCCAGACCAGTAATAAAACCTAGATAATACAAATTTTAATTTGAGAGACCAACTAAAATGGATGCAAAAGCGTGATAATAAATTTTACAATTATCCGATGTTTTCAGAACTTCACAATGAATTTCAACCTTTACGTTGTTCAAAATCATTACATCATGTGATTAAATGCAAAACTTCTTCAAAATTTTTGGTGTTTTTACAGAATCATTTTTTGATTTTAATAATTTGCCGACTTTTTCAAATTTTTTGAATAAACTATCTTTTATAATAACTTTGTTTAAGTAAGGATCACTATTTTAAAAAAAAAATATAATTAAGTTCAGATTTAAATGTGAACGTTGAAATACATACAGTGGCTCACAGCATATTTGATACAGCTCCTAGTTTAAAATTAGAGTTGCAATATCTTCCAAGTTTTATGGGTTATTAATCAAATTGCAATATCATTTGAGGGAAAAACAAATGCACTTCAACAATGAACAACAATTTATTTTAAAAAGTAGGTATTTATGAAAGTTAGAATGAAAAACAAGTAGGTACAAGAGAAAAATATAACACTTATTAGATAAGTTTGGTTTTTTTAATATTTAGTATGAAACCCTTTAGGCTTTTCAAGGGCTTGAAGTCTTTTTGGCATCCAATCAACGAGTTTTTTGTTATTTCTGGTTACATTTTTACCACTCTTCTAAAAGTGTCTTAAGGTCATTTTTGTTGATATTTTCTGTTTTCGGATGTTATTGTCCAACATAACACATAAGTTATTAATCACATTCATGTCTGGTGTTTGTAACGGAGGTGTCATCAAGTGTGGGTACTTCCAAATGAACCAGGTCTGGACGATTCCTGACATGTGCTTTGGATCATTATCTTGTAAGAATCTAAAATTTCTTCGAATAGCTAACTTTTCAGCCATTTTTTTAAAGAGATGAAAATTGTTGTTCGGATAAAAAATCAAACTTAAAATTATGAAAAGTTGATCACAAAACAAACTAAAAGTGAGAGCAAAACAATAAACATTAACTAATTGCTTATCTTTTTTGAGAAAAGGTGCGCTATATTCGCCGTATCAAATAAGTTATGAGGTGTTTTTCAAGTTTGAATTTTTGTATTCATAATTATTTAGCTTAAAAGGTCAATATATTCGTACTATAATTGTACTATATCCCTCTCCAACATGATAAGTAAACTAAATTAAAATTTTGTACAAAAGCATTTTATCCTTGAAGATAAACTGCTTTTGTTTTAAAAATAAAAGCTGTATATCAAATAAGCTGTGAGTCACTGTACATACTATGTACATATGTATCTGACAAACACTCTTAAAATTGTATGAAATTCAACTCATTTTTTTCTGGACCAAAAATCGATAGACGATGGGCAAGAATTCTTCTAGGATTCATGGGCTTCTAACCCTAGCAAATGAGACAAAAGTCAAGTATGACAAGCAATGCACAAATTTGTTTGGCGACAAAAAGCTTTTTGTCGGTTGATAGCCAGGCAGCAGTTGAAAAAATATGGGACATTTTTGTGTATGGGGATGAGACATCTGTATAGTTTCTTATTTGTGCTATAACACTTATATTTCAGTAAATAATGTAGTGTTGCGTTTAAGTCTACACTATTATTTTTGTTTTAAGAATACCTAAACACTCACGCACTTCAATGCTACATAATGTTAAGGCTGGGTGTCCCAGATCGGCAAACTCAAACTTCATGTAAATGACTTTATTTGTGTTAGTGCCCTTTTTTGTCATGAATTTCATGGCATCGCCATATGTGGCCAGAGGAATTTTGTTCTTGTTTGTTACTCTCTCTCAACACTCTTTTTGAACAAGAATAGAGTCGAAGAAAAAAAAATGGGTATCTTTATAAGATCAATAACACGCTAAAGTGGGAAAAGTAAAGAAAAAACAGTATATTTTCGCGAAAACCGGTTCTGATCTCATTTGTATTGCAATTGTTTTTGTTTTTGCCAAAGAACAATAAATCCCCTCTCTATTGCCACAAAAAACATCAAGATCAAATATAAAAAACAAAACGATCATGACTTCTGCTACGTCATCAAAGTAAAGGGTGCAAGAAGTAGGTATATAAACCACACACAATATTGTTCTGCATACTTCCCACCACGCGAATGGGACGTACACTTGCTCTAGTAAACTCATTGACAAAAAAAACTGGTTTGTCCTTACATATTCCTCAAATTCCAATAACCGGTTTTTCTATTGCATTTTCTGTTCATGATGCAGAAAAGAAGAAACAACCAGCAATATGTAAACCAACAACAAAAATATTTGAGAGCGGGTGGGCGGGGCTCATTTCTTTTCCAAATGAAAAACATTCTCTCGAAGCGCTAATTTCGCAGTGGAATTACTGGGAACTGAAACTTCTATGTGTGCGTGTAAAAAGGAAATTTCAATTTAGACACTTTTTCAAAAATTTATGTAAAAAAAACCATCAAAGCAATTAGAATTTTTTAATTGGAGACCAATAGAAAAAATACTGAAAAAAAAAAATAAAAAAAATAAGAAAAATAAGAAAAATATGCACAAGCATTATTTTCTCTGGAAAGCTAATTGTTATTTGGGCTTTTTCAATGAACATTTAAAGGGTTAATAATTTTTTTTTCGAAAAAAGTCAATCCGTCACTCCCGAGGTAATTAAGCTATTCAATAAAATAAAGAAAAAAAATATAGTTCAAAAGGCTAAGTAATGAAAGAGGGATATTTAAAAGTCCTCAAAAAAAACAACGTTTTTTGCGGTTTTTTTAGGTTTTTTTATTTTTTTAAACTTTAAAAGTGAATTATTTAAAAAAATAAAAATTTGTAATAAAAATGTTTGAGACTGGCTTTACAATACTTTTTGTTTCGATAAAATATGTTGTAGATTAAAGAAGTTATACCTGTTCAAACACGCCAAACCCATTGAAAATTGCATAAGATTGGACTAATTTTTTGCCCATAAAAAAATTAAATAAATTAAAGTCAATCCGTCACTCCCTTAATTAACTTAATTTCTTTTGAAAACACCAAAAAAATTAAATAAAAATCTTAGCTAAATGGTGCATTTTAAACTACTATCAAAATAACGACAAAATTGTAGTTTGTTTCACTTTCATAATTACTGTATTATACATTTAAAAATTATAATGATGCAGTGTAGTAGCCCTGTTTATTGAGAATGCATTAATTTTTATTTCAATCAATTAGCATTCGAAATGTAAAAGTTATCGCTTTATTTGTAATATTTCAGCCGTTTTTTTGGCTGGCCACCCAGCCTTAAGTAAAAATTTTAAAGCAATCGGTGTTATCAACATTGCCTTTAGTAGAGGAAATTGACCAAATATGGAATAGGTACTCAAATATGGAATACCAGCAAAATTCGTCATATCAATAACAAAAATGGACACTTAAAAATGTATGAGAGCAAATAAATTAAAATAATATTACCTATGTAATTCACTCGCAAAAGTCACGGATCCAAGTTTCAAAGCCCAAACTAGCAAAATCATAATGTTCCCAGAGTATCCAGAGTCCACCTATTTAGCATTGAAATCCCTATTTCATATTTGGACACTTAAGAAAGACTGTTCGATATTTGGATATTTGCACTATTTCAAACAAAAAAATATTTTTAATGTAAATGTTGAAATAAACATAGTATAACACTTATGTACACACGCGTAATAACTGAGTGATAAGAAAACAAAAAACGCTTGCCACGGGAGTAGAGTTAGCGCAAGTGATACGATTTTGGGTGAGATAGTAAAATAAACCGAATGAAACAAAAGATGGACGTGTTTTGCGTTTTATACTTATACCGTTTGAGAAAAAAAGGTACCTGACTCTGGGGGTCCACGGAGAATTTCAGGGGATCTGCGACAGTTTTTCTATAAAGAACCAGGAATATGTACGTTTAAAACGGCTTAAAATAATTTTTTTGTCCCGAGTTCCAATCTCAGTTTACATTTTTTCACATCACGTCAGGTTTTTTTTTACCATATTATCCATAATACGATATTTTTAAGTCTAAGGTAAAATACAACAAAGTTCCTAACAATAAATTTTATGATGATTTTGCAAATCTTTGTCTTCGATTTACAATTTATGTAAATCTTTTGCGTATCTCATTTAGTTTTTGAACAATATCATTAGTTTTGAATGGCTTATGAGTGTTCATTTGATTCTATATGAAGTTTTGAGAAACCCTGAATCTAATGCTTTCATGGGTTTGAAAAACACGTTTTAAAGTTATTTTTGACTATGATTTTGAATCCGAACTTTGATCTTAGCTATCACCTCAAATTTAAAAAACACCCGTTTTCAAAATTATTTTTATATTCAAAAACTTTATTTGATGGAAAATATTCAAGTTGACATTCAGGACAAAAAAAATCACTTTAAATCATTTTACCGTTTTAGCATATGGTTCAACGTTTCTTGAAAGTCAATGTGGGACAGGCGAAGACTACCAAATAATAAGAATTTTTCTAAAAGTAAATGAGGTACTGAAAATATTTAAAATGAATATTGAAAATGGGATTATAGATTTTCAGAAATCATCACAAATTTAATAAAAAAAAGTACTTTACGAATTTAGATAGAAAACCTAATTTAAGGTGTTTTACAATTTTTAAAAAGTGATATTTCAAAAAACCTGATAGAGTGATAGAGTGATTTTGAAGTCGGAATCAAATCCAGGTCAACAAAAAACCTCCCGGAAAATATAATTTGATTGTGAGGCCCTGGCCCTTACATACATATATTTCAGCAAATGTTTTTTGATAACTCTAGTTTTTATCTATACTATTATATTATAAGGCGGAGAGATTTGACTGTTTGTTTGAATTGAATAGGTTCCGAAACTTCTTGACTGATTTGAAATAGGCTTCATTCTATTTTCTTAAAATAGGGATCCTTACTAACACCAATTTTTTTTTAAAGAAAATGTATTTAAAGAAAATATGAAACAATCAGGAAATTATTAAATTCTAAAATTGACTCTGGAAAAACACCTAAAATTAGAAGAAGTTTTGCAATTAATCTCATTATTTAATGATTTTGATTGATGTAAAGGTGGAAAATTCATTGTGAGGTTCTGAAAATTTGGGATAATTGTTAAACTTATTATTACGCTTTGCATCCATTTTATGTGCTCTAAATTGGAACTATCTAGGTTTTATTATTACTCTGTAGTTTATGTTAAGGCGTTAAATTGGCAGAGACGATTTTCGCTAAGTTAGCTAGTGCTCACATAAATATTAATATGCGTTTTTTGCAAAACTCAAATTATAGACTTATCATAATTTATACCAAGGCTACATATATGTATATAGGTTCCTGTAAAATTTAATTTTATAGGTCAAAGACGATTATTCTGTTGGTTTTAATTGCCTTGTAAAATGATATATTTGCTTTTCTTTCATCACAGTAGCGCTGGTATAAAAACCAGCGTATTTTCATTTCAATGATAAATATTTTCAATGGCAAATACTTTCAATGATAGATAAAAAAAATTCAAAATTTCGATTCCAATTCCAAAAGCCCCTAAATCTCTAACCACATGAGCTAATTATATTCTCGGGTCGGCGCGCGCACCGCTCACGGTTGGCCTATAGATTTGGACTAAAAATCTGAATATTTTCTTTACCTTTTGAAGAAGTTGAAAATGTCCCAAAGAATATCTAAGTATTTTGTCAATTTAAATAAAATTGATATTTTCGGAGTTATTTTTCGGATTGATGTGCCAGCACGTATATTAATAATTACTTCTTTATGCAACTTACCAATTTAAAAGAACCTCCGGATACTTCTAATGGCACGGTGCCGCGGCGGCGGTGTCATACTCACAGGTGAAAGTTTATGCATAAAACATTTTATACATTGTTACATTTAAAACACCGCAATCCTCTTAAGTGAGTAGGATAAATAAACCGCAATCGACAATAAATAACCAACAGACTGGAAATGTTTAAAAATGTATTTTCACAGTGTGCATCAGAGATAATTTTTAAGAACACAAGTTAACAAATGCGCAGAAAAAAATTGTATATAAATAATTTATTGTAACCAGCGAAATTCTAATTGAGAAATATGAAAATTTAAATAGCAATACGAATTCCATTCTTCTTTCATTAGTCTCGTTAACCAGACAGAAAGACTATATAGCTGGTCGCATGAACTTGATGACTATAGAATGTTAAATTTAAACTGGATTCAAAGCAATATCTTAAAATAGGACTTGAACACTTTTTATCAATCAATCACATTATGACTAGTTTCTTTTATAGCCCCTCGAGATTATTAAACTAGATGTTAAACAACTACCAAAAATCAGATTAAAAAAAGACACATTTATTATAAATCATTGGAAAAATATCATAACAGAACTAAGTCTTTAAATTTATAAAGGCACTTAACACGTTAATGTTATAGAGCCTTTTTTTTTAGTTTAATAAAGGAATGCAAACATTATTATCGAATAATATTAGGCTTTTAGGAACATTTTGTACCTAAAATAAAAAATAAAGGCAAACACTGCTTGCGCAAAATAATGAACCCTCCTGTTTCCCACCTGTGTCCGATTCGGAATGTAAAACTGATATCCGTTGTAAATGGGAAGTTAAAAATCGCATTTGTTTGGCAAATTTGAAAGTCATATACTTTCTAAACTAAAATCTGTGCACTTGCCGTTTTCGATGTGGGTAATGCCATTATTCTTAAAAATTGTTATCTCAATCTTTTTAAGAACCTACATAAGCAGAGTATTTATCTAAACAATATACTATGTACTTATAGGCATTAATTTAGAGCAAGTTAAGATGACAAACACAATGACCTGCAAGTACCTGACAAAAATTAAAATAAACGTGCTCAAGGAATACGGAAAGCTGAAAAATTGAAAACCTATTCCTTTCTTTTGGGAATTCGCGCAGAATAGCTGCGGTTTTTTCTTTTTTCGAATCAACAACAAGAGAACACAGACTTTTATTCTAATTTATAAGCCTAAGGTGATGTTGAATGAAGTCCCACGGAGAATCTCCCAGTCCCAACAAAGTAAAATTCCATTTGCACATTGGCAAGGTAGGTACCATTTTAAGATGAAATACATATACACATTATATGTATGTACATACATACATAGGTACGAAGAGGTATGTATAATATGTACAATGTACATATATAAATGTATAATGTTTGAGTACCATACGATTACACGAAATCCGAAAGATAACAAACGACTGAATATTATTAAACATAGGTTAACACGGCGACGTGGAAATGTAGCTTTTGGGATTGCATATTCACTTTGCGTTACGATTGATTTAAAGGTCCACATTTGTTTACCTGCGCATAGAAAGTGGATTTAGCTGTTATTGCTGGGGCCTTTGAGTTTCAAATAATCCTTGATTATTCTTGAGAATGTGTTTAAAAGCCCCTGGAGAGATTTGCCAACTTTGCATATATGATTGTAAATATACTTATATGTACATATGTATATGATCTCCATACATATACAAACATATAAATGATAAGTCACTTACCTTTATGAACCGAGCAGCAGTAAAATGATAAACAAAATTAAAATAGGTATGTAGTGGTGAACAGTCAGTTATTTTTTTTTTAGTTTGCCATATAGAGATGTATGTACATATTTACCATCTTATTGGTGGTTACATGTATATGTATGTATGTATGTATGTGTAAAGTAAGTACGTATGTAGATCAAGTTTAATTTATTGTAATGTGACGTTATAGCTTACGCCAAAGAACAATTTACTGGCCCAGGTCTAATCTTTTCAGTTTTAAAAGTAAGTTTTTATCATTCGATTGAAAACAGGGGTGAAAAATTCCGAAAAAAAGGAAATTACTACAGGCGAAAGGGAATACGAAATACGAAAGGTTTTGACGCATAAAAAATGATGCTACAGGATGTAGACATTGTTGTGGTACGGCAACTGGAAATGTTTTGTGTATTAACTGGGGTGTAAGTTAGTTGTTTTTTGTTGCAAAAAAATGAGGGAGGATGTAAAGAAACACCACGTTAATGTTTTGTTTGAATGAATTTTTGATTGCGTTGTTTACGATTGAATTTTTTCGCGGTAAATTGTTTACGAGTTGGATTTTTCTATATAGGTAGGTACATATATTTATAAAGTCGAAATCCTACCTATTCGTTTGATAACAAGCATTTTTTTAAAGGTTTGTGTTGCATGCTATATTGTTTTTGCTTGTTCGCTCGAAAGATATTCCTGTTCAACAGGAGATTCTATTACTTCAGATTCATTTGAATTTACGTGGAGGTTTCCATTTGATTTAATGGATATTTAAATGGAGGAAAGAGGAAATTAATTTACCGAACAAAAAATAACGTATAAACAGAGAACGGTGTTATAAAAAACGTCTTTAAAAACAAATCAATAACTTCATATTTTATAAATACATATTATGTAGTAGATAAATATAAATACATATGTAGGTATTTATGAAAGTTATAGAACTCAAACATTAATTAGGTATACTTATTCAGGACTCACCAACTCATTCTTAAATGAAATAAAATTTTAAAATAATTTTTAAAGGTAAAAACCGACCGTACCTAAGGACATAAGAAGTAACCCCCACAAATAATTCCCCACAAGACTGAAAAAAATACATCAAGCAAAAAATAGTAGTTTTCTTTGCTAACTACATATGTATGTATGTGCAAGGGGATTGGTGCTTAGCTCGATTCTTGTCTATGACAGCTGACATTTTTTTCACTTTTTATACAATAAAACCTAGATATGTTGTTCAAATTTTAATGTGAGAGAGCACCCAAAATGGATGCAAGGATTAATAATGAATTTTGAAATTATCCGACATTTTCAGAACTTCACAATGAATTTTTCAATTTACGTCGTTATCATTAAATCATGTGATTAAATTTAAAACTTCTAATTTTTGGTGTTTTTAGAGAATCATTTTTCGATTTTAATAATTTCCCCACAGATTTTTTACTTCCTATAGAGAGTTATTGTAATCGGTCCGATTTGTAAAATTTTTGACGAAAATGGATGTTTTAAGTTTATCAGAATCTAAATCCGTCATTTCTAGAGAGATGTCTGTGTGTGCGTGTGTACGTACATTCGAGGTACCCTTTTTCTTCCACGGTATCTCAAGAACGGGTAAAGATATCGACTCCAATTGAATATTGCTCTATAATTTATCACTTCAAAAGATGCTGAAAGGACCTTAAGAAAAATTGGTCTAGCGTTTTTTCACTATAGCAGTTTAAAAGAAAAGAAAATTTTGGTTGGTCGTAAATATCTTAGGAACGGATAATGCTATTGACTTCAAATAAATTTTTTTGGTACAATGTAATGTGATAAAGATTTTGTGTAAATTTGGAAAAAGTTTAACATTCCGTCATTTTTTTTTAAATTGAAAAACCAAAAAAATGTTGGCGCTCAAATACATACATAAGTACAGTACATAGGTACAATGAAGGAAAATGATATTAGTTGGTAAACATTGCTTTTTTACTTGAATAGCTCGAGAATGGGCAACGATATTGACTTCAAATATATTTAAAGTTCTACAAAATGTAACTATTTTCTAATACATCTATATGCTTAAATTTTGACAAAATGTAAAAGTTGTTTCTTGTCTTTAATATGGCGAGAGTAGTCAATAATTTTAACTTCGAATTTATTTTAGTGTTTGCATAATACAACTGTTACCATATGGTTTATTTTTGACAAATATCCAATTGACAGTACTAAAATTTACCAAAAAGTGTCAAAAATTGTTTTCGGACCAAATATATTCACGACAGGCAATGATATTGACTTCAAATGTATTTTATCTTCAACAAAATTCATTTTATTTTCAACAAAATTCATTTGTCAATACCTAAACGATAAAGTGTTGACGAATATCAAAACAATAAAATGTTGACGAATATCAAATGACATTTTTTTTTTAAATAATTAAAAACTACAAACATTTCTAATAAAGACTGGTAAATATAGTTTTTCTGTTTAATATCCCGAGAAATGATGTGATAATTTTCTGTTAACAAAAACGTTATCAATCAACATCAAAAGTAAATCGGTTAATATCACGAATACTAAGTTATCAAAGTATGAATAATGGCAAGTTATGAGTGTGATTCGCACCCAGCCTCTTTTTTTCAAAGCAGAATAAGTTCTTAAAAGAGAGCCATGGAAAGACTTTAATTGTTTAATTTTTTTATGGAATAAAATTTGTTCCATCTGATATAATTTTCATTGGTTTATGCGTGTTTGAACTAGTATCAATAACTTCTTCAATTTATAATGAATTATATCGAAATAAAAATATTTTAAAGCCAGTTTTAAACATTTTAATTATCTACAAGTAAGAATTTTTATAAGAAAAACTATTTTAAAAGCTTAAAACAATGACAACAAAATTAAAGAAACGCCTTTTTTCGCACAATTTTACAATTCATCAGTTTTTTATGTAGGTACATAGACTTTTGAATTTTGTTTTTTTGTTTGCTTTATTTTGTTGAAGAGCTTAGTTTATCTATTATCTTGTGAGGTGAAAATACTTTTTATAAAAAACTATCCTTTTAACACTTTAAATGCCAAATAACAGTTAGCTTTTTAAATAAAATTGTTTTCTTTTGAAATTTCCTTTTCAAATGCACATACAGATGTTTGTGTGTGTCTTACGTCAAATTCGAGTTAAAATTGGAAAATAATTTTACGCCTAAAAAAATTAGTATTTATCCAATTAACCCAAAAAAGTGAATTTCACCATTTATATAATGTTTATATGGTTTTGAATTTTAGGAAGCTCACGACCTTTTAAAATGACTGGCTATTTTCGGAACTTGTAGACCCTCTAACTCCACTAGGAATTATTAGTATAGATTTAAATAAATTTACTTTAAAAATCTAAAGTTCATTAGTTTGAATTAGTTTTCAAATAAAATATTACCAACAACTTGTGGCACTAAAGTGTTCGATATATGTATAAACAATCAAAACCCACAAAGCTGAGTTCAGAATATTTCATTTTGTAATATTAGGATTTAAAAAAAAAATAATAAAATATGTGGATATACACCTATATATTAACATACCTAATTTCATGAAAAATAAATGTAGAGACTGAAAGGTAATTACTTTTATTCTAACTTTTTATTCTTTTATTCTTACTTATTAATCAAATCTGAAAACCTCTGATGGTGCTAAGAATTCCAATTCACAAGATACATATTTAAATATGTATGTGTTTAAAAATCAAGAAATTTGGCTTCGAAAATGTTTAATTTCTTAACCTATGACTTAATCAAAAAGTATAAATTCATATAGGTATGTACATATACATATGCATTTACATTACACAACCTGGGTGTGAAATAATATGACAAAATAATTATTTCTATTCTCGCCAACTACATTTTCTAATTTATAAGTTTGAATACAAAATGCACCAATTTCAAGATGTTGTGTACGTCAGTCAGGCACAACATTGCATTACATCCAAAGGACCAACAAAAGAAAAAAAAAGTACTGCACAAACGTAACAACAAGGAAGTAAAAGTGGGTATTGTGTAGGTATCTCTTTTGTTTTAGGTTTGGGTCCAATTCCTTTTGGAAAATTGAATTATTTCTTATATTCGAAATTGGTTTTGTCTTCGAATCTGAGTTCGACGTTTTGGGTGGAGGACTCTTAAACTAAAAATTGGTTTAATTAAAATAATTAAAGTAAAACTCACGTGAACAATTACGCACTGTACTATTTTATTTTAAAAATCTTTAAGACTGCCATAATTTTTAAATTTCTGAAAATGAAATTTCCTTGTTGATTTTTCCATCGATTTGCGGAAAATTCGACGAGAACAATTCGCCGTGAAGAATTCACAGAAAACACAACAATTCGCTTGTTTTGACTCAGGCTGATAAATTCTAATTTTATTAAAAAAAAGTATCAGTTGCTTAATCTTGAATAAAACTTATTTTTTTATATCTTTTATATTTTTAAATTATGCGTATTCCATTTAATTTTGATTTTATTGATAAAATTATTTTTGTTGTGAAGAACCCTTTAACATGAACGTATTTTGCAAAGAAATATATTTTTGCTCAATGTCAAGATATTCCAGGCGACAATTTTTAGTAAAAGAATTTTTCATATGATGAATTAATTTTTGTAAAAAAAAATATCAATTTGAGTCTCGAAAATGTTACGAGTTATCCAAAACAAAAAATTATTTTGAATTTGATTTCATCTTTAGTTCACTATATTTTTGAGCCGAAAGACTATTTTAGGGAACTTGAAATGTCCAGGTTTGTCAAATACTACAATTTGATAAATCCATAACTTAAAAAAGCACGTTAATAAAAGTAACTCATGTTTCACACTTGTAACATAGGGCTGCAAATTTTGAACCGATTTTGTTTTTCTACCTCATGGAAATTAGAAAGATTTCTGCATGATGGTGTTTTGTTTTCTGATGATTTACAGATATAAATTTGCAACAAATTTTGACAGTGACTTTTCCCTCTTACTTGTCTTTTGTCATCTTCCATATTCTATTGCCAAACAGTTAGTTCGTCGTCCCCAATCAGTAATCGGCAGCTGTGCCCGCTGCCCCCACTTTGGATGTATGGAAAGATCGAAATTATAAAAAATGTATAAATTTGAACGAAATTGTTGAATTATAAAAATTATCTAGGGCATGAAAATTCGTCGCCTTGAGCCACAAGAACGTAACTACATTTTTGACGATTTTAAACTGGGTATTAGAGCTTTTGATACCCAGGTACCCGTGCAATGTATCTAGTACCCGGTAATAGGTTGGGTACCTGTCAACCCGGGTATAAAATACCAAGGTATTCTGGTAATTAACGAGATTCCGGGTACCCTGTTATTGCGGGTATGTCCCGGTCAAAATTCAGAGCTATACTGAGTATGCCACTTTTTTGAGAGCACAAAGGAGACGAATTGTTGAGGCAAGGGCTACAAAAACTTTACAGAGTACCTACCTATGTCTTGAAAATTTGTTAATCCGCCAATGAATTGGTGTAAGTTTTATTCATATTATATAAATATTGTTACATATAGTTTCATACCAACTTTCCATAAAAGTAGTACATGATTGAGATTTTCCTTGATTAAAATAATGTTTATTCATAACTAAAGTGTGAATTTTATAGATATAAAATATAATTTATGCAATTGTGAACTAAGGTAAGGAATTTTAGAAGTACGAGTATTAGAGGCCTACAGTATGAAAATCTGTCAATCCTTTCTTAACATATTGTACATGCATTATGCAATAAATTTTCTATATTTTAGCTGCAAAAATATTAAATAGCTTTTGTGAAAAAAATTCAAAATAATAACAATACATAATACTTAATTACCTAAGAGGGATAAATATACAAACTTACATAATATTTGCCACATCCTTAATAACTTGAAGTATGTACATTCTGAAGGACTGTATCATTCACAATTTATTTATAAGAAAATTTGCATTTCTCTTTTCTGTCATTGTGATTCCAAGGGCTGGTGGCCTGAGTGCTTATGGAAAAAAAGCATACCTATGTCAAATTGAGGTTTGGTCTTTCTTCAATTTATCTTTACAAAAACAAAGTGCGGGAACCTGTTGAGATTTTAAGAATTCCCAAAGCAAATAACATATTCACATGTTGTTATGGAAAGTCGGTTAGGGTGAATTTTAGAAAGGGGAGTTATTCCGTAGTTAGAACTTAGGAAAAGTTGGGAGGAATGATGATTTATCTGTGCTATAAGATTATGATATACCTACACTACACTACATATATGAAAATTTATATTTTATGCTAAGAAGCATTGTCTTATTTCTTTGTACATAGAATTTGGGAATAACTTTTTGGTTTCAATTAATTAAATATGAAAGGTCATGTTGAAAATTGTGTGGGAAACTTTGTAATTAAGTTATCGTTCGAATCTGGTTTGCACTTTATGCAAAATAATATAAAATTCAGTGCATAAGGTACGACATGTAGCGGTATTTTCATGTAATACTGTGGTTAAAAAGAAAATTTTAAATTGACGTGACATTCGAATTCAATACGATGAAGCAGATTCGGTTTTATCTTTGTATTCATATCTAAAACACATACCTATCATCGTCTAAAACACTGGCTTTTAATAAAATCGCCCCATTTAAACCTTATCAGAGCGAAATATTTTTGCTTTAATAAAACTACAATTGCCTGGATCCTTGAATTGAATTGAGTTTTAATATTGAAGTTACGTTTTGTGAGTACTTTTTCAAGGATATAATTTAAGATTTAAGAAAAGTAATAGCTAACAATTTATGTATTTCGTTTTTATATTTTAAGTCGCTTTCCAGTCAATTACTTTTAAGATTTCCGCACTATGGATGTAACGACACTTTGACTTCGCTGAATGTAATTAGAAACATTGGGTTTAATAATTCGATTCACAGTTCAACACAGTCTATGTTTCTAGGTTCTTGATATGATTTTCTTGTTCCTCCTACATTACGCATTAATAAAAAAATACATTTTACCTAAAAAAGTTAATTTTTATAGCTAAAAGTAGTACCAAATTTGTAAGGTACTATAAGTTCTACATGTTACAATTTTAAAATAATCGATTTTATTTTATTTAGCATTTATAAAACGAAACTTAGCTTTAAAACTCGAACGTTGACTGATACTTAACACAATATGTAACTAACGTATGTTCGTACGTTCAAGATACCTTTTTTCATACTCTGTAACTCAAGTTCGAATAGAGATATTGACTCCAATTTAATTTAAAGGAGTTTTAAAAAATTATCAAGTGGTTTTTTTCTCTATAGTAATTTAAAAGAAGTGAAAACTTTGGATGGGCGCAAAATTTTCTCAAGAATGGATAATGGTATTGACTTCAAATAAATTTTATTGTGTACATTGTGATGTGATACAGCCTTTGTACAAATATGGAAAAAGTTAAACATACATTTGTTTTTTTTTTTAATGGAAAAACTAAAAAAATTAACAATGAGAGAACAATAATATTATCTTCAAAACGATTTTCTACTATTTACATCTGGTGAAATTTTGGAAGAAAACCTAATGACAGTTTTCTTACAACAAATAAAAAAGTGCATACAAAATCTCGCAAACTTGAACACGTACGAAAAGAAGGCTGTTTAAGTTATTGGATTACATAACAGGGAAAATAGCATGTTCAAGTTAATGGATTGTTTAAATGTTCGTAAGTTCAAGTCAGCGAGAATTCAGTGTACCTATTAATATATGGTAACATTTTGACAAACATAGAATTGACAGTTTTGTTAGCAAAAAATAGAAAACTAACAAAATTTAGAAGTTGTTGTCTGGAGTTGCCAATCATTTTAATTTTAATTTCGATTTCATTTTATTTTTTACATAATATGTACAACTGTTAAAATTTTTGAAACAATTTTAATATATATCGAATTGATATTTTATTTTACAAAAAATAAAACCAAAATTTTAAAAAAATGTTTCGATGCAATTCTTTACAAAAGGTAGGTAATACAGACAACAAATTTATTTTACTTTTAATACAAAAATGATAAAAAATTTACATTTTTATAAAAAAAAAACTACAAACAATTCTAACAAAAATTGGTAAATATTATTTTTCCACTAAAATACCTCCAGAATAAATAATTAATAAAATTGTTACCAATCAACATCAAAAGTAAATCGATTAATATCTTGAGAATAAATCGATTATACACAGTTTTTAAAAAAATTTACAAATTCGCAAGAATAAACAAAATTATGTTTTGTTTGAAGACTGCAAGGGAGGAACACTTTTTATTTGGCGATTTATTGTTACACTTACACATAAACTTCAATAAATGCTAAGGTAAAAGAAACTTTAGTTTCTACAATTGCGAAATCTCATGAACTAATACACATAAACAGCTGTTATTGTATTGTTTTATTTTATTTCTATGATATGCACTACGAAGTGTGCCAGGTTCCGTTAGTATTTTGTTTAAGAACTAGTTTAAACTAATGCAATCACCTAACCTCCAACTATTTTAGATTTTTAAAGTTAATTTATCTAAATATATGCTAATCTATCTATTTACATAATGTATCTATATTAATAAAAATGTATGTTTGTTCCTAATCGCTAATCTCAGAAAGTTCTTCACCGATTGCTTTCAAATTTTGACAGAACATTGCATTCAAGTCCGTGAGTGTTTATGTATACTTAAAACAAAAATAATTCGGTTGACTTAAACACAACACTACATTATTTACTGAAATATAAGGGTTAAAGCACCTTTACGTATCAAAAAACAAATTCTTAGAGTTTTTATTTTGTCAATAAATATAAACCAGCAAAAATAGTAAAAAATAAAATATAATATACTAGCTGACCCGGTGAACTTCTTCTCTCCCAAATTTAACGTCTTAACATAAACTCAAGAGTAGGTACATAGTAATAAAACTAGATAGCGTAATAATAATTTTAGAATTATGAGAAATTTTCAGAACTTTTCAATGAATTTTCCACATTTAAGTCACACAGTGGGGACCTAGTAGAAAAAATTCAATTTTTCAAAGTGCTTAGTTTGAAGTTATATTATACTTCTCTAAAAGAATTTTTCAAATGGATATGATCATGGTTTTGGATTAAAAACAATGTATTGGCTGAAATAACGGCTTAAAACCGATCTTTTAAATGATGACCGCTTAAAGATAGGTTTTAAGACAATATCTCCACGTCACGGATTAATATTTAAAATTTTTCTTTTTATGAATTATGTTAGTTAGTACTCTCAAATATCTGTTAAAAAGCTCTTATATTCTGTAGATAAAATTTTGTGGAAAACTTAAGCTCTACAAAAAAGCTTCACCTTGTTACGGCCTAATTAAAATTTATTCTCATATTTTTAATGGTGACAAAGGTTCTGTATAAATTTCATCACCTTATTCCGCCATATTTGAGTACATTTTTTTTTCCTAATATCATGTGCGTCATACAAAATCATTAAATCACGTGATTAAATGCAAAACTTTTTCTATTTTTTCTGTTTTTCATCATCTTTTTTCTATTTTACTAATTTTCCGACTTTTTTTTTTTAATAAATTTTCTTTTATAACAAAATGTTTTAATAAGGATCTCTATTTCCTTCTTATAATAAAAGTATACATACAAAATATAGTAGCAACTGGAATCATCAAAAAACGTTTGCCTAAATATAAAGTCCCTTATGTATTGACCGAAGTATTAATGATATCTAATGTTTCCCCCTAAACATTAAGCCGTATGTCCGTTGACTCCTCGTTTACGTTGATCTCAGAAAATTTTTGACCCATCGTCTATCGATTTTTGGCCGTCTTACGTAAACCAAAAGTCGTAAAATGTTTTTATTTTTATGGATTACTGTACATAGTAATATCAGATTTAAATATGAACATTGAAGTGCTTATTTGACTAACACTCTTTAAAATGTATACATGTACAGTACATATGTATGTAACGTGTTTGATATAACTTCTTTAATCTACAACATATTTCATTGAAACAAAAAGTATTGTAAAGCCAGTCTCAAATATTTTTATTACGAGTAAAATTTTTTTTAAATAATTCACTTTTAAAGTTTAAAAAAATTTAAAAACCTTAAAAAAACGCAACACAGGTTTTTTGAGGACTTTTAAATATCCCTCATTCATTATTTAGCCTTTTGAACTATATTTTTTCTTTATTTTAATGAATAGCTTAATTAATTACCTCAGGAGTGACGGATTGACTTTTTCGAAAAAAAAATGTATTAACACTTTAAATGTTCATTGAAAAAACCCAGATAACAATAAGCTTTCCAGAGAAAATAATGCTTGTGCATATTTTTCTAATTTTTTTTATTTTTTTCTGTATTTTTTCTATTGGTCTCCAATTCAAAAATTCTAATTGCGGTGATGGTTTTTTTTAAATAAATGTTTGAAAAAGTGTCTAAATTGGTGTTTTTCCCTTTCAAATTTCCTTTTTACACGCACACATAGAAGTTTCAGTTCCCAGTAATTCCACTGCGAAATTAGCGCTTCGAGAGAATGTTTTTCATTTGGAAAAGAAATGTGCCCCGCCCACCCGCTCTCAAATATTTTTGTTGTTGGTTTACATATTGCTGGTTGTTTCTTCTTTTCTGCATCAAGAACAGAAAATGCAATAGAAAAACCGGTTATTGGAATTTGAGGAATATGTAATGCCAAACCAGTTTTTTTTTTTGTCAATGAGTTGACTAGAGCAAGTGCACGTTCAATTCGCGTGGTGCGAAGTATGCAGAACAATATTGTGTGTGGTTTATCTACCTACTTCTTGCATCCTTTAGTTTGAAGACGTAGCAAAAGTCATGATCGTTTTGATTTTTTATATTTGGTGTAGATTTATTTTGTGGCAATAGAGAGGGGATTTATTGCTCTTCGGCAAAACAAAAACAATGTGCAAATGAGATAAGGACCTGTTTTTGAGAAAATATTGAAATCGAAAGGAAACGTACATACAGCACAGGCTGTACTTTTCTTTGGTTATTATTTTTGTTTTTTTCTTTACTTTTCCCACTTTAGCGTGTTATTGATCTTATAAAGATACTCATTTTTTTTTCTTCTACTCTTCTTGTTCAAAAAGAGTGTTGAGAGAGAGAGTAACAAACAAAAACAAAATTCCTCTGGCCACATATGGCGATGCCATGAAATTCATGACAAAAAAGGTCACTAACACAAATAAAGTCATTTACATGAAGTTTGAGTTTGCCGATCTGGGACACCCAGCCTTAAAGTAACTTTAATTTTCTTTCAATAAAATCAAGCAAAGAATCCAATCTACGAAGTTAACAATATTTTTAATTTTCTCTTCGCAATTAAAATAGAAAGGGGGAACATAGGGTGGCTGAATACAACCATTGAATTGGCGCCCACTGGAAGTCTTATCAGAGTCCGGCGAATTCAATGAGGATGACGGTGCATAAAGCTGAGGTTTAAAGTGCGAGTAGGATAGGCGGTGGGGTCTCAAGTGCGTTAGGTCACTCTAGCGAAATATACATTGTGTAGCTGAATGATGACGCGACCGAGATCCACGCTTTATGATTCGCCGAAAGTACTTGGGCATTGGAAAAAGAAAGCGGCCTTCCAGGCATGGTGAAAGCCTTTGAGGACACTTTTTACCTAGTATTGAAGGCAGAAGGTTCGAAAATTGAGAAAAGCGGAAAAATTTGTGAAGAGTTAGTTTGAAAAATAGTTAATTAAATAATATCGTGACAAAAAATTTGTGTGAGGATAATTCAAAACAAAAAAAAGCTTAATATAGTGGTATTCTTTTCTTTATTAGTTAATATTTTCAAAGATTGTTGCTAAAAGCGGCACGCCCGTACCGTTTTCTTTGCCCCTTTGTTAATGGTTCACCTTTCTTTATGAGATTCTTTTGTTCTAAAAGGAGATGAGTTCAGACCTATTTCAATAATTCCATTTCTTTTTAAAGTTTTTGAAAAAATCATGTAGAAGTAAATTAGTACGTTTCTTGAGCGAGAAAATATAATATATTAACATCAAAGCAATCCGGATTATTCCGTAAGAAAAATCGTTGCATCACTGCTGTAGTTAATGTTTCACAGTAATACGAAAGTCCTTAGACAAGGGTTATGTTATGTACATTTTTGATACTCCTTCAATTCTTTGCGAAAAACTCTCTCGTTATTATAATTTCTCCCCAGACGCAGTCAAGCTAATATATTCTTATCTTACCAAAAGAACGCAAGAGTTATATATCATAGGCAAATATTACGAAGTAGGTACATAAGTCTTTATTGATCGGTAGCTGGATCTCAAGTGATCGTACAAATTAATTCTTACAAGCTAGATTTAAATAGAGTAATACATATATACATTTATATATACCAGTGGCGAGGCGTCCATATAAGTCGATTATTTCCGACTTACCTTTTGAAAATTAGATCCTTAACAATTTAAGCTTCTGGCGACATGAATATAATTTAATCCCACACCTGCACACGCCGCTGTCAACATTACTTTAACAACTTTGCTTTCAATTTTACTCTTTACACGATGTATGTATACACATGTTTGCTTTTCAACTTACTCCTTAACAAACACAAAACTATACCAGCAACAAAATAACCCGAAAAATGTCGAGTTACAAAATTACGAAATTATTTCAAGTACCTAATCATTTGGAATTTAATATTTTCGTGACCAATTTTTCTCCAACTTACCTTTTGAATTTATTCACGCCTCGCCACTGATATACACTATAGAAAGATTGAATGATGATAAGAGTTTGTCGAGCCGGTGATGATCATGATGAGAATGATGATGTTTTAAATGAGCAGCTCTCTTTTGTATTTACAAGTAAGAAAATGTAATATCCAGATATGTTGCTAATATTGTGAGTGCTACAGGGGGGCACGTAACTCAAGCGGTTGAACATAAAGGAGTCCTCACGAATTTTATTTTAAATAAATGTGGCTTTACTCAAGGATCTATACTTGGCCCATTGTTTTTCTCTATTTGATCCGATTATATGCTGATGATAGCCAGCTATACCCTAGCTGTCCGTTGGGACTTATTGAACATTTTGCTACTTGCATAAATGAAGATCTTAAAGATATTTCACGCTAGTCACATCAAAATAGTTTAATACTGAATCCGAAAAAATCTAAATGTTTAATAATTTCAAATATCCATCTATTTTTTTAAATGGCACCCCTATTGAGTATGTTGAATCAGCAAAAAACTTAGATGTTATCTTTAACAGAAGCCATTCTTGGAAAATCCAGGTCGCTTATATTGCCGGTAAAACATACGGAGTAATTCGCACACTTTGGCCGACACAACATAACACCCCCTTAACAGTGCCATGCGATACGTTCATGGACTACGCCGCGCCGCTTTGATACCATAGGGCTGGTGTTGTTTTCAGATATACTCTTTACTCAGCAAACTACTGATCTCTAGTATCTACGCTGAAATCAGAATTTTAAATTCAAGTAGATCTCGACAGTTATTGCTCCCTCGCTTTAACTGTATGACGTCTGAACACCAGTTTCTTGTCATCTCTAGACGCCTTTGGAGTTAACTTTTTACTACCGCGTCAATTGAGAAGCATAAATAGCATAACTCTACTAAAGAAAGAACTTTATATGCATTTTAAAAATATATTGAATATAAGTATGTACATACATTAATATATGTATATATCAGTGGCGAGGCGTGAATAATTTCAATAGGTAAGTCGGAGAAAAATTGGTCACCAAAATATTAAATTCCAAATGTTTATACTTGAAATAATTTCGTGTAATGTGTATCTGCCATATCAAGCTAAGCTGAATCTTAAAAAGTTCCAACTATTCCAACTCAAGTTCCAAATAAAAATATAATTATATATAATATAGATACCAATATCTTTGTGATTTGTTAAAAATATTCATTGTTTCAGCATATAATTCATTACAATAAATTAGACTAAATGGCTGAAATATAGGCAGTAGACTGTAAACCTACACATAAGAATTACTCTTTTAAATCAAAATTATAAAAATATACATTATATTTCAAATCTAAATTTTTAATATTCAATTTCACACCGAACACAAAATCAATTCAAGTGTTGCACTGCGTTCTGCTTGTAATTTGAATTTTTAAATAAGTATAATCCTGTTTGCAACTTGCTGCATTTATTAGGGCCAATTGTTCCACTTTATGAAAGTTGCAGTTGTTTTCTGGACTTACTGCCAAAAATAAATTAAAGCTAATATTCAAGCTACTGGCAAATGAAGTTGCAACCTTAACCTTTGAGATTTAGGATCCACTCCAGTGGATACATTCATAAAATAAGTCGGAAAGGAGCGAGTTATTTTATTGCAGAACGTCAACCTGCCTGATACATGTTGGTTCAAACACTCAAATACAAACACTCTGCAAATATTTTGATATTTCGATCAACATTTTATTTGTTGCTTGTACATACTCGTACAAAATATGTTGTTGTGTCCATTGAAAAAAAACTTTAAACTTAATAATATAATTATTATTATTATTGTTATCGATGTGTTACTTTTATGTCATTTATTTTTTAAATATGATTTTCAAAATTCGAAAATTGCTTGTTTTTCGGCATAAACCAATGACTTAACAAAACTCTGAGAGCCGTTAAGTCGGTGGAACGAGAGTGGCTAGTATGACTACATTTGGAAATACTGATAATGGTTAGGCGCGCTGTATGACAAGTTGTCGAACCGTTAATGTCACCAACATATAAACCGTGCTAAAATTTCAATTTCAAGGGATGTAATGGTGATTTGTTAATGGCTTGAGGATTGTCTCCGCTCAAAAAAATATTTTATTGGATTTAATCATTGAAACAAAACATGTTGATCATTGATTAGGTGGTCAAAGCTATCCATTGTTCATCGAATAATCAATTTTCTTTGTTTTTTTTTCTTCATTTAAAATGAATAAATTCATTTCACCATTAATTGTTTGACTACTGTGTTGAAACAACTCGAAATATAAGCTATTTCTGTACAACTTTTAAAGTTCTAAACTGACTGATTTGAAATGACTTAGTTCTTTTATAACTATAATAGTTAAAAAATTTAAATTCAAACAAACACATAGTCGAACGATAAAAACTCTTGCATTCGAGTAATGGTTTGGAAATAAATAATAAAGTATAACGATGTTCACAAATTTTTTTGCTTGACTAAAATCGATTTATGAAAGTTATGAGTAGTGCAGAAAACAGTTTGTCTATTGACTGGAAGTTGAAAATCAATTTTCAGAAATGCGAAACTATTCTGTTCAGGACTCCGTTGTATGGAGCTTCAAGGGATACGAGAAAGAACTGGAAAAATCTAGTGATCATGGGACCAAAACCATGGAACCTTGGCATCTGGTTGGATCAGTACTTGTATTTCGACAGACATATGAGTGCTTCTCTGGCCAGAGCTTGGGGATAATATACTAGTTTTTAAGAATTTTTGTCTAGCTTTAAGATAGTTATAAGAAAGATGAGTTAAAAAAAATTGAATTAATAAATAAATAAAACAGGGAATATAACGAAGAAACACTAAGAAAAGTCCTCTGGCGAATTGTGTCTGCCAATGTTTATGTAAAAAGACATATTTTTGCTCAGCCCCGTGTCAAATAGCCGAAACTTTATCTTTAGTAAATTACTGAGCTTGATTACTAACTTGTTTCTCCCCAGTTTTCGTTTGTTGTTGTTTACTACGTAAAATTTTACTAACCTAAGGAAAAAATGAACAACAAAACGCGCCTTGTAATGTTTTAAATAGGCAAGTGAAAAGACTAAACAACGCATCGTGAAAAGTGATGTGTTTCTGTTATTGTTATTGCTTGTGTTGAAAACTGAGTCGCTGCGACATACACCTCGCGTTGAATACCAACGTGTGACTGAATTCCAGATACATGTAGGTATGTACATATAATGTATATGTATATCAACATCTGATCAGACGATAGACATTTTTTAGAGATTAACATCCCAAATAACTACTCATCAAACTTATTGGTTTTAAAACCACCTCTGATAGCATATCCAGGACAACATTGTGCATGCACATACAAGGCCATAAGAGAATTCGGCTTGCAAAATCAATTCACAGTATGAATGTATGTACTATACATAAATATCTCTATACATATATAAAAATGAATGCCACTTTTCGTTGTAATTTTATAAGTCAAGAACGGGCCCACCTATCTAAACCAAATATTTATACTTTGTTCGGCCTATTTAGAAGGTGGTTTATGTGAAGTTTGCACAAAATCGGTGTGGATTTACACACAACATTACCTTTACCGAAATATAAGGGTTATAGCACCTTTACGTATCAAAAAACAAATTCTTAGTTTTTTTCTTTTGTCAAAAATATAAATAAACAAAAATAGAAAAAATAAAATATAATTTCTTTCAAAAAATGACGACTGTAGGACATCACACTCAAAAAAAAATTCGTGCATTGCTTCCCATAATGCACTTTTGGTTCATTTGGGTGGATTATATAAGCCCATGAATTTGCTATGAACTTAAAAAAGTTCCAGAAAAATGCTGGCCCATCGTCTATCGATTTTTGGTACAGAAAAAAGTAACTTGAATTCCATACATACATATACATACATATGTACATTATGTACATATGCACATGTGTAAATTTTTAAGAGTGTTAGTCAGTCAAATAAGCACTTCAATGTTCATATTTAAATCTGAACTTACTATGTAGAGTAATCCGTAAAAATAAAAACATTATGCACTTTTGGTTTAAGTAAGACGGCCAAAAATCGTTAGACGATGGGTCAAAAATTTTCTGAGATCAACGTAAACGAGGAGTCAACGGACATACGGCTTAATGTTTAGGGGGAACATAAGATATCATTAATACTTCGGTCAATACATAAGGGACTTTATATTTAGGAAAAAGTTTTTTGATGATTCCAGTTGCTACTATATTTTGTATGTATACTTATGTATATTATAAGGAGGAAATAGAGATCCTTATTAAAACAAATTTTGTATAAAAGAAAATTTAATCAAAAAATATGAAAAAAGTCAAAAAATTATTAAAGCAGAAAAATGTAGAGCTTGAATTTTCCACAAAATTGTATCTACAGAATATAAAAGCTTTTTAATGGATATTTGAGAGTACTAACTAACACAATCCATAAAAAGACACACTATGACACTTGAACCAACATTTTTGACATACAAACCATATAGTCAATTATTAACCGAACACACCACTGTGCTTTACTTACACCAAATTTCAACCACAAAAGATAGGTTTGTAGAGAAAGAATTGCAATAATGGAAACATTTTTCTGAATTCTGATTGTCGGTTATAGCAATTAATACGTTTTTGTGTCATGCTCATCAGAAAAAAATATTTGTCAAAAACAAAGAATCAAATCACATTAGAACAACGAAATATGTACATACATTGGCGCAATTTTTTAAACAACCCATTGTTAAGGACTTATCATTTTACTAACTAGAAATTTGATATATTTAACAATTTGCTAACGACTCCAAAATTTTAAACCCTTTTTTCGTTTTGCTAACTAGTAAATTGCTAACTTCTTTTTATTAAAAAACGGGCATGTTCAAACATGTCCGAAAATGTCCAAATAGTGACGGTTTGTGGGAATTAGCAAAGCAAACATGCTTAAACGGACCCATTAGTTGGAAATGTCCCAACTGTAATCCCATGCAATCCAATAAGATTAAAATTAACATGAACACAGGTTTATTCTAGTATTCCATCATCCTGATGTAGATTTCTCAAGAAAAAAAAAAAAACATTTTTCTGCACAAAGACTTCAAATATTTCGAAATCTTTGTCTTCCGATAACATTTTATTGATTATAACATAACGAATTATGAAAAAATACACGAATCAACACTTTGAAGTAAAATTGGAAATACAATTTTTTTAGGATAATGACAGATATTATTTGGATTTAAAGTTAAAGTTGGGTTTTCCGGATTTTAACATTAAAAATATATAGATAGTAAAATGTTAAAATCGTTTAAAATTATCAAAACCATCTTTTTAGCTTAGCAAATTGTTAAAAATGGGTTTAACAATTTGCTATATCGTTTAAAATTTTGCGTCATTAGTTTTTTAGTTTTTGCAATCAGATCACTTGATACAAAAATAAAATTGAAAAATAACATTGAAAATCCTATTTTCCAATTGAATTCGGTCAACTTTGTCGGCTACTGAATTGAACTTAACAATAATTGCAGTGTCAGTTTTATTTGCATTATGCTTGTTTTTTACTCGAAAAATCTTTTTCGGTTTAGGTGGTGATATACAACCGACGCGACGACGGATTCGCATAATTTGTTTAGCAAATTTGATAAGTGTTCGTCATCATTTTTAGGTATACCGACTAAAATTGCATCAGCTGACATGCTTTCTCGCTCTAACTCATCAATGCGTTGTGCAAGTAAGAGATTTGATTTTTCTGCTGCAGGCTCCACATTTGCCATCTCAAGCCGCTCAATTCTTGTTGTTAGGTTAACCAGCGTTTTGTCAAATACAGCAAATCGTTCTAGGAAATCGCTTTCAATTTTATTTAATTTTTCGGCTAACTTACGATTTTCTATGACGATGAAATCTTTTAAACCCTTTATTTGATTAGCGATCATTAATTCGATAGATTTATGATCTAATCCTGAATTCGACTTTGATGTATTTATAGGTGTAACACTTGTTTTTTGTTGTAAACTACCACTACGAGTTGATGGTTTTTTCTCATTTGATTGTGGAGTATTAGAGTGTGACATGTTGTGTTAAAATTAAAAGTTCAAAGTTTTACACGAATAAAGTGGTAATTGAATGTTTTTTATAGCACTTGAATAGCAATGGCAAATGAACAAAAATTTAAAGCACTTTTATGATTAAAGGTTTGGATTTAAAGGATATACTTAAATAGAAAATTGCACAATGAAATTCTCACGACTAGTTTGACATTTTTAATATCTGTTGTTTTTAATCATAAAAGTTTGTTCATTTAAAATTTTCATTCCGGGGGGTCCGGACCTCCCTCTGTATCCGTCGCTGATGCGTTTGTTTCGTCGGCAGGAGTTGATCTAGGAATGACTGGCAAAGTTTGCCGAAAATCGCCGGATAATAATACTAATGCTCCGCCAAAAAGTTGTTGCTTTTGGCGTAAATCTTGCATTGTTCTATTGAATACTTCTAATGACTTTTGTTTAGCCATCCGATAGAAAACTTCTACACATTTTTTTTTTTTTAATTTTGACCATGCCCAGCCAAACATAATTTTTTCATGAGAATTTTTATAGGCGGGATGTATGTATCTTTTATATTTCATTTACCTATGTATAGATAAATATATATCATATGTCACATAAACATAATAGTACGTAGCTTAGTCCAATAGCAGATATAAACATCCGTTGAATATCATGATACCTATGAGATCATCAGGAATATCACATTCCCACTAATAAATGATTATGTCTCATATCCAACTAACGAATGTTTATCTCTCTTATTGGTGACTTTTAATTTTATTGCGGATACTTGGTATTCGAATTAGAATTAAGATTTAGTCTTCCATCGACCATTGAATTGTAATAAAGTTTTTTAAAACATAACTTAAAAGTACATATGTAGTAATAAAACATATGTACATATGTATGTAGGTAGCGTAATAATGAATTTTATAACTATGCGAAATTTTCAATGAATTTTCCACCTTTAGTCATACAGTGATTAGTTTGACGTTGTGTTATACTTTTCTAAAAGAATATTTCCCACGGATATGTTAAAAACAATGTTTTGGCTGAAATAACGGCTTAAAATCGATCTTTGCAATGATGAGCGCTTAAAGATACATACATATGTATACATAGGTTTTTAAACAATATCTCCGTCATGGATAAATATTTAAAAATGTTTCTTTTTATGGATTGTGTTAGTACTCTCAAATATCCATTAAAAAGCTTTTAAATTCTGTAGATAACATTTTGTGGAAAACTCAAGCTCTACATAAAAGCTCCACCTTGCTATGGTCTAATTCAAATTTATTCATATTTTTAACAGTGATAAAGGTTCTGTATAAATTTCATCACCTTATTCCGCATTATGGGAAGCAATGCACTAATTTTTTTGAGTGGGATGCCCTACAGTCGTCATTATTTGAAAGAAATTATATTTTATTTTTTCTATTTTTGTTTATTTACATATATTTTTGACAAAAGAAAAAAACTAAGTATTTGTTTATATGATAAATAAAGGTGATATAACCCTTGTTTGGGTGTATTTTTGTTTTATTTTTTGCAAAACGTGCAATGATACACATTAAATTTCTTATGGGCACCCTCCACACAGACCCCAATCATCCCTGAAAATGTCATTGAAATCGGGCAAGCCGTTTAGGAGGATTAAGCGAACAGGAAGTTTTGCCACTTTATTTTATATATATAGAAGAAGATATATGTAGGTTAACCATGGCAAATATAACAATTCAAGTCAAAATAGTCCGATTGCTGTCCACTCTTCGACGATTAGATATGGGGCGGTCAGAATTGCTTTCACTTCAACCATGGCGTTAGAGATTCCATATAAGAGGGATCATCGTCATCTGACTTTCGCAGATAAATGGACACTATCGGAAGTACACTTGGCACAAAATATTTTGGGTGCATTGTAATGTCGAATTTAAACACCAGCAAATAAAGGTAATTGTATGTAGATATGTCAATATCTACATACATACATATTTTTTTGTTTTCAGTTCTAAACATTATTATTAAAATCATTTATGAATGTACATTTTGCATACTATTGAACTGAATATACAAACATGCGAATACATCATCATGTAACCATATTATTGTGTTGTTTCCTCCATCAAACTCTACAATTACCTTGCTAAACTTTACAAAGAAGACTTCAACTAAACCTTTTCATTGGACCAGAAAATAAATACCATCGACGAGAGCGTCAATCCACTTGAACATAAATCCTTTTCATCTAATCCCTTTGGGACCATCTTGTTAATTACCAGAAGTGGTTACAGTTTGAGTGTTGCAGACTTAAATTCCACCCCATTTGGAATAATAGTGTCCACCCACAAAAAGAACAATAAAACATTTTCTGTGGATGTTTACAATAAAGTCAGTTTTCGTACTGGGGTACTTCCGACTGCGAGATGTGGTGTTTGCCTAATAGCAACTAATCAACTGTCAATGCACGTATTTTAATCACTTGTCGCTATATTTCAATCACAGTCCTGGCAGCAGGGACAATTATTTGAAAAGCCATTGCCTGTCAGTTCCGTCATTTTTTTATCACACAATGAATAAACATTTTTTGTATGACATCATAGTTGATTGGTGGTGAAGCTAATAGAAGCTTTACTTTACTGGGTGAAATCTATCAAAATGTTTGGTATGCTTGCGGTTTACGGTTGAGGTAAGGTTGTGATATAAATGATTTATTTTAAATCGGGGCCTTTTTCGCTTGGTTGTGATAATCGAAAAAGGGTGGGTAATTAAGTACCGTTAGAATTGAAATTAGAGTGTTGCATTATAAGGTGGTTGCATTTTTAAAATTGTTTTCTTGTGAGGATGGCCGATGTATATATTTGTCTTCCTTAAAATTGAAACTGTAATTTAATATATTTTTATTACAAATCTATTAAGACTACACATTCTCATTTATTTGTATCGCTCAGTTTAAGACTTTGAACCATGTTTTTCTTGGAAAGTTGTTGCAAGCTTATCTCCATTCAGGTGTCCAAATCTCTCGTGACATCTGCTATAAGAATTTGGCTTCACACCATAGATGAGTCCTCAAGACGACACACAAATCTTGCCGTTTTTTGGCTTTTAAAACGACCTTATTACTTTCACCTCTAACAACTACAGAATTTCTCCGATTTCCATTTCGTACTTACAACTAACACATGCTGATCTCTGCTACTCAGGTTGTCTTTGTCCCTATCATTTGTTCTTTGTTCCTTTTCATTTAATTTTACTTTTAGAAATGCTAATGAAGGCAAATCTTTGTATGTAAAAACTATAGTACTCTCATGGCTGAGTCTTCTTAGGGTGACCACATGCCGACTTGGCGCTAGTGTCGCAGAGTGGAGAGATGCATTTGTCCTTGAGTCAATGACTGAGAGGTGAATATTATTTGGTATTCCATAAAGAACTAATGGAGTAAAGGAGATAAATAGTTTCCCTGTAAAAATAACAAAAAACAAAAACTCTCCCATTGTCTTGCGTGCCATACGAAATTCAATTTGTGATGTTTATTATGAAATTTTTGTATGCGAACAGAAAAGAAAACCGAAAGGAATGCTTGCGTCGTGGCCGCGCCGCCGCCGCGCCGCCGTCGTCGTCGTCGTCGTGGTCGTCGTCATCGGCTTAGCTTCTTCGATCGATTTTTTTGTATTTTACGAAGGAATTTTTTTCTTGATAGGTAGTTTGTGCGAGGCGAGGAAGAAAAATGTGTGTATTATGAAGAGTAGGTAGCTATGTATGTATATACATTTGACTTGAAGTTTTGTTATAAAATTCGGGTAGGTTTTTTTTTAACTTTGGAATTGAATTTTTTGAAGGTATGAATTTGTGAATGTAATTTTAAAGATTTCGGAAATGTTTTATTTTTATTTTACTTAATATTTATAGCTTATTGAAGGTACGTTGCTAGGTACCTACCTAGTTAAGTCACGGTGTCTGGCTTTTTTTGCCCATCATTTTTAGGACATGAAAGTTTTGATAAGGTATTTAACTAGTTAAATAAAAGACACTAACACATCTACAGGTACACACATAAGTAGTTATGTAAATTAAAAAAAAAATGCTTTACTTACCTACCTACCAAGTTTCTTTTCGAAGCTTCAAAAGAATTAAAAATGCAAAATAAGATAATGAGTAAGAAAAAATAGTCTAAAAAGGAACATTTAAAGTTCTTATTTTAATAAAAAAAAATATACATACCTACCGACCTATGCAGATACATTTAAAATAACATTTTTTCATGGCAAGTATTAAAAAGAGAACACATAATATTTAAACCATTTCTATTTCTAAATATGAACATAATTTTCTTATACTTATCTACCAAGTTCATAATTTTCAATAATGTAGTCTTTTAAAGATGAATAAGAACCTACATTGTATTGCATAGTATAACCATTCACATAATATTTAGCTTTATTTTGGATTTTCAAAAATTTAAAACTCTTGCAAACCTTTTATACTCGACCAAAAGAATGTAAACAAACCAAAGTCTCCCAAAACAGCAAAATGTCGGTTTTTTTAGTCTTTCTAACTCTCACAAAAATTGTATAGTCTTTCCTGGTCTCACTTCGATTTGAATTCTCGTCAGTTGCATGTCTGCCATCTTTAAATAATGTCTCCACGCGACGTTTAACGAAAAAAAAAATAGATGCCACACCATTCGACCTCAGCCATGAGAGTACTATAGTTTTCATATACAAAGGGCAAATTTATTTCGACTCAATAGCAACTACATATGAAATTTTCATAATCATCAGGAAGGCTACAAAGGAACATTATGAAAACTCATCTGACATCTTTACATTAATCTCATGAAGCTTATCAATTTTGTTGAAAAAATCATTGATATGGGCACTCACCGATTGCCCTTCATGTATTTTATTAGAGATAGCAATTGGTTAAATAAACTTACTTGCCTCGCCGCTGGTCCAGACGGCTTATGGATCGATGCAAGAATGACCCATGCATGGTTTGAAGTTTCGCTCTGCTTCACGTTGATAAGTTCGGATTCCTCATTGAGTAAAGTCTCAGCGATTACATATTCCCAAAGATCGCAATGTAATAGCACGCTTTTCATTAGAACTTCCCAATTCTATCAAGCTTTTCAATTTGATATAATGAAGTCAGATTTATATACATATATACTAGCGAAACCCCCGCCCGCTTTGCAGGGCGTTAACAAAAATAGTTTTTTAACTTCCCATAGGAGGTTATTGTTATCGGTCCGATTTGTCAAACTGAAATTTTTGACATATCTGGACGTTTTAAGGTCGTACAATACCTATATATCTGTCATTTTTAGAGAGAGGTCTGTGTGTGTGAGTGTACTTACGTTTTCCTACGTTCGTACGTTTGAGAAATGTTTTTCTTCAGCGATATCTTAAGAACGGGTAGAGATATCGACTCCAAATAAATACTTTCGACAGGTTATAACTTCTGAAATACTAAATAGAAAAACTGAAAAACAATGTATTGCTCAGATATACAATGACCGATAAATGATATAAACTTCAAAATATTTTATTACGGTGTAAAATAACGTTTTTGACATTTTGTAAAATATTTGAAAAAAAAATTAAAAACCTACAACAAAAATTTACCAAAGAGTGTCAAATATTGTTTTTCAACTTGAATATCCGAGGGCTAAACATGATATTGATTTTGACTTCATTTTATGTTTCAAAAATAATGAAATTTCTTAAGTGTGATAAAGTTTTTTTTTACTAAAATTGTTATTAATTAGAAAAATCAAAAATAAATCGAATAGATAGTTTTTTTACAAAAAATGTTCATATTCGTCAATATTTGATCATTTTGAAGGTATTGAAAAATGTATTATGTTGAAAATAAAATACAGTTGAATACAATATCATTCCCCTTTCTCGAGATATTTGTCCAAAATTTCAATTTGACAAATCGGACCGACAACAATATTTCCTATGAGAAGTTAAATTTAAAAAAAAAATATATTTTGTTAAAAGGCGATGTGTAATACAAAATCTTCAAAAACTGTAAAATTTTCAAAGTAAATGGAAAGTTATCAGTGTGGGTCGCACTAAGCCTCTTTTTTATTTGTTTTATATTTTTTCATACCAATGCCTTTTTATAAACAAAAATATCTTTGGTTTATCATTATTAATCTTATAAGAAATGACCCATACTCGACGGATGCGGTTAAAAAAAAAATGAAAACACGAAGACTAAGAGTGGATATTTTTAGCTTAAAAATTAAATAAACAGTAATTGAAATAACTATTTTGTTGCTATAATTGGATATAAAAAAGTATAAATAAATATAATTCATTGTTTTTCGTTTCCTTACCAAAACTTCGGTTCAGGCCATGCATTTTTATTAAAAAGAAAGTTGCCAGTGACAGGAATCGAACTTAAGACCTCTCACGTCCAGAGCAGAGATTTTACCAGTATACCACGAACTTTACGGATTTAGATATGCGCAAATTCCTAAATATTGTTAAAATAAACGACCAAAATGTAATTTCTTTGTTTAACATATTTTCCATATTTTTTTATAATTTTTTTTTGCGCCCTAAACCTTCTACTCTTATTCCTCTTTAATTTAAAAAAAAAATTAAGAAAATCGGTCAACCGGTTTGGCTGGTTAGTGAACGAACACAAAAAACAGACTTTCTTTTATATATATAGATGTATAAATATTTTTTTTAGAAGGGAACTTGATTAAGATGCTACGACACAAGCAAATTATACAATTTTAACTTTATTAAATTAACATTCAACTTTAGTTTACTCTATCTTAAAAAAAATAGACCTGGGCCCATAACCTATAAAATTAGATATGAAAAACAGTACAATCATCACGTTATAAGAAAGTACTTTATTCAAGTAAGAACTTGTTCAGAGTAAATTTCATATTACTCAAAATCTTAAAATACGGTGAATTGCATTATTATACATATACATATTAGCTGACGTGAGTTTAGAATGTAAGTATAAACAAAAAAATATTTCAACATACAGTAGTGTTCAAAAGGTATGAATAACATCATATTAATATAAAAAACAACTAAGAAATTATTAGTCTGTCAAAAAATTTATTAGAAACGAAATTGCACATTGAATCTAAATTTTGCATCGATAAAAAAATAAAATTTCAACTTTATATCTAAAAATAGCTTATTTAAATCTAAAAAAAAATATTTTTTAAATTATAAAAAGAACTCAATACAATTTTACAAATAGTGAATTTATAAACAATTTTAGGAAGTTCAAACCAGTTTGAATTGAACCACCCTGAACCTGATTCACCATAAAAAATATTTTTTTTTCTAGGTAAGGGTGCTGGAGTTGACGTCCTCTCTTCCGAACTGTTTAAAGCAGTAGGAAATGACTTGGTTAAGAGTATGCACCAACTCATCTGCAAAATATTGTCGGAAGAAAGGAGAAAGCATGTCCGATGAATGGAATCTCAGCATTGTTTGCCCTATCCTCAAGAAAGGAGATCCTCTGAACTGCACTGGCTACAGAGGTATTAGCCTCTTGAACCAGTGGCGTAGCGTAGTAGACCCGCCCGCACTTTTTAGGGGTGGCAAAATTTGACAATCTATACTAATATATAAAGCTGTAGAGTTGGTTTGTTTAAACACGCTAATCTCAGGAACGACTGGTTCGAATTGTTCGGTGGATAGTCCATTTGTCTAGGAAGGCTATAGGCTATTATAACATCACGCTACGACCGATAATAGCGAAGAACCAATGGAAAATGTTGCAAAAGTAAATAAAATTATTCATCATAAAGGGCTTCCATCCCATTGTCAAAATCGGGTTGCAGAGAAAATCCGTATGCTCTTCTGCCATAAGAAAATAAAATTTATATATCCTTTACGAAGTACTTTAAAATATATTCTTTTAAACTTAATCTTAATTCTATAATAATAAATTGAGACGGACGAAGTCGCGGGGAACAGCTAGTAAATAATAAAAATATTTGAATAATTTGATAATATTTTTATCGCACGGAATTTTCCAAATTTTCCATTACTTATTCTGTGACGAATCCACTTTCTATGAATGATATTTTGTAACGACTGTTGAAAACACCATCTATTCTACATATTTTCATGCGGACTTACCGTATTTTATTTTGCGCTTTGATTTTCTATTACTAACAATCAGCGCGAATGATTTTGACAAATTCAAGAAAAAATATGTATATTGTTGGATTGTTATAACATTGCCTCGTATCATACTTTATGTTTTGCTTATTGCTTTAGAATCGTAATTTTTGTGTAAATAAGTGATTTTAGTGTGCGTATCCTACAAAGGTATTTTATGTATGCAATTCTATGTTGGACTGTCTGTTATGGTACTCCTATGTTGTCTAAACTATAATTTTATTTAAGTAAAAAAAAAAACGGCTTCTTACAGCGGGTTTTACACTCGCGTATCTACTCAGGGTTCCGTAAAAATGTTTACGGTTTTAAGGTCATTCCCTGAATCGGTTGAAATTTCATGTTTATAGGTCAACGGAAATTATTCTGTAGGTTTTTATTGCCTTGTGATATCACAAAAATAGTGAGTTCTTACAACATAAAACACATCTGATCGCGCTGATCTACAAGTTTAGTTTTTTTTTCACAGTTTTAAGGGACTGTAGATTGAAATCTATATATTACTCGTAATATCTAATATGTAAAGCTAATAGTATAGAAATGTCTATCGTTTCAAAAATTGACCCACTTTAACCTTTTTTATGATAATAGAATTTGGTTGAAATTAATGTATTATTACCAATTATTTGTCATAGAGTTTTTTCTACACAATATTATTAATCCATCTTGGTTCCAAATTTCATCCAGATCCGGTCATTCTGACGAGATTGGAAAAATTCCACGGGAACCATACATTTTACTGGGATAAGAAGTAGCCTATATGTGCCATAAATTTTTCTTGAAAGTTACTTTTAATAGAAGACTGGAAATTACCTTATTTTGAAAATAAAATTGGAAATGATCGGCAATTTAGGAGAAAGAGTGACTAGCTATTAGGATTTAATATCGAATTTTTTCCCTGATATCGATTGAATAGAAAATAAAGATTATTTATCAATGGATGCGTTGAAAGACAAGATAATGTAATGGATCAAGAAAATGAGGTCATTACACACAGCAGTTTCTTAATTCTTTAAACCCGAGTGGCCTTCCCACACATTTTCCTCAAGTTAAAAAATGGTGCCCCAATATTTATTTAGAAATCTTAAACTGCCAAATTTATGTAACGGACCAACCATGTGTGAAAAATGTGCAAATTAACAGGTCGTAAAATTCTGCTTACATGTGTGCAAATATAAAAAAAGGGCGCTTTACACAACTTTTTCACGGAGCCCAAGATTGGCTACTGCTGGCATTGTACCTGTTATATTTACGTGTGTAATATATACGAGGGTGGTCTGAAAAGTTTCCGACCATAATGTGAAGACGTCAGTACTCGTCAATAAAAGTCAGGGAATGTAGTTGGGCATCTTTTGACAGCAGCATACGAAGTTTCAGCCATTTTCGACTCGCAGTTTTTATGTGACCATCGTTTGATTGAGTCGATGTGAGTATTTTTGTGAAAATGAAAAAAATCGAGTATCGAGGTGCCAATGTAGTACACATAAAATTAAAATGCATATGAGGGCAGAAAAATGTCCATCCGCCCCGGGCGGCCGAAACCCACGCTACGCCACTGTCTTGAACATCGACTATAAAGGTGCGTGTCCATCTGAGAGTTCTATCGATAGTAAACTCTAGAGAGTTACTCTCAGGTGTC
The DNA here is from genome assembly GCA_905146935.1 of Scaeva pyrastri. Lineage (NCBI taxonomy): Eukaryota > Metazoa > Arthropoda > Insecta > Diptera > Syrphidae > Scaeva > Scaeva pyrastri. The sequence continues at coordinate 37,333,960 of LR989928.1, forward strand.
TGTCCATTTGAGAGGTAATTTTATGAGAATTTACTATCGAGAGTTTACATGTTCGATACTGAGAGAAGAATTTCTGAGAGTACTCTTATAACGATGTCCACTTGATATTAATTTTCCTGTTAGTTGGGAGTTAAAGTGGTAGGAACAAGATGAATTCTTACAAGCGAAAGGTTGCAGCTGCTTGTAAGGTCAAATCCTGGATTGACCGTACGTCGTCGCGTCATCGCGTTTTAGGTGCTTTAGAGCTTCAAATCGAAGATACTCAGCAGTTTAGAGAATTTTGTAGGATTACATCTTCCGATATACAATATCTTATTCAAAACATTGGACCAAACATTTCTAAAATTAATACAAAATTTAGAGAAGCTGTACCAGTACGTGAACGCGTATTAGTAACATTAAAATTTCTGGCATCTGGGCCATATTCCACAAAAAAACTTATCAACTTTGCAGTTTTGAACTTATTAAATTGATTTTTTTTCTGTTTCTGTTCCACAATATTCAAAGACTTTTTTGTAGAACAGTGCAAAGACTTTGCACCATATGCAGACTTTTTCAAATATCATTTTCAACTTTTCACTTATCAGATTTTATAGTTCTGTGGAACAGTATGTTTTCCAAATTGACGGAAAATTTGAAAAGTGCGAATTGAAATGTTGATAAGTTGATTTGTGGAATAAGGCCCTGGTGAGACAGTTTATTTAATATGTATAATATTTTGTACATCAAATATTATGTAGATATTTCAAATCACTTTTCAGTTGTTTTCCATAAAATCACATTACATTCATAATTTTCTATAAGTTCATTTGTTTCTTGTAACGTCCACTGATTAGCCTTGTTGATTGTTGAGAGTTACTCGCAGAATACGATTTATGTTTGAATAATGCGAGCTTATCTCCGATAGCAGTAAAAAAGGGTGTCGACTTGAGAGTAACTCTCAAAAAATTGGAATGTCGAGAGTGAAAAGCCAACTATCCGCTAGCTGTGTCCACTTGAGAGTTTGCTCTCGAGAGTGGCCTGAGAGCGGCTCTCAATGATTTTACTCTCAAATGTACACGCACCTTAAGATCCTTTCTGCAGTATTATGTGAACGTCTAAAACCTTTCAACTCCACCACAGACCAAAGCAAAGTTTTCACATTACTGCAGACATTGGAAAAACCCATAAGAACTCCAAATCGATACCCCAACTTTGATTTATGGATTTTAAGGCCTTGAATTTTACCAGAATTATAGTAAAGAAGTATACAGGGCAATGTCTTATAGTTTTGGCATCCCCGCCAAACTTGTTAATTTGTGCAGAATGACTATAAGACATGTTGCTCCATCAAGGTCAGACAAAATCTAACCGATGATGTTTTAGATACTAAAGGCACAATCTTTTAAAGGTCCGTCCAATTTTATTCGTATACGCCGATGACATTACAATACTTGGAAGATCTAAACGTGATGTCAGTGGCGAGTTTTTAAGTATTGAGACGGAAGCTTAGAAGATTGGTTATGTGGCCAATAAGGACAAGAAGTCTTTTACAAAACGTCACCATTGACGGCTATAACTTTGAAGTTGTTTAGTACTTTGTCTACGATGTCACCGCTTTAATTCAGACTGAAATCAAACGGAGAATTATTCTTTTGAATCGCTCCTTCTTTGGACTAAGAAGCCCATTGGGAAGTAAAATTCCTCTCTCGAGTAACTAAAGTGATACTTTATAAGACGCTTGACATCCCAGTCCTAATGTAGGTATGGCACCAAGGCTTAGAAGGCGAGTAAAAGACCTTTTTTCCATTCATTTTTATTTTACATTTTATGTTAAAGCTATCTTATGCATAGACAAAAATTCATAAGACTAGCCTACTTATCAATACCTATTATTTACTGCCCTGTACGGGCACTCTAAGTTATTCTAGTTATTCGTACTATAATTAAATCTATTGCCTTTCGGCCTTAACATAAAGTAAAATCTAACACGTATTTTATTCTATTTGTAACAAAAACCCCCTGTCTCAGGTCTAAATCACCTCTACAACCTGAGGTTTACAGCAACCTCAGGGTCCTCAGGCTGGTCCAGGCAATCGTGTCGAGCTAAGGGCAGTGTCTAATCACGGTTGCGTGGCATGCTGGCATTGCACGGGTAGTAGCTCGTCAGATGGGGAGGGGTTCTTGCAGCCGGGTTAGACTATGGTTACTTTTATCATGCCATTTATAAATTCAAATAATATCGAGTCTGAAATTGTGTATGTGTATGTGTATGTGTATGTGTATGTGTATGTGTATGTGTATGTGTATGTGTATGTGTATGTGTATGTGTATGTGTATGTGTATGTGTATGTGTATGTGTATGTGTATGTGTATGTGTATGTGTATGTGTATGTGTATGTGTATGTGTATGTGTATGTGTATGTGTATGTGTATGTGTATGTGTATGTGTATGTGTATGTGTATGTGTATGTGTATGTGTATGTGTATGTGTATGTGTATGTGTATGTGTATGTGTATGTGTATGTGTATGTGTATGTGTATGTGTATGTGTATGTGTATGTGTATGTGTATGTGTATGTGTATGTGTATGTGTATGTGTATGTGTATGTGTATGTGTATGTGTATGTGTATGTGTATGTGTATGTGTATGTGTATGTGTATGTGTATGTGTATGTGTATGTGTATGTGTATGTGTATGTGTATGTGTATGTGTATGTGTATGTGTATGTGTATGTGTATGTGTATGTGTATGTGTATGTGTATGTGTATGTGTATGTGTATGTGTATGTGTATGTGTATGTGTATGTGTATGTGTATGTGTATGTGTATGTGTATGTGTATGTGTATGTGTATGTGTATGTGTATGTGTATGTGTATGTGTATGTGTATGTGTATGTGTATGTGTATGTGTATGTGTATGTGTATGTGTATGTGTATGTGTATGTGTATGTGTATGTGTATGTGTATGTGTATGTGTATGTGTATGTGTATGTGTATGTGTATGTGTATGTGTATGTGTATGTGTATGTGTATGTGTATGTGTATGTGTATGTGTATGTGTATGTGTATGTGTATGTGTATGTGTATGTGTATGTGTATGTGTATGTGTATGTGTATGTGTATGTGTATGTGTATGTGTATGTGTATGTGTATGTGTATGTGTATGTGTATGTGTATGTGTATGTGTATGTGTATGTGTATGTGTATGTGTATGTGTATGTGTATGTGTATGTGTATGTGTATGTGTATGTGTATGTGTATGTGTATGTGTATGTGTATGTGTATGTGTATGTGTATGTGTATGTGTATGTGTATGTGTATGTGTATGTGTATGTGTATGTGTATGTGTATGTGTATGTGTATGTGTATGTGTATGTGTATGTGTATGTGTATGTGTATGTGTATGTGTATGTGTATGTGTATGTGTATGTGTATGTGTATGTGTATGTGTATGTGTATGTGTATGTGTATGTGTATGTGTATGTGTATGTGTATGTGTATGTGTATGTGTATGTGTATGTGTATGTGTATGTGTATGTGTATGTGTATGTGTATGTGTATGTGTATGTGTATGTGTATGTGTATGTGTATGTGTATGTGTATGTGTATGTGTATGTGTATGTGTATGTGTATGTGTATGTGTATGTGTATGTGTATGTGTATGTGTATGTGTATGTGTATGTGTATGTGTATGTGTATGTGTATGTGTATGTGTATGTGTATGTGTATGTGTATGTGTATGTGTATGTGTATGTGTATGTGTATGTGTATGTGTATGTGTATGTGTATGTGTATGTGTATGTGTATGTGTATGTGTATGTGTATGTGTATGTGTATGTGTATGTGTATGTGTATGTGTATGTGTATGTGTATGTGTATGTGTATGTGTATGTGTATGTGTATGTGTATGTGTATGTGTATGTGTATATGTGTATGTGTATGTGTATGTGTATGTGTATGTGTATGTGTATGTGTATGTGTATGTGTATGTGTATGTGTATGTGTATGTGTATGTGTATGTGTATGTGTATGTGTATGTGTAAGTGTATATATATGTATGTATGCGATTCCAGTTCGGGGTTGAGGGACTTTTCTAAATTTTAACTCATTTTAGTTTTTTTAGTATTTTTTTTATTTATTTATATTTATATTTATATTTATATTTATATTTATATTTATATTTATATTTATATTTATATTTATATTTATATTTATATTTATATTTATATTGTATTTGTTTTATTTTTATTCAGTGTATTGGAAATATCATTTAAATATAATACATCAAAACAAATCAAATAAAGTTTAAAAGGTAAGTATGTTATTGAAAAAAAATTAAGAAACTTTCTCTGTCATCCGATGTCGTCACTGCCAAGGAGGTGCACCGCTTTAAAGTACTTATCCTATAGATGTTGTTCTAAAATTGAATTAAGTTTATTTTATTTTGTGATTTGTTGATTAATTATTTTTCTTTTTCTTTATCAATTTTTTTGTTTATTTGAAAAATGTTTTTTTTTTTTTTAAATTGAAAAATAATTTATATACATATTTATTTATAATTCTATAATTCTTATAATTTAATTAACTTCTCATAGGGAGTTATTATAATCGGTCCGATTTGTCAAATTGAAATTTTTGACAAATCTGGACGTTTTATGGTTTCTAGAATCTACATTCGTCATTTGTAGACAGATGTGTGTGTTTGTGTGTGTGTGTGTGTGTGTGTGTGTGTGTGTGTACGTTCGTACGTTAGAGACCCCTTTTTTGTTAACAGTATCTCGAGAATGAATAAAGATATCAACACGAAATAAATTTTGTTCAATAGGTTATAACTTCATTAAAAAATGCAGAAAGGACCTTTACAAAAGTTTGTCTAACGGGTTTTTCACACTAGCAGTTTAAAAAAAAGTGAAAATTTACAGGTTTGGTATAAATTTGAAAATAGTTTATCACACCGTTAGTTTTTAAAAAAGGAAAAACAAAAAAATATTTTGCGGGAAATATACAATGAAGGAAAAATGATATCATCTTCAAAAAAAATTTTATTATGTGAAATGTGATCTTTGACACCTGGTAAAATGTTTGAAAAAAATGAATCGACAGTTTTTTTTTACAAAAAATAAAAATAATACAAAACATTCTACCAAAAGTTGGTAAAAAATGTTTTTTTGACTTGAATATCACGAGGACGGGCAGCGGTATTGAATTAAAATTTATTTTAGCTTAAACAAAATACAATTATTAATATACGCTACAATTTTGACAAATATAGAACTGACAGTTTTTTTACAACGAATAAAAAACTTTAACAAAAATTAGCCGAAAAATGTCAAAAGTAGTTTCCTGACTTGAGTGTGCCCAGAGTGTTAAATCATTTAAACTTCAAATTTATTTTATATTGTGCATAAAATAATTGTCAAGTTATGGTATATTTTTGACAAATGTCGAAATGACAGTTTTTTTACTTAAATAAAAAAATTGTTTTTCGGCTTAAATATCATCACTACAAACAATGATATTGATTTCAAATGTATTTTATTTTCAGCATAATGCATTTGTCAATAACTAAAAAATGATAAAATATTGACGAATATCAAATTGACATTTTTGTACAACAAATACAAAATTAGAAGTTATCAGTGTGGGTCGCACCCAGCCTCTTTTTTTAACACGCTTATATTAGCTTCACTTGTATGTATGTATGTATGTATGTATGTATGTATGTATGTATGTATGTATGTATGTAACCGACACCTTTACACTCGATTTTGACCCACTTTCACCGATTTTAATAAAATTTTGTACACATATCAAGAACCGGTGGCAAAACAATAATTTCATAAGTTTATCTCAATATCCTTATCAGGATTACCAGGATTAAATATTTTAATTCCACAGCTCCTGCTTTTTCGTGATTTTATTATGCGCTTATAAATATTAATAGACTCCCTCATTTTAAGTGCTGCGGTGGCTCAGCTGGTTAAACCGCGGTCACGTTTCAGTTTGAGCGTCAAGGGTAGTGGGATCAAATCCTAACTATGGGTGACTTTTTTTTTTTTTAATTAAAATTACGAGATTTTAAATAATAAATAAATAATTCCAATTTCATTTACAATTTCAATCAACTAAATGGGTCAATGAAATGTTTCAATGTTTTCTTAAATCACAAAATAAATACAGTTTAAAAAAAAAAACTAAAAAACACGCTTTTAAAGCACGTTAAACTAAAAAGTTAAAAATAAACATAGTTTGAAAAAACTAAAAAACAGGCTTTTAAAGCACGTTAAACTAAAAAGTTAAAAATAAATATAGTTTGATAAAAACTAAAAAACACGCTTTTAAAAAGCGGAAATAATTTTTAATATAAGCTGAAAACAATAATGACTAAAAATACAAGTGTTTATTGTGAATAAGCGTGGGGCGCTCGATATATGAAAAAAATATGGCCAATGCGCCCAACGCTTTTTCACAATAACACTTGTATTTTTAGTTCATTATTGTTTTCAGCTTATATTAAAAATTATTTTCCGCTTTTTTAGTATGATGGGTTTTAAAAGCGTGTTTTTTATTTTCAAACTATATTTATTATTAACACGCTTATATTAGCTTCACTTGTATGTTTGTATGTATGTATGTAATGTATGTATGTATGTATGTATGTATGTATGTATGTATGTATGTATGTATGTATGTATGTATGTATGTACGTATGTATGTATGTATGTAACCGACTCCTTTACACTAGATTTTGACCCACTTTCACCGATTTTATTAAGACTTTGTACGAATATCAAGAACCAGTGTTAATACAATAATTTCATAAGTTAATCTCAATATCCTTATCAGGATTACCAGGATTAAATATTTTTCTCCCACACCTTCTGTTTCTACCTGTTTTTATTATGAGCTTATAAATATTAAAAGACTCCCTTAATTCAAAGTACTGCTGTGACTCAGTGTGTTAACGCGTAGTCGGGTTTCATTTTTGGCGTCGGATTCAACAAGGGTCATCCCAACCATGGCCGATAATTTTTTTTTTAAACAAAATAACGACAACTTTAAAAATATTTTTTTCTTGACAACACATCGAACTTAAAAATGAAAAATAAATTTCGTTTAAAAAAACTATTAAGACACGCTTAGCACATCAAACTAAAAATATTAAAAATAATTTTTTAATTTATCTGAAAGCAATAATGAACTAAAAAAACTAGTGTTATTGTGAAGAAAGCGTTGGGCGCCTTTCGTATATCGAGCGTCCCACGCATTTTTCACAATAAAACTAATATTTAGGTAAGTAGAGTAATTAGGGTTCACTTATCACTTATATGAGTGTTAGCCCCTTTTTTCTCGATTTTTCTTATTAGTTTAACCTACTTTTTTTTTAGATTTACACTGGTGCATT
>LR989928.1:37341846-37398823 GCA_905146935.1 Scaeva pyrastri
CCACGTATGTAACTTGATACAATCGAGGATTGTTGCTCGCATATAAACTCGAAACAAATATATTTCGGCAGCCGTAACTTGAGACGAGTTTGTTTGTGAAATATGTATACCTACTTAAAAATATTATTTTAAATCGTTTTTTGAAGTGTCAAATGTTTTTTTTTTTTTTATTTTTTGGTATATAAAAATTAAAAATTATATTTTTTAATTCAGAAAGTGAGAATGAAGAGATATCTAATCCTTTGGGAACAAGAAGCGAGAAATATTTTTTCAAACTAAATTGCTTTGCACGATAACTATTTTCTGTCGAGTATTTTATTTTGTTTGAAAACTCGATTGAATCAAGTTACGTGCTGGCACCCCATGCCTTATGCCAGAAGCTTTTTCGAAGCGGTGGCCTCTGGTGGATGGAATTAAGAAAAATTCCCGATAAAGAAACTAAGCACGCCCTGACTTGTGCCTTATACTTTGAAGAATGTCGTACACCCATCATGACATTTCGATTTCAGTTTGCATGCTCAAAGCAAAAGCATACTGATCGATCGCTTGCTCGTTTCTATTCTAGTTGTTTGAGATGTACAAAAAATGCATTCCAACAAAGTTACTTTTGCCCATTGAAAGCAGTACCAAAGAACTTTTTCAAAGGATTTTACCAAAGAGCTTTCTGTTTTGAAGCAGTTAATTTTGTTTCTCTTTTGATCTTTTAGAAGGAATAAGTTAATTTCTCATGATCTTCACATTAAATGCTTATATTCGTTGAAAAAGGAATTACACGGCTGAGCTAAGATCATTGAGAAACAAGCGTAACAAAGCATGGCAAACTTACCTTAAAGGGAGGAGTTCGTTTTTGACGAACTTGTATCGCCAAGTGTCGAAATTCGAAACGTTTCGGCTTTTAATTTTAAAAACAATTTGATCGAAAATATTGAAGGAGAAAACATTGTTTCTATGTTTATAATTTTTTTTTCGAAATTCGTTAGTGCAAAAACCAAATTGACCCATAGTGTATTATTCCATGTCAAAAGTATATTATGCAAATCTCCAGAATTGGGGCTTTTCAACCATATCAAATTTATGGAAATCGGTCAAATACTTTTTGAGAAAATGGTACCAGAAAATTGATCTCTTAGGAAGAATAAGTTATTTGCAAATGGTCTCCACTTTACGTGATAATTTGAAAAAGGATTTATAAATCGAAATTTTTATATTTTCAATGACATAATAAATAAATTGATCAACACTTTTATATTGATGAAATTATTATTATTACTAGCCGAATTATAATAGAATTAATATATCAATGAATAGTGGCTTAGTACGGCAACCATACTGGAGCTTTAGAGTGAAATATCTTATTGAAAACTATACTTATAAGGGTGAAACGCGAATATCCTATCTTCCTTGGAAAAGAGCTGGAGAGGGTGATGGTGAACAGGCTGATGGAATGCATTCCTGACCCATGTCCTTTTCAGTTTGGTTTGGATTCACTAAGGGTAGGAGCATCGAGGACTCATGGCTTTTCGTTAGGGGTTGTGTCAGCAGGTCTAGCAGCAAATATGTTTTCGTCATATTTGTTGACTTTAAGGGCGCGTTTGACCACTTAGAATGGGAAGCTGTTTTATCTAAGATAAGGGAAGTTGGTTGTCCCGAATTAGGTCTTTGGAGAAGTTATTTCTCCAATAGGGTTGCTAGGGTTTATGGTGTGAATGGTGGTGTGAGTATGAATGTTGAGAGAGGTTGTCCGCAGGGATCGATCGCAGGTCCATCTATTTGGAATCTGATGTAAATTCCCTGTTGACAACTCTCAGTGGAATGAATGGGACCAGGTGCACTGCTTTTGCTGATGACCTTCTAGTCTTGATAGAGGGGAGCTCTCGTAGCGACATCGAGATCAAGGGCTCGTTGGCCATGGGTGAAATTTGTAACTGGGGAGCGAGTGTGGGAGTGGATGTGGCAGTGGATAAGGCAAGTTAGCATCCAATCGAAATCCAATTGTCAGGTCTACACTTGGTAACTTGGTATATGTGAATAAAGTCACATATCTTGGGATTACCATGAGTGAAAGAATGAACCTCAGTTCTCATCTTGAACGAGTTAAGGACAAGATGAAGGCTGTGGTTCCTATGGTTAGGAGAATCCTCACAAAGGAGTGGGGACTCAGTAGGAAAGCGGCGATAATCATATGTGGTGGGCTATTTGTTGCCTGAATTCTATCGAATGAATCTCAGAGAAAGAAAAGTAGCTTTGGCAAACTGCGTCCTCTCTATAGATGGCAATCTAGATGGGACCTCAGTGAGAAAGGAAGGACTACTTTCGAGTTCCTTCCTGATGTTAGGATTGCTGTTAGGCGTGACTTGCCTAAACTGTCACTCCAGATGTGCTTTCTGTTGACTGGTCATGGATCCCTTAATGCATTCTTGCACCAAAGGACCTTGGCTGACTCTTCAGATTGTGTTTGTGGAGAAAGAGAGGATTGGCGTCACATTTTAGTAGGTTGTTCAATATATTCTCAGGAGCGGGATTTGGCCGCTATGGGAATTTTCAGCGAGGATGGTCAGGAAAACTTCTGAAAGGTGCTCCTTTCAAGTGACACCTCTGGACGTTTTATTGATTTCGCCAGTTGGATATTGTGTTTTGTTTTTTTTTTTTCAGGGTGGATAGTGGTTGTCATATGAACCACGAGTTACTACTTCGACTCGTGGTAAGTATGACATTCACTAAAGGCTGCCAGGCTTTGGGTTTTAAGGAACCTATCTGGTAGTGACATTCACGGTTGCGAAGCCCCACCGGAAGCTATATTCTGGCACCACGGGAGACAGGAGCCCACCAAGTAATTCAGGTTTTCCAGTATCTTTTGATACCAGTCTGTTTTACTCGGTCCTGTCTATTGAGGCCCTTCGGGAGCATCGTGGTGGCTGTGCTTGTCCCAAAGTCGCGGTCGCATATGGCTACTAACTGATCCGCTACCATATAGGATCACTAGTAGCAAGAGGTGCTAGATAGGCCTCGCTAAACCAAAGGCTGTGTCATGTTGTTATAAAAATTAGCTTCAGCCTTGGTTAATTTTGGTGGTGCATGGCTAAAAAGGGTGTGTAGTCCCTTAGTTTTGGGGAACCTATTACTACACAAATGTCTGAGAGCCTTACCAGAGGCAAAGCTGGTACTACAGGAGATAGTTCCCGCTAGTTAGCCACAAATGTGCGGACTTGTATGCGCTTGTGTGGTGCCCATTTATGCTATTTATGAGGTTGACCCCCGTAGTGAGTGGGAGCATCGTAGTGGCTGTGGTTATCCCAAAGTCTCGTGGGAACATGTAGCTTCAATGAGTACCGACCATCTAATTTATTGTTGAAAGAGGTGTTAGATAGACCTCGCGTTCTAGCAAGGGGTTGTCTTCTATGCCTCAACATAGATTACTAAATTGTACTGGGGTGGTAGATAAAGAATATAGTACTTCGGTACAAAATAAATCTACCAATCTTTTCTTGGGACCGATAGCAGGTAGGCCTGCCGGAGGTTTGAGTCGTAAAGACAGGTACCGACGACGTTAAAGCTTGCTTTGTGATCTTCAATGTACTGCGTATTCAAATTGAAAATTCATAAATGAAATGAATGAAAATACATAATGAATTAAGCGATGTATACGCACTACGCAGTCAAGCATGTACCAGTGGATTAGTAATTTCTGATTAAGCTTCAATGCAGCACGTGTGATTGAAGGGAAATCAAAAGATTTTGATTGTGCTTCAAGCATACACCCGATCTATGCGTTTGGCTTTTTCACTAATACAGTCGCACATGCTTGCAAGTATTTTTACTAGAGCTCCAGATTACACGGTTAGTCAAATACAACGAATATTCGTGTATTTAGAATATCCGGATTTGAATCCGTTTCAGTTACACGGATAGCGATATTTAGGGTATCCAACCTTTTACTTTATTTATCCGTGTAATAGAAATGTCCATGTTTCCTTTATTTTTATTAATTTATTTTTTAAACGTGATTAAATAAAATCTGAAAATACAATTAGTTTGCTAAAACTACCAAACTACAACAATAAAACAAAATTGAAAGCTATTCTTCCAACAGCGCCTCACAGCACCGCACGTTCGAAATAGAATCCGTGTATTTATAATTATTATCCGTGTAATTAAGATCCAGATAATTAGAAAAAAATTACACGCGTTTTAAAAACGCGGATAATTGCTTGGGCCTTTTTAATTACACGTATCCGTGTTCTTCAAATACGTACAGAATCGTGACCGTGAGCTCTAAATTGAATTGTGTATAGTCTGCTTTATAGAGTGATAGATAAATTTATGTTTGAAGTACGTTTTTGATAGAAAGATATTTTTATACACATAAGTATTAATTATGACATGTGCGAAAATCTTTAATCAATACAAAACTTCAAAAAAAATCTCTCATCATCCGTCAGATTTTAAATCTTTAAAACCGCCATCTTCTTACCTGTTTTTCAGTCTCCCTCGACAATGTCATTAATTTTCCAGCTAACATAAAATAGTCTCTTTGAGTAACAAGAGATGCAAATATTGTAGATTTTCTGTATTTTACAGGTTGCGTATACCAGTCAGAGAAGTACAGATTTTGCCAAAACGAATGCATCTGTTAGAAGAAAAAATAATACTCTTCATTTCATAAATTTAATACAAAATTTATTTGTCATGAACAAATTTGTTCTTTGATGTATGTATGTATCTTCACATTGAAAAAATTCTTTTCTAATCTTTTGGTTCTGATCTAGTAAGATTTTTTTTTTTATTTTTAAGCAAACCGTCCGTACTCATAGTATTGAATATCACGTAGGCAGGTACATACGCACACAAGAAGAAATCATCTAATTAGAAGTCATTTGGTATGTGGGTGGGTAATAAATGTTGATTTAGTGATTTGAAAAAATGCGCATTTGGGATATATTATGTTGATATTTAAGTTATCTACGCAAATTAATTCATAAATAAAGTATAACAATGCACTGCAGTTTATAGATTTTGCTTTGTATATTCTAAAAATGTTTTCCCAATTGGAATTTTCTTTTTTTGACTATAGCCTAAACAAGCCATTGCAATGGTGTTAGCTGTTTCTCCCGCATTCAAATCAAAAAGGAAATAATTATCCTCGAAGCAAATGCTTTCACGACTAATATAAGACAGAACATAATCAGTAAATGTTTGCAAATTACTAACAATAATTTTCCAGACTGGTTTGACAACAATAATGAATGCTTTACGCACTACTATAGGCAACTAGACAAAATAAGTTTGCAAAACAAAAAAGCCAAAAAATAAAAAACTAAAAAATTAAATTAATGTCTAAGATAATACCACAAATAATCATATACAGATGTCTCATCCCCATACAAAAAAATGTCCTAAGAAATTTTATTAGCCGACAAAATATCAGCAGACAAAACTACAAAAATCAAAAAATTCAGAGCGACAACTTTCAAAGTTCAAATGAAGAGAGACCAAAAGAAGAAACTGACAATATGTAAAGCTTTTCAATGAATTTCTCCGTCTCATAAGAATGTGGCACAAAAAATATCACACATCCCTTTTTCTCTCATTGTTATTTTTGTGGATTCACTTCTTTTCCGAGATATGTTTTATTTCTATTCTTTTTTCTCCTTTTCTTGTGTGAATATTGTTGTTGTATTCCTGTATACATTCTTTGGCAGGCGCCTGCTTGGCTGGATAATTCTACTTGTATTGCATTTTGTAGGTATCTATCTACGTCAATGTGGGGAAGGATTTTGGAAGTTGATGATTTGGATTGCAGAAAGCAGTGTTGCCTCAAGGCAAGTTAAATATGAATTGCTCACGAAGAAAAATAAGTCCTTTTAGTAAAAACATTTATTTTCAAAACAAAATGTAAATAGGTTTATTAAACTTTACAATTTGATACATTGCCTTTTTTTAAGGAAATAATTATTTTAAGGTGAACGAACTATGGAACAGTAGGTCAATGTCAATATGTCCTTAAATAAAAAAGGAAAAAAAGAATATTCAGGGATAAAATTGTGTTACTGTGGCAACTCCAGTATAGAGATCTTTTCCTATTGAAGAATATTTCTTTTTCTTGATAGAAAAAAATGTTTTCTGTTTATTTGTATTTCTTGTATTGTCTGGGATCTTGGGATGTATTGTTTTTGTATCACTAGTCGGGTTTGTTATTTTTTGCAGATGTGTACATTGTAGATACATATTTCTTATTGGGATGTACGAGTATGTAACTACATATTGAAAAAAAGAATTGTAATCTTTTGGTTCTGATTTAGTAAGATTTTTTTTTTCATTTTTAAGCAAAACGTCCTAGCTCATAATGTAAAATATCGCGTAGGCATGTTCATTTGCACACAAAAAGAAAATATCTAATTTGAAGGTGGGTTACACATGTTGAGCTGATGCAGTGAAAAAAAATGCTTTTTTGGGATATTTAATTATGTTGGTAGAAAAGTTTTTTACGCAATTCAAAAATAAAGCTAAAAATGTTTTCCCAATTAGAATTTTCCTTTTATGCCCATGTCCTAAACAAAAAATAAAAAAGAGGCTGGGTGCGACCCACACTGATAACTTCCCATTATGTATAATTTGAAAACTTAGCGTTCCTGATCAATTGATTTACTTTTGATGTTAGTTGTTAACAATTTTATTAACATATAAAATCTCAGATATATTGAATCTGAAAACAATATTTACCAATTTTCTTAGAAATATTTGTAGTTTTGTATTTATTGTGAGAATTTCAATTTGATATTCGTCAATATTTTACCATTTTTTAGGTATTGACAAATGCATTACGAGTAGGTTGAAAATAAAATACATGTCAGGTTAATATAATTGTTTGATGATATTTAAGCCGAAAAACAATTTATGACACTTTTCTATAAACTTCAGTTTTAGTTTTTTATTTTAGTAAAAAAAAACTATCATTTCGACATTTGTCAAAAATGTACCATAAAAGTTGACAATTCTATTATGCAAAACATAAAATAAATTTAAAGTTAAAATGATTTACCACTCTGGACTTATTGAAATCAAGAAACTACTTTTGACATTTTTCGGAAAATTTTTGTTAAAGTTTCTTATTTTTTGGAAAAAAACTGTTAATTCTATATTTGTCAAAATTGTAGCGTATATTAATAATTGTATTTTGTTTAAGCTAAAATAAATTTGAAGTCAATATCGTTGCCCATTCTCGTGATATTCAAGTCAAAAAACAATTTTTACCAACTTTTAGTAGAATTATTTGCACTTTTTTATTTTTTGTAAGAAAACTGTCAATTCAATTTTTTCAAAAATTTTACCAGATGTCAAATATTACATTTCACATAGTTAAAATTATTTTGAAGATGATATAATTTTTCCTTCATTGTATATTTTCGCTCCAAAAATTTTTTTTTAGTTTTTACTTTTTTAAAAAATAACGGTATGTTAAATTATTTTCAAATTTATACCAAACCTTATTTGAAGTCAATAGCATTATTCGTTCCTGAGATATTTGCGACAAACTAAAATTTTCACTTTTTTTAAAAACTGCTATTGTGAAAAAACCGTTAGACAAATTTTTGTAAAAGTCCTTTCTGCATTTCATGAAGTTATAACCTATTGAACAAAATTTAATTCGTGTTGATATCTTTATTCATTCTCGAGATACCGTTAACAAAATAAGGGGTCTCGAACGTACGAACGTACATACGTACATACGTACATACGTACATACGTACGAACGTACGTACACACACACACACAGACATCTCTCTACAAATGACGGATTTAGATTCTAGGAACCATAAAACGTCCAGATTTGTCAAAAATTTCAATTTGACAAATCGGACCGATTACAATAACTCCCTATGGAGTTATTGTAAACCTATGGGAAGTTAAAAACTCCAAACCTTAATGAATGTCTAAAATATAGTGTAGGTACCTACTTATTTTAAGTAGCAAGATCGCTACCAATTTTTTTAAGTTAACCTACCCAAAGGCCCTACCTACTTATGTATAACTTATGAAATACCTACATACAAATGTATGTACATATGTTTGCATGTATTTACATGCATATGTACAGAGGTACCTACTCGTAACTATTTTTTGTATTGTTAACCCTCTACTGCATGAATTATTGTTTATACAGAAAAAATTAAGTCTTTAAAAATAGCTTCTTTGGGATGTTTTAAGACATCTTTTATTAAAAAATCAGAAAAAAATATGTTTCAATAATAACAATAGAAGCCAAATTTGGCTTCGCATGCAATAAGGGTAAGGTATAAAACAAATACATAGGTAGGTATTTCATATGAGGAATGGAATTGACCAATGACTATTGACTATCCCCCATAAAAATTACGCAATTCCATTTTTCTAACCAAAAACAAAATAGCCTTAAACAATAATGCAGATCACGAGAAGAGATTACAAAACAAAATGTGTAGGTAGTTTTATAATCCCTTGTTGCATGCGAAGCCAAATATGGCTTAAAAAGTCTTACCACTCAAACGACCAACATAATAATATTTTTTTTATTAAATTTTTTTTGTGGCAAAGACAAATATCCATATATTTTTTTTTGAACACAACTCACCTTTCAATAAAGTTATAATTTTTTAAAATTAGAAAATTTTTCAATCATTTGTTTTCAACCACAACAAGCTAATCACTGACCAACAAATAGTAATGACTAGGTACCTAGATATTTAAAAAAAAAATTGGATAAACTAAAAAAAATCAAAATTAATATAACACAAAAAATTTAAATCAGGTACCTAACTGATTATTTTTCTATTTAAAAATATACCTACCGACTTACAGGAAAATAAAATTCGTATATGTATATTCATTATTTTAACAAAATTAATTCCTAGGGACCAAAGTAAAATCTTTCAAATATTCATTCCAGAATGAAAAATCCTACAAAGTCAAACCAACCAATTCCCAATATATGTGTTATACATACATGTGTGTAAATCAACACATTCAATCGCTTCTCCTTTTATTTTGTCTCAAATTTGAGACGACCTTACAAATTATAGACGCAAATACAACAACAAAAGCATAATAAAAAAACCATCACTTGTCTTGCCTTGGTCGTAGCACAAATAAAAATATACCTGGGATGGAAGACTATACAAAAAAGCAAGCAACGAATAGACAAACAAAAACAAATAATCTCGAAAGGGGTAAAAAGAATAGAAAAGAGTGGCAGAGAGTAGAGAAACAAAATATTTCAAAAAGAGCTTTGATTTTGTAGGAAAAGATCTTATTTAAAGCTTTCAAAAATAAAGCTTTTTTCATTTCATAGGTCATTCTTCTCCATAAGCGTGAGACATCTGTATATGATTATTTGTGATAATACCTACACTCTACAGTGTTGGCCAAAATAATAAGAGTGAAACCAATTTTTAAATTAATTTGCTAAAAAAGCTTTATTTATTTTGATTTCAATGAAAATAATAAGTATATTCATTCCAAAATACTTTTTCTGTCTTATTATAACTTTTTTTTTAACAAAATAAAACCTTTAATAACATAGAAATCCTGCTCAATTATTTTTAGTTGATTTTTATCCTGGCCAAAAAAATAAGAGTGTGGAACACATTTCACCTAAAGATTTAAAAAATATCAATTTAAACGCTATTTTTATGAGTTTTTAGAAAATTTTAGAAAAAAAAAATCTGTAAAACTGCATCATTTTTCTCATTTTCTATAAAAAGACAACGAATTGTTTATGTACTGAGTAAGAGAAAACCCATGCTTAACAATTTATGAGATCGATCTCATGCAATCAAGCATTTACTCATCTTTTTGCATATTAAGACCAGAACTATCTCACATCGAGCTTTTTTCAAGAGATCGATCTCAACACTATGAGTTCAAACTCACAGCTTGAGATCTATCTCAGTCTCTGTATCATTTTTTGCATACCACTCTATGAAAGTTTTCAGAAAAGTGAGTAAAGAGCTTGATCTCATCTTTTTGCATATGACCCTATGGGTCACCTCTAAAGTCCTAGTATTTTGAAGGATGTCCTTTATTTTTTAGTACCGTATCGCATCTTCTCGGCATAGAATCGATGAGTTTTCGGCATGTTTCCACAGGTGTAGAATACCATGCTTCCTGTATCTATTTCCACAACGCCAGTTGATTACTGTTTTTTTTTTTTTGCTGAGACCCTATTCTTCAAATCTTTCCACAGATTTTCGATAGGATTTAGATCAGGAGATTGAGAAGGCAGCACCTGAACCTTATTTTGCTGATACTACTTCTTCATCACCTTAGCCGTGTGCTTGGGGTCGTTAACTTGCTGGTAGGTCCAAACTAAAGGCATATTTTCTTCTGCATATGGAAGCATAACATTTTCCAAAATGTCCAAATAAGTTTCTTTGGTCATATTATTTGTATCCAATAAATAGGACCTAGTCCAGCATAAGAAAAACAACCCCAGATTTTGATGTTGCCACCACCACCGTGCTTAACTGTTTTTATGGTGTTCTTCTCACATAAGTTCTGCCATCAGAACCAAATATATTTATCTTGGTTTCATCACTAAAAAGAACATTTGGCCAATTTCTGCAAGTCGATTGTGAAAGACTTACTTTTGCAAATCGTATACGCTGCTTTAAGTTCTTAGAACTAAGTCACGGAACCTTCCTCGCAATTCGACGATGTAAATTTTTATCTTGCAAAAGTCTGCGGATTGTGCGAGAGCTTATATCCAAAGATGGATTTGCTTTTATACCGCTAGATGTTGTAAAAGGATTTTAAAGCGCCTCTCTTACAATCCTTTTGTCCAACAAAGTTGTTGTTTTTTTTTGGGCGTCCTCTTTTTTCGGTGAAATTTTTTGGTAGACTTCGCTGCTAACCACCCTAGCAGACAGCAGACACATTGAGATCGGTGAAGAGCATCTGCGATAAAACTGTATGTTTTGCCTTGACCTCTTTAGTTGGAGGATCAAACGGTGTTTAAAGCTTTCTGCGTCCCATTATTAAACAAATTAATGTACCTTAAACACTTAAGTGCAGGTCTAACGTAAAATTTAAGAATTAAATTGCTATCGGAAAGACCAGAAATAATGCAATAATTCTACAAAGCACTCTTATTTTTTGACCATTGCAAATCTGACATTTGTAAGTAAGACTAACGGTACATTGCAACTGACCATCATTAATTACTGGAAGTACTGGAAATGCTTTACAGTCAAGTCAAAGAAAATTCGTATACCTACATAATTTTCTTAAATTAAGAAGGTTTAAGTCATAGATTCTATTGTGACAAGAAAACAAAATAATCCACTCTTATTATTTTGGCCACCACGTATATAAAAAATGTTGTTAATATTTATATTATACATACATACATATATGTATGCATATTATATTTTATATATATATAGTTTTTGTCACGTTCACGTTCGTGTCCCCTGGAAACTAATTCATTAAGGCTGGGTGGCCGACCAAAAAAGGCTGGAATATTACAAATAAAATGTATATATACTAAATAAACAGGACTACTGCACTGCATCATTATAGTTATAATTTTTTCGTTATTTTCACCTTCGTTTGAAATGCACCATTTATTTTTAGTATTACATACTAAGATTATTATATTTTTTTTTATTTATTTTATTTTATTTTATTTTTTTTTGTGTTTTCAAAGCAGATTAAGTGGGAGAGTACGATAACTAGGGCGCCAAGATTTATTAACGGGTCAAAACAAGCATTTTTTACTATTTCTATCTCATCTCGTTTAGGCGGTAGGGGCAATTTTTTGATTTACAATCTGTTGCTCTAATTTATTCTTAATCAAAAACTGAAAACTATATGAATTTATGTAAAATAGTTTTCGTGAAAAATGGAAATTAACAAAATAAATATTTTAGCATAATTAATTTTATTAGATGAAAATACATTATAGGATAAATTATTTTTTTTAATACAGCTTACTTATGTAAATTCAACAGAAACTTTGCATACACCCAACCTCGCATCTACCCCAATTCCTATAGTTTGCAAGCAGGTGGGTTGCAGGGGGCAGCATGCCCCCCTTACATACCTAGGTTTTTATATACTAAAATTCTGGGAGCTAACATTAATTTATTTTCAAATTTTGAGTATTTATGTACGTAAGTAAGAAAAAAGAAACAAAAATCTCCTAAAGAGTAAATTAATATAGTTTTAAGTTTTTGATTGAGAAGAAATTAGAGCAACGGATTGTCGATCAAAAAATGTTTATATCATTAAAAATTTGAAAAAATAACACTTTTAAACTATTTTTTAGCTTTTTTTTGAACAAATTTTGGTTTTAAAATTAGTTCTTTCGAAAAGTATACATTTTGTTCACCTGATTTAACGAGGTGAGATAGACCCCTCGCTCCCATAGCAAAAAATGCTTGTTTTGAACCCCCTTACAAAATACCGTTATCACATCTTGGCACCCTAGTTATCGTACTCGTGCCAAAATTTGAACTATCTAGGTTTTATTACTATGTACTCTGAAGTTTATGTTAAGACGTTACATTTGGTCGAGACGAAGTTCGCCAAGTCAGCTAGTATTGTATTGGTTGGTTATTATTAAAAAGATGTAAATTTTGAAATTGAGTAAAAAATTAAATAAATAAATAAATCCTTTTTAAGATGGGGCAACGTTGAACCACACCAGGCAACCATAGGCAATCATCGGCGGAATAATGGCCAGGTAGCAAATCATTTTCTCCCTGCTGTCAAGCCGACTGCTATATGAAAGCCATTTCGTCAGCTAAAGCTTCCCTGGCTCTGGTTCAGCACTTACATATGTATATGTCTATAGAAATCACGCATAATGTTCTCACCAGATACTAAGGTACTTTACTACACTTTTATTCGGCAGTGGCTATCGGTTTGGTCCTACGATCACTAGATTTTTCAATTTCTATCTCGTATCTATTTGTCCTAACATAAGAGTTTCCGATTTCACTATATCGCTGTATCTTGTCGAAGTTACGCTGCAAAAGAATTCTGATGACCACGACTTTTTGAAACGTTCTGTACGCTATTAGGTCACCAACGTACGCAATTGCCTATCACAGGTGTAAATGCTGAATACCATTTTTTATATCGAATACTGTGGTAGAAGTTACATAGCTGCTCTTGACAACAAACTTTCTACCATTGAGCATGTCATAAAGCTTTTACAACAGGGTTTATACATACCCAGTATGACTAGCTTGAGATAGAGTAACCGGTGTCGAAGGCGTTCTCCAAGTCAGCAAGACAGGCACCCGTACACTGTTTTTTAGATTTGTTCCATTGGATATCAGATATGTACAAGCTTATACATGGCATGAATGGTATCATATCCCACCTTGAAGACAAACTGGTTATCCGGTATGATATTGTTATCCGCAGCCTGAAGATCTTGTTAATTAGCGGGAACATACTCGGCTCTCAAGAACTAAATTCGCGAATTTGTTGGTCCTTGATCAATTGGTTGACGTTTTTGATCGAGGAAGTCCCAATATCCCAAGTCCAAATCGTTCGAGTCAGTAAACCGTCTGTACAAAAGTTTAAGTCTTGTTTTTGTCTGTGGAGTGCGTCTATGGTCGTGTTCTTTGTACTTTGGACTAGTTCTTTCCATAGTCCGTTGGATTATCTCGTCCATTTGTTCTAAGTCATCTGGTAGCGATATATTGCTCGAACGAAGTAGGGTAGGGCGTTGGTGAAGCGTGGTAAGCTCAATTTACTGTAGTTGTAAGAACGCACTGGTACATACTCCTCCATACTCCAGATACACTGATATTTTTGTAAGATGTGGACCACCTAGAGCTGGAAATTTTTCAGGGTGGATGGAGAAGAATTCAATAAATTTCTGGATAATTTCATTGTAATACTATAGTTCCCCCTCTATTTTCACATAATTTACAACCGTTGCATGTGGGAGTTTAGTTTATAGTCCTTCAAAGATTTACTTAACCATAACACAAACAGCGTGGATGCACAATAACCCAAGAAAAACGATGACCATATACTGTTACGACATAGTTCAGGAAAAAATAGTCTCAGTTACTTTTTGATTATTACTTTTCTATTGGATTAAGAATAAAACTTAAAAGTCTAAACCTGTTTTAGTGTTTGTAATGTTTCTTATTTTAAATGTGTCTTTATAAAATATAAAACTGGTTTCCAATTCGTTAAGTTATAATTTGCCCCAAGCTTGTTACAATTAGCTCCAATCACGGGATAAGTTGTAACACACGTAATTTTTTTTTTTCAAAGTCGTTCCTACAAAAAATCATCTCTGGTTTGATCAAAAATATATTTGAAACTAATATTTGTTAATTGAAATAGTACTACTAGATTTCATAAATACCAAACAAGTATAAGCTTTCATAGCCAAGAAACAAAAAATTGTTACAACTAGCCCCCGCCCCGCTCCCCTACACAATAATGATTCGAATAGTAAAAAAGCTGTTAAAAAACATTGTCTAAAAATTGCATCTAAAAATTATGTCAATTTTGCATTTTCGACATCAAAACCCTTAAATATGGCCAAATAAACATAAAATAATTTGAAATTTATAAGAAAAGTTTTGTAAAACAATAATGTTAAAAAACATTGTCCTTATTCGTTCGAAATATCAAGTGAAGTTTAGATTTTCAACGTTGAATTCTAAAAGTAATGTATTATTTACGTTTTAAATATATTTTTTTAAAGAAAACGTTCTCTTTGCAATAAGTTAAATGTTGCAATGTGAATAAAACATCAATAACATTAAAAAAATAATAATAAAATTAGAAAAAATAATATAAATACAATATTTTTTGCGTTACTAATAAAAAAATTGTACCTTCGATTATTTTTTTGTGCATTTAAAAATTCTATTACCTCATCAGTAATCTTTTGTCCAGCTTCACAGTAACATACCAAGCTGAAAACACAAGAACTGCAACCAGATATCATTGAAAAAAACTTGATGCTTCCAATAGGTTGCCTTGAAACTTGAAACATTGTAAGCCCAGCAGTAAAATAGTTGTATGAAAAGTGGACCATATTAGATTCCATAAAAAGAGCTCGAATCTCATTTAAGAACCTGAAAACATACATTAATGTACATACATATAAATATACGCAACTTAGCTTTCTCACTCAAAAATTTCAATATGAGCTTTTAGATGCCTTATTAATTGTGTTTGTTTTTCTGCAAATGATAGATTGTGTTTGCATAGCTGCATTTTCAAATCAGTGTTTATATTGTTTATTATAGCTGCACAGCATAAAAGAAAACCAACGTAGGTCTGCAAATTAAAAAAAAATTGTGTTGATGTTGCGTCATTTATTTATAATTTTTTTATAAAGGGTTTTTCAATAAGAGCGTTACAAAAGTTTTTTTAAATAAAACAAAAACGGTTTTTGATATCAATGAAGCATAAGTCGGCCGATACTGCAGCAATTTCACGTTCGATATTTCTACGAAGTTCATCAATCATCGCTGGCTTGTAGCGTAGCCCCACAGGAAATAGTCTAACGGCGCCAAATCACACTACCGAGGCGGCCAAGCGACTGGACCATTTCGTGAGATAACACGTTCTCCGAACTTGGTTTCCAATAATTTGATCGTGACATTCGCTGTGCGGCTTGTGGTGCCGTCCTGTTGGAACCACATGTCCTCCAAGTCCATATCATCCAATCGGGGCCAAAAATATTCGGTTATCATTGAACGGTAGCGATCCCCATTCACAATACCGTGCCGGTCGTGATCATCACGGCCCATAAACCACACCAAACCGTAATTTTTTCGGGATGCAGTGATGACTCATGGAGCAGGTGTGGATTGCTGTCTGACCAATACCGCATATTTTGTTTATTGCCAGAAAAGTAACTCCATCGCTGAAGATGATTTTTCGCTGAAAATCCGAATCATTTTCAAGTTTTTGCTCAGCCCAATTCACGAACATACGAAGCTTCTAGTGGTCAAGCGGCTTCAGTTCTTGCGTCAATTTAATCTTGTAAGGATGTAGGCCAAGATCTTTTCGCAAAATTCGACGTCACAGAGTTTCCCAACGCTTGA
The DNA here is from genome assembly GCA_905146935.1 of Scaeva pyrastri. Classification (NCBI taxonomy): domain Eukaryota; kingdom Metazoa; phylum Arthropoda; class Insecta; order Diptera; family Syrphidae; genus Scaeva; species Scaeva pyrastri. The sequence goes on from LR989928.1 coordinate 37,357,914, forward strand.
GAACGACGTGTGAGAGACACATTTGGGCTTTCTGCAACTGAAGCCTCAGCGGCAGCAATATTCTCGACACTACGGGCACTTCTTTGTCTCACTGCATGGAAACATTTTGTACTGTGCCTGTGGATTCAAATTTTTAAACTAGTCGCTCAATTGTTGATCTGCTATTACGATTATGACGACGATTGGACGTAGCGCTCTTATCGTTGAGGCCACTGACTCCGAATTTCGGTGGAAAATTTTAATAATTTCGACTCGTTGTTGGCTCGTATGTATATCTTTCCATCATGAAATGGCAAACCTTACTAAAGATAAATGTCAAAAGAGTGTCAAGAAATATGGCGTCGTTTACTGTCCCTGTGGCTCTAATTTTGTAGCGTCCCTGTTTAAAAACCATATATACATATTTACTTCGTATAATCGCGTTATTTACAACTAGTAAAATAATCAAAAGTTAATAGAATTTTTTTTATTAAAAAACTACAAAAACTCCACAATAAAGCGTCAACTACGATATAATAGTGTAATGATATTGACTTTAATTTTCTTTTATATATGATACAACAGAAATGAAATTTTTTTTGATTTTTTTAAATACAACAAAAAAAATTATTAATTAACTACCCATAGGGAGTTATTAATATCGGTCCGAATTGTCAAATTGAAATTTTTGACAAATCTTCACGTTTCAAGGTCCCTTGAATCTAAATCCGTCATTTCTAGAGAGATGTCTGTCTGCGTGCTTACATACATACGTAAGTATGTTTGTACCTACATTTATTTATCGAGTGGCTTGTTCACTATAGCAATTAAAAAAAAAACGAACATTTTGGTTGGTCGCAAATATATACATTTTATTGTATAAAAACAACAACATACCGTTGTTTTTTAAAGTGGAAAAAATAAAAACAAATTGGTGCTCAAGTATATGTAAAATCAAGGAAAAACTGTATTATTTTCAACACAATTTGGCTCGAGATAAAGTTAAAAAAAAAGAATTTTCCAGATCAAACAAAAATTGTAGTTTATAAAATTATCTATGGAAAATGTACCGATACTTTTTTTCATACGGGTCATCGTTTTTGAGATATAACGATTTCAAAAGATGTTGACCTGCTTGTATTGCTGATGCTCAACACCAATCAGAAAAACTGCTCAATACAATTTCTTGCCACTGCAAATAGGGATGTAGTACCAAAAATGTGGTTGCTAAATAGTTGGACTGCTTTGCTCTCTGGCATGTACAAACTACCAAGGCCGGTCATGCTCTAATATTGAATCACCAATAATAGAGGATTCGTTTAGTAACGAATAGCTTTTTGGGCAATTTCATTACACTCAGACTGGAGACGAAGAAGAAAAGTTCTTCAAGAACAAGAACAAGACCAACCAAGCTCTCTCGAAAGAGCAACTCTCCCTTTCTGCTTATCCAACACTCAGCAGTCAGCACCATATAGGCCTGGCAGCATAAGGGTTTTGTAGAGCAAGCATTTTGTCTTTCGAGAGAGGAGTTTTAACCCATTTGTTTTGCTAAACCGAAGTAGCAGCGGTTTCCTAGGGTAATTCTTCGACGAATCTCCACTAAGGTGTCGTTTGTGGAGGTGATGTTAACTCCGAGGTAGATGAACTCCTTAACTACTTCGAAGTTACTGCTATCAATAGTGACGTTGCGTCCAGTCCGGTGGATGGATGTGTTTTTGTTTGTTGATAGCAGGTACTTTGTCTTGTCCTCGTTAACTTCAAGACCAACCGATGGAGAAACCAAGTTTTTTGCAATTCTTGGTGATAAAAAGATATAGAAATTTAGTTTTAAGTTAGTTCTTACGCCGAAAGGCATTAGCAATTAGCATTAAGATATTAGTTTAACTAAGAGCGTCCGCATAGGGCCAGTAAGTTAGTTGTAAGTTATTGATATGTATATAGAGGATTTATGTGTTTCTGCATCTGCAAAATGCAGAAAAGTAGAAAGAGTCAGATATACGTTCAAATCCAAAAGTGGGAAAGAATACACAGGTGGTAACTTTTTTTTACTTTCTATAAATTTCTATAACTTGTTAACAAGTGTAAATCATATGCTTTCCTTCAAAGTTAATTTGTATTTTCTGCAAAATTTGAATTTTTTTGAGAAATTTGAAATTTTTGTGAAATTTGGCCTTCTTTTGGCATCCTTTCTATTTGCTGACGAAGAACAACCCAAAACGAAAAAAGGTTCTGGATTCATCAAAATAAATTTTATTTTATTCGCAAATAACAATAATGATAATAAATAATAATAAAATAAAACTACTAATGAGAATAATAAAGATTACGATAATAATGATGACGATTTCTTTGGAATGCAATTTCATGCTTTTGTTGCTGCTGTTGTTGTTGTGGCTATTGTTGTTATTTCTGTTGTCATCATCGTCGTTGTGTTGATAAATGTGCTCGTCCATATCCTGGATATCCTCGTCGTCGTCATCCCTGCCGCTCAGTGTCATCTCGTACACCTTCTCTTCCAACTCGGTAACTCCATCCTGGTTGAGCTGGTGTATTTCCATCTCCACCCAACCATCACCACTCTCATTCTACAGCACAATTTTTTTCGCCAATAAACTCAATTTACTTGCATCGAACCCTGCACCTGTAGTCTTCTATTCTTTTCCAAATATTGCTAATCACGATAATCTGAAAGACAAAATACAAAATCAATTACATATAAGAAACAAATGAGAATTTAACTTACCTCCGTTCTCTGCCAATTCTATTCCATGCACGATCAAAAAAGTTATAGGAAATGTGGAAATTTCAAACATTTACAAAATGCAGAAGAAGATACTATAATAAAGATGAACATGTTCGTCTTCACTATAATCCTGACTTCTGCATTTTTCGAATTTCCTATAATGCAGAAATGGAGTTCTTCTGCATTTTTTTGCCGTAAAGGCCTCTATAACGGCACATCGGGAGCGGCCAATGATGTCTATATCGTCCGCATACCCCAATAGTTGGATCGATCTCTTGAAGATAGTGCCCTCCGTATTGACTCCTGATCTACGCACTATCTGCTCCAGAACGATATTGAAGAAGTCACATGATAGCGCATCTTCTTGCCGAAAGCCTGTACAAGTTTGGAAGAGTTCAGGAGAACAGTTTCCTAGTTGTACGTTGCATCTTTTATTTTCCAGAGTTACACGACGCAACTGGATCAGTTTTCCCGGGATCCCAAATTCGTCCATCGCCATATGGAGTTCTTGACGATGGATGCTATCATATGCTTTGGTCTTTTCCAGGATCTGTCTGAGTGTGAAGATTTGGTCTGTAGTCGATCTGCGGAGCCGGAAGCCACACTGGTATTTGCCAATTATAGTGTTGCAGAAGGGCCTTAGACGCTCATACAATACAATACAAAAGGATCTTATATGCGACATTAAGCAGGGATATGCCCCTGTAATTTCTGCAGGACATAGGATCGCCTTTTTTAAAGATCGGGCATATGGAGCTGATGGACCAGTCGTCGGGAATTCTTTCCTCTACCCAAACTTTATTGATGATTTGATGCATGCTACCTATCAGCTTATCTCCGCCGTGTTTAAACAGCTCCACAGGGAGCTGGTCAGATCCGGTGGACTTGTTGTTCTTTAGCTTTTTGATACCAAGATCAATCTCATCTATACTGAGTCGGGGGACTGTTTCGGTGTTGTTTGGCGCTGGGAGTTGTTCAGGGCCCGTATCTTGCTCTAGGAGATGTCCGTTCAGCAGCTGCTGGAAATGCTGCTTGAAGACATCTATCATTCCTTGTGCTTCAGTGACTAGGTTTCCATCGCTTTTTTGAAGAGCCTGTGTTTCGGGTTTAAGGCCAGCAGCTAGTTGTTTTGCTTTCTTGTAAAAACTCCGGGTATTGTTTCGATCACGTGACTCTTCGATCTCCTTCAGGTGGGAGGCTGCGTACGCTCTTCTTTTTCTTCGCAGGATCTTTTTTTCCTTCCTCCTTCTGGTTCGATACCCTTCCCTTGCTACTCTTGTTTTGCGCTGCAGCTTTTCTTTATGTTTATCTTCTGGCACTTTTTTCCAGTGAGCGCATTCATCATCATACCACGGGTTTTTTCTCTGAGGTGGTTGGTAGCCTATGGTATTCTCGGCTACCTCTTTGATGATGTCACGGTACTGGGACCACTGGTTGTTGACGTCTGTGGTAAGTGAATGCACATCTGAGAGTTTTTTATTCAGCTGATCTATGTATGCTCTGGTAACCTCCGGTATACCAATACATTTTCTTCCCGTTTGACAGTCGAGCTCTGAACTTCACCGCAACCAGGAAGTGGTCAACGTTCGTCCTACGAAAAGTGTGCACGTCCAAATATCGGACAAGTGCCTTGCATCGATCAGCACATGGTTGACTTGGTCGTTGGTTCGACCATCTAGGGAGGTTAGTTTTTGGATGTTAAGCTTTGGAAACCTAGTTCTACTTATCACAGTATTACGAGCTGCTGTGAAGTCTATTAGTCGGAAGCCGTTATCTGTTGTTATTTCGTGGAGGCTGTGCTTACCAAATAATGCGACAAAGATGTTCTCCTTACCAATTTTAGAATTAAAGTCCCCGAGTACAATTTTGACATTGTACTCCGGACAGGCTCCGTCCAGGAGATCATAAAATTCCTCCTTGACAGGGTCTTCAGCTTCATCGATAGGGGCGTGTGCACAAATTGGGCTTAGATTTTGGAATTTAGCTTTGATGCGGATCACAGCCATGTGATCACTGAACGGTTTGAAATCGATGACATTGTTTCTAAGCCGATATCCTACAAAGAATCCGCATCCTAACATGTGCAACTTCTTATCGCAGCTGTAATATATGTCGCAATCCTTTCTCTTCATCATACCAGATCCTATCCATCTATCTATCTATAGCGGTAATATCTGCCTTATATCGCTTGAGGACAGACTCTAGTTTTTGAGTAGTAGTAGAATAACCGGTCGTTACCACTTGGAGGTAAAATAAGCACAGTTGTAGTGTATTCACGAGTTATGGCATTGGGCATCGCCCAATGGTGGCCAGCCAAAAAAACGGTTGGAATGTTACAAATAAACCTATAACTTTTACATTTCGAATGTTAATTGATTGAAATAAATATTAATGTATTCTAAATAAACAGGGCTACTACACTGCATCATTATAATTTTTAAATGTATAATATAGTAATTCTGAGAGTTAAACAAACTACAATTTTGTCGTTATTTTGATAGTAGTTTAAAATGCACCATTTGTTTTTGGTATAACTAAGGTTTTTATTTAATTTTGTTGGTGTTTTCAAAAGAAATTAAGTTAATTAAGGGAGTGACTGATTGACTTTAATTTATTTAAATTTTTATGGGCAAAAAATTAGTCGAATCTTATGCAATTTTCAATTGGTTTGGCGTGTTTGACCAGGTATAACTTCTTTAATCTACAACATATTTCATCGAAACAAAAAGTATTGTAAAGCCAGTCTCAAATATTTTTATAACGAGTAAATTTTTTTTTCAATAATTTACTTTTTAAGTTTAAAAAAATTAAAAAACCTAAAAAAAGACCCAAAACAGGTTCTTTTTTTGAGGACTTTTAAATATCCCTCATTCTTTATTTAGCCTTTTGAACTATATTTTTTTCTTTATTTTAATGAATAGCTTGATTAATTACCTCAGGAGTGACGGATTGACTTTTTCGAAAAAAAATTTATTAACACTTTAAATGTTCATTGGAAAAACCCAGATAACAATAAGCTTTCCAGAGAAAATAAAGCTTGTGCATATTTTTCTTATTTTTTTTATTTTTTTCAGTATTTTTTCTATTGGTCTCCAATTCAAAAATTCTAATTGCGGCGATGGTTTTTTTTAAATAAATTTTTGAAAAAGTGTCTAAATTCCCAGTAATTCCACTGCGAAATTAGAGCTTCGAGGGAATGTTTTTCATTTGGAAAAGAAATGTGCCTCGCCCACCCGCTCTCAAATATTTTCGGTGTTGGTTTACATATTGCTGGTTGTTTCTTCTTTTCTGCATCAAGAACAGAAAATGCAGTAGAAAAACCAGTTATTGGAATTTGAGGAATATGTAATGCCAAACCAGTTTTTTTTTGTCAATGAGTTGACTAGAGCAAGTGTACGTCCCATTCGCGTGGTGGGAAGTATGCAGAACAATATTGTGTCTGGTTTATCTACCTACTTCTTGCATCCTTTAGTTTGAAGACGTAGCAGAAGTCATGATCGTTTTGATTTTTTATATTTGGTGTAGATTTATTTTGTGGCAATAGAGAGGGGATTTATTGCTCTTCGGCAAAACAAAAACAATGTGAAAATGAGATAAGGACCTGTTTTTGAGAAAATATTGAAATCGAAAGGAAACGTACATACAGCACAGGCTGTACTTTTCTTTGGTTATTATTGTTGTTTTTTCTTTACTTTTCCCACTTTAGCGTGTTATTGCTCTTTATATAGATCATTTTTTCTTCTTCGACTCTATTCTTGTTAAAAAAGAGTGTAGAGAGAGAGTAACAAACAAAAACAAAATTCCTCTGGCCACATATGGCGATGCCATGAAATTCATGACAAAAAAGGTCACTAACACAAATAAATTCATTTACATACAGTTTGATTTTGCCGATCTGGGACACCCAGCCTTAATACCAAACAATGCTTACCCGGATCGTACAACACTCTACCACTGTTAACTACTGAAATAAATATTTTAGTTGTAACTCGTAATTCCATAGCTTATTTTTCAAATAAATATGTTAAAATTTAAAACAACTTGAAAAGTAGTCACACAAATTTGCAAAAAATAAAATAAAATATGACTTGTTTCGTTCTTGCTTCGAAAAAATTCTAAAATTCAAGATATAGAAATTCAATAAATGGAAATATGTAGTTTTTTTTAAATAAGTTACAAAAGCAAAAAATGTATTTGTTTTATTATACAACGGGCGGCACGTCCCGGTTTCACTCGGGAGTAATAGAAAAGAATATCATATTAATATTAGTTTTTGAATTGAGTCAAAAGTCTCTTTATTTATAATTTCTGTGTGCCAAATTTCATCCAGATCCGTTCAGCAATGGGAACCATACATTTTACCGGGATAAAAAGTAGCCTATGCCCTATTCCAAACAATAGTGACAAATTTGATCCAAGTTCAGCCGTTATGGTACATTTATAATATTATAGTAGGATTATTATGTAAGTACATACATATCTACCATACATACATACATAGTATAGTAGTAGTAAGTACATACATATGTATGTAAATAAAAAAAATTATTAGACATAAAGAAACTCTTAATTTTAATCATGAAAATCCGATGTTTTAGCTTAAATTTTTTTTCTGTGGTAAAACCCTTTTCTGGTTCAATAGATACGCTAATTAACAAAATTGCCATATTTGGGCTGTTGAGCAACCCATAGAGTATCAAGAGCTGTCATTACATCATTAATAGGCGGTTGGAATCAGTAGTCCAAACTTCTTCAAAAATTAAGAAAATCATAATGTTACCGAAAATGGTTACCGTTGTTGTAGTGCCTGTTAACAGACTCTGTGCTTCTTGAAATTCAAGCCCATGAGCTTTAATTTCAACATGCCGGCACTATTCTATTAGTCGTACAGCACGTGGAACAATGGATTTTTTGAGAAATTCTATGGAGTCTGGTCATAACAACATAAGTCTAAAATCTTAGTTTTGAGATAAATGCGTTTTAAAGGTAGAAAAATTCCTCCAAATCCAGTTTTATTTAATGCATACCTACATATTGGGATGCAATTTTGTTTAAAATAATAATATTAACACAAATATATTAAAAAAATATTGATTATTAAGCACGTTTATTTGTTTTTTAGTGAGATATGTTGTTTTGACCAAACTGTTTTTCGTTCAAGAAAAAGATTATTTCGAGATGTATCTTTAATACCAATATTGAAATAAATTTTTAACAACGTTTTTTTATTAAAAACAAAAACAAATTTATTTCACAAGATAAGTAAAAACTAAAAAAAAAAACATTATTAAAATTCATTATTAAAAATCAAGGAACGAATAAGAGGTTTTTTAAAAATTTTTTTACTATGATTAGTTTTTGAAAATAAACCGTCGTTACACAAAAAAGCGAAGAAACTCAGTTGTGTTGTTTTGACCAAACACTTATTTAAAAAAATTAAAAAATTAGTTTTGGTCAACACAGCAAAAGTCGTTATGACCAAACATTATTTTAGAAAAAGGAGTTAAGTGTTGTTAGGACCAGATAGATAGATAAATTCTTTATTTCATCATCAAGTTTTACAATATTGTTATCTTAAGAATAAGGACATGGCAATCCTGCCGTCTGCCTGAAATGACATTTCATATGATACATATTTACAATAACTGATTTAAGTAAAAAAAGAAAAAAAAATATAACAAAACCAATTTTAAATGAATTGAAACGTACCAATTTTAGGTGATTTGAAACACAAAATAGAATTGAAATAAAAATTTAAACAATTTTGTATGACACAATGTAAGATTGAAGGTTTATACAAATGATATTAGATACAATTTTAAATGATTTGAAACTTAGCAATTTTAAGTGATTTGAAACACAAAATAAAAATAAAACAGTTCTGAATAATAGTCAAACTACAATAAGAAAAGTTTAAACCACAATAACTATTGAAATAAGAAAATATGTGGACTTTATTACAAAAAACTGTTCCGATATGCAAGAGCATGTTGGCAATATTTATAAAGACTGAGCCAGCCCGCTGCTCCATTTAAAATTTCGTAAAGTCATTGTAACGAAAGAAAACTTTCATGGAAATATAACCGACGAATTTCCTGCAATAATGGACAGACTGCTAAGAAGTGGTTAATATCTTCTAAATCTCTTCTGTTACATAAGTTACAAAGCTGAGTCAGATCGTTTCGGTACGGTATAAAGTTTAGATTTAAGATTTCAACTCTGGATCTAAAGATAATACTTTACTTTTAGGACCATTAAATATCTTTGGAACCATTTTACTTAGAGTTATGCTGGTAAGGCCAAACGAAAATAATTTTTTTTTTTAATAGTTCTGCATACTTAACTCATTTTCGATAAAAATTGACTTATGCTGTTATGACCAGACTCCATAGTTATATTGCATCGCCCGCCCTAAAGACACAGAACGTAACTACATTTTTTACTTTTTTTGACTGACTTGACTATGCTACTTTTTTGAGAATATAGCATTCTTTGTAAAGGGTGGTTTAATTTTAAGGCCCGCTGTTGAATGTGCACCACATTATAAACTTCAAGTTTTTTTCTGCATTTCATTTGACATTTCTCAAGTTCAGGCTAACTCAATTTGAACCATGGAAAAATACACAATCGAGCAACGCGTTCAAGTTATTCAGGTTTATTATTTTTCTGTCAATTTAATCGTCCAAATGTGCCACTTATTATTAATTAATTTATTAATTATTTTTGTATGCCTACATATATACAAAAATAAGCTAAAATTGTAAGTGCAGAGCTCCCAGCTTTCTCTGGGATAGGTTACGGAGGTTAACATTCTTTGTAACTGAAAAATCCTGCTACCGAAACCGAAACTACGCCTCGGATAAGTATTGATCACATGTTGACGACTTTTGGCTATTGTACCCGGACAAAGATAGGTTTTTGGAATGTGAAGACGCTCCTGGAAGCAGGAAATGAGGGTCCACACAATTCCAGATTCCTCCAATTAGAGAAAGAGTTCATGCGGTATGGGTTGGATATCTTAGGGATCAGTGAAGTAAGATGGCTGGGATCGGGCAAATACAAGTCTGCAACGCGTAACACTGTGCTACTCTATTCCGGAAAACCACCTGGAAGCGCTCGGGATGCTGGAGTTGGGCTGGAGTTAGGCTATCAACGGCCTAATTTCATGGAAGCCACTAGGTGAACGCATTATTAAGGCCAGATTCCGGAGTAGAGTACGCAATATCACCATCATTCAGTATTACGCCCCAACGGTACTCGCCCCAGACGAAGAGAAAGAAGGCTTCTACAGTCGGATAAGTGCCGTATACAACAACACACTGCGCGGAGACATCATAATGGTAATGGGAGACTTGAATGCCAAGGTTGGCAGTAACAACGAAGGGCTCAGGCACGTCATGGGAAAGCATGGAGTTGGCAGTTGCAATGACAATGGCGAGAGGTTCGTGGATGTCTGCAACGCCAACCGTCTTGTGATTGGTGGCACCATGTTTAAACATAAGACATTCCACAAAATAAGCTGGGTGTCGACAGACAGACAAGCTTCTTCCAACCAAATTGATCACTTCGCTATTAGCCGTCGGCGTCGGTTCAGAAACAGTCTCCTAGATGTCAGGAATAGAAGTGGTGCTGACATGGGGCTTGCCCGCGATCATTATCATATGGTAGCTACCCTAAGATTACGTACAGCTGCAGTTCGGGGATCGAACACGAACATCAGAATGCCCAAGTTTAACACGAAGAGCCTAAAGGACCCTAACACTCAGGGACCACCACAACAACTCAGGGACCACCTTTCGCAACATATGAGATCAATCAGTAGCACTTTAACGGAATCTATAGAAAACCACTGGAGTGCTGTGAAAAATGTTTTCAAGCTGTAACACCTGGCTTTCGGAAGTAACTTGGACAAAGATCGAGAAGAAAGAAACGAGCTAGAATCCACATAACGCATGAAGATGAAAGAGGTCCAGCGTAGTGTAAGACGTGATAAACGTAATCACACCAACGTTCTGGCCTTAGAAGCAGAAGAAGCCGCAAACAGGTACGACAGCAGAACTCTCTATAGAATAACCAAAGAACTTGCTGGTGTGCAGAGTTCAAAACAACAACCGGTTAAAGATAGAGATGGAAAGCTGCTGATATCGAATGAAGACCAACTCAGAAGGTGGAAGGAACATTTCGCTCTTGTCTTAAATCATATTTTTGACAGTAACATGCAAATGACATCTTCTGAGATATGTACCGCCATCAAAGCACTGAAGAACAAACCAAGCGATAGGCCTTGACGGCATTCCCTTAGAAATGTTACAAGCATCACCAACAACATCTAGAGAATTTCTGCAACCGCTCATAGAGACAGCGTGGGTCTCCGAATGCTTTCCCGATTTCGAGAAGGCTTTCGACAGCGTCAACAGGGAGTTTATCTGGCTTGCTTTGCGGAGGAGGGGTAAACCGGAGAAACTCATTGCTATTATCAAAGCGACTTACGATGGGTCGAAATGTCACGTCTTACACTGAGGTAGGTTGTCTGAAGAATTTGAAGTCCAAAGCGGGGTCAGGAAGGGCTGTTCCACTTGACCATTTCAAGCATCGTCAATGGTCAGAATGCTTGGAAAAAATGGCAACAGTGGCGAAGAAAATCATCTTCAGTGATGAGGCACATTTTCACCTCGTTGGATTCGTCAATAAGCAGAATTTCCGCATTTGGGCGATGATAATCCAAGAGTGAGTGTTGAAAAACCAATGCACCCACAGAGAGTGACTGTTGGTTGCGGTTTATTGGTTGGCTGCATCGTCGGGTCGTATTTTTTTCAACATGAGGCCGGACAGGCAATTAGTGTGAATGGTGTTCGCTATCGAACTTTTTATGGCCCGAATTGGAAGATATGGATGAAGACGATATGTGGTTTCAACAGTGGGAAGCTGTGGTAAATCTAACTTCAAAAATCCATGTCTTGCACTTCCTGGTCACGATTTGTGGCGTAATAGTGGGTTAAAAACCCAAAAAAATCAACTTTGGGAAAAATCTTGTTTTCAAATACATATGTATATGTATGTATGTATATCTATTGATATCAACATCCACGACAAATGCTTGGCGATACTAAAAAAAAAGCACAAAAGAAAGATATCGACCAACCAAATAAAGTTTTATTCTTTGAAAAACAGCTGTTTTAAATGTTAAGACCATATTGTTAAAAGGGGTTATATAACACGCAAAGTTTTTAAAAGTAGTTTTATTTCAATATTTATTTAGATATGAAAACAAATGTGGAAGCTTGAAACCGAAAGTGCAATATCAGAAACTGTTCTAGCGTGCCTCGCTTCTATTTTGTAATCGGGATTTGTATCTTCATTTAAGAAAAACATTAGAAGTTCTTTGTTGCTACAATTACAGTGACGTGTGCTGAGCCAGAACGTTCATTTTCAACTTTAAGACTTTTTGTGTTTGATTGCGACAACAACTGAGACAAGGCTCACCGGATTAGCGTTGTTGAACATTCACAAAAAAATCGAAGTTAAACCTGTAGATGTGGTGAATGCATTCGCAAATAAAACAAGAAGAAGAAGGGATCTAATTTGTTCACCAATTTATCATACTTAAATCTGTTTTTCATACATATGAGTTATATCAGAGCTCACTTGTGCGTCCCCATAAATTATTATTATCAAGTAATATGAGAACACACTTTGTGCCTTTACGAAAATGTAATGTAAACAAATGAAGGAAATGGGATCTATGAGAATGATGCACTATCAGCATTTATTTCCCTCTGCAAGAATTATTTTGTTTACACTATTCTTTTAAGATTTCATCATCCAGAGACAAATTAAGCTGTGTTAGATTTAGGTTGTATAAAAAGGGATCGTTCGATCTCCTTAGATTCAGATCTTGTTGACATTTCGACGTATAAACTGTAGATTTCCCCTCCACCATCACCAGTGGTAAGGGATCTGAAGTTTGATGAAAAAAGTGACGATTTTTTGAAATTTAAAACTTTGTCTTTTATTTTCTGTTCTCCGGTAGAGAACAAGTCAAAAATCAAGTCAAAAATATCACCCGCTGTCGAGATATTCATTACGAAAATCAATTTTTGACGTTTTTAGTCAATTGATTTTTCGGCCCATAATTTTCCCAGATGACAAAAATGTCATAGCACATTATAATTTAAAATTATTTTTAAGATAATAACATTTTCCATTCTTTAAATATTTGAGCCCACAAAAAATTTGTTTTGTTTTTCTATTAAAAGAAAACGGAATGCTGTTTTTTTTTGCAAATTTATACTAAGGTTGTATTATACCACAATGTACACAATACAATTTTTTCAAGTCAATTACTTCATTACTTCTTTCTGCATATTTTAAAGTTATAACAATATTTATCTCTATTCATAATTGATCTTGAGTTGAACGTAAAAAATTTCGACTCAAATATCTCCAAACAATTATATTACATCTTCAACATAATGCATTTATTCATTAATCATAAATAATGTTAAAAAATATAAAATTGACATTTTTTACAATAAATATAAAACTACAAAAATTTGTAGCTAAAATTGTTTTCCCACTACAGTATCTCGAGAAATTTCTTAAGTGTGATAATTTTTTTGTGAGTAATATTATTATCAATCATCATCAAAAGTAAATCGATTACACAGTTTTTACAAAAATTAACAAATTCACAAGTATAAACAAAATTATTTTTTGTTTGAAGACTACAAGGGGGCACTTGTTACCTTTCCTTTGATTGGCAAATTACTGTGACGTAAAAACTTCAATAAATGCCAAGTTTTTAAAGTACATATAATGGGGAGTTGAATTGAGCATTGTATATTCAAAACAAAATTAGAAAACTGAAAAGTTACAAACGGTCCTCCTGAAGGGCATAGATTCCTGCACGGAACCACAGGTGCTCCTAGAAGAGCTCCGTCAAAAAGCGGGCGACGATCTCGAGTTTATTGGGGTCAAGCCCTTTACTACGGTCAAGGCCAGACGGAAGAAGCGGAACCTACCGATCTTCCTAATTCAGTTCTTGCCCAGCAGCAAACTGGAAAAGTTGAGGAGTATATCCGTCCTCAACCACCAGGTTGTAACATGGGATACATTAAAGAGGCGTGGTGACATGCTTCAATGCATGCGCTGCCAAAGGTATGGCCATGCAGCAACAAACTGCGAAATGCAGTCACGCTGCGTTAAGTGTGGCGAGAACCACAAGTTAGACGAGTGTAAGCTCGGGAAGGAACGGGTCGAGGATAAGACCCAGCTTAAATGTGCAGTTTGCACGGCGAAGGGCACCTAACTAACTAAAAAAAAGCAAAGCAACCAATAGTAGAAGCCCGCCCACCTACGCGTGCTCCCACATCAAGGCCCGTCAATCCTCAAATTTCCTAGGCCCAGATGGCGTCAGGAAGAGGAAGCACGGTACAGCCCACGCCAAAGGCAACCCAGCCGGCCCTAGAGCCGAGGACTCCTGAGGCACAGGCAGATATAAGAAGCATGCTGCTGGCCATTCAGGGCCAGTTAGCAGAACTTCAAAACCAGATTAGGGAGCAGGCGTCTAGGGTGGATTATCTCTACTCTCGGTTGCCGAGCTTAACGCTTGTAGGTTAAGGGCGCGCTGCCGGAGAGGCCCTTTAGGATCCTAGCTGTGAATGTATATTCACTGATTAGGACCGAACGAAGAGCGAATCTGTTCCATTTGTTAAAAGACCAAAGTCCAGATGTGTTTTTGGCCAGCGAAACTAAGCTGAACCAGAAACACAAACTGACACACAATAATTACAATATCGTACGAAGGGACCGGCCCAACTTCACACAAGGGGGTGGGGTCGCTATTATCGTGCGAAAAGGCATTAATTATAAAATTGTATACAATAGTGAAGTACGCAGATTTCGCTGTCTTGAGGCATGTATCGTGTGCATACCTCTCCAACACGGGAAGCGTTTGTATGCGGTCGCGTCTTATGTACCGGAATCACCTCAGCCAACTAATTTTATCGCAGAACTCGAAAAACTTTTTCATTGCTTGTAACTGAACTCGGAAGAGAATTATTATCTCATGGCCGGTGATTTCAATGCCAAACATTCAGATTGGGGAAATCAAATACAAAATCCGCGAGGTAACCAGTTATATAACTGGATTGTTCAAAACAATGCTGAGTATATGCTCGACCTATTTGCTACTGATAGACCATCGTTTCCAAGGAGCGGTGCCTATCTGGATCTATTATTATTGGACTCAAGACTGACGATTACTGACACTGTGGGTCAAAGACCAAGAAACTGTTTGCGGACGATAGAGTACGACAGTGACCACTGCGGACTCGCCGCCGTAATTCAGCTGCCGAACGAGCTAGTGGAATTGGAGGAGTATGTACCGGTGCATTCTTACAATTACAGTAAGATGCGCTGGCCACGCTTCACCAACGCCCTAGCCAACGCACTTCGTTCGAGCAATATATCCCCACCAATTGACAGGAATCTGACAAATAACGAAATTGACAGTTACTTAGAACAAATGGACGAGACAATTCAACGGACCATTGAAAGAACAATTCCAAAGTACAAAGAACGCGACGCGACTAACTTGTACCGAAACGCGACCATAGACGCACAGACAAAAAAGTGGTCTATTAACAAGACTCAAACTCTTGTACAGACGGTTTACTGACCCGAACAATTTGGAGATTAGGGCATTGAAGTCCTCGATCAAAAACGTCAACCAATTGATCAAAAAGAACTATCGATTGTCTGTTAATTTGTATTGGGAACAAAAAATTCGGGCCGTTAAATTTAGCAACCCGAGTATGTTCCCGCAAATTAACAAGATCTTTAGAAAAAATAACGATAACGATCTTCCATGTCTTAAGCTCCAAAGGACGACAGAAAACAGAAACGTACTTCTGACAGTAGGGATAGACCCAGAGAACGCCGTCTTGGACGATGAACTATATATGATTGAAGATCCTCAGGAGAAGGTGGAGGTTGTGGGGGCTGCTTTTCAACAAGTGTACAAGGTGAATGTTTGCGTTCGCCCCAACCACGACCTGGAGAACAGAGCTCTGCTTCACCACTTTTATCTGCGGAACGAAATAACGCAATGGCGATCGGAGAACCTCGGCTTCACCGGGTTCAATGATGAACACTTGGCAAATGCCACAATCGCCGAGCGAAGTGGGACAAATTCCCTGCTAGTCTCAAAGGTAGAGCACAAGCTCATCTTCGATTCAATAAAGAAATAGAAGTCATCGGGTGCCGATGGTATATCCAACAATGTATTACGACATTTACCTCAGGAATCAATAGACATTTTCGCCACACTGTTTAACAACGCACTGAATAATGCATATTATCCAGTTCGTTGGAAGACAGCTGTGGTACATCCTCTCTCGAAAAAGGGAAAGGACACCTCCAATCCGGCAAATCTCCGGTCGATAAGTCTTCTTCCAAGTATCAGTAAGGTATTTGAAAAAATCATTAATAGAGCTCTGCTCACGTGGGCTGAGAACAACAATATCATACCGGATACTCAGTTCGGCTTCAGGGCGGGTCATGACACTATTCATGCCGCGTCTAAGCTTGTATCCGATATCCAATGGAACAAATCTAAAAAACAGTGTACGGGTGCCTGTCTGGTTGACTTGTAGAAGGCTTTCGACACCGTATGGTTAGAAGGTCTCTATCTCAAGCTAGCCACACTCGGTATAAATAAGCCCCTGTTGTATATGCTTTATGACATGCTCAATGCCAGAAAGTATTTTGTCAGGAGTGGCAATGTAACTTCTACCACCGTATTTAATATAAAAAATGGTCTTCAGCAAGGAGCCGTTAACTCACCGATTCTATTCAGCATTTACACCAGCGATCTGATAGGTAGTCTTACTCAGGCAATTGCGCATGCCGATGATCTAATAGCGTACAGAACAGCCCCAAAAGTCGAGGTCATCAAAATTCTTCTGCAGCGTGACTTCGACACGATTCAGCGATATTGCGATGACTGGAAGTTAAAAATCAACTTCCAGAAATCGGAAACTATTCTGTTTAGGACTCCATTGTCTGGAGCCTCAAGGGATACGAGAAAGAACTGGAGAAATCTAGTGATCGTTGGACCAGACCGACAATCACTGGCGAATAAAAGTGTAGTAAAGTACCTTGGCATCTGGTTGGATCAGTACTTATATTTCGATAGACATATAAGTGCTGCCCTGACCAGTGCCAGGGGAGCTTTTGCCCTGACGAAACGGCTTTTTTATAGCAGTCGGCTAGACACCAAGGTGAAAGTGATTTGCTACATGGCCCTTATTCGGCCAATGATTGCCTATGGTTGCCCGGTATGGTTCAACGTTGCCCCATCTCAAATGGAAAAGATTCGGGTGTTTGAGAGGCAGTGCCTTAGACGCTGCCTTGGATTGCACAGAACACCAGAGTCGGAGTACAAACATTACTATTCCAACCAGGTTCTATACAATGGAGCCAACATAAACAGAATAGATAACTTCCTCATAAAGCTAATTCGTGGTCACATTGTAAGAGCGATGTCCTCGAGTAACAGTTTAATTTTTGGGGCCTATTACCCAAGAAATCAGTACTACGATAATGTGCGTTTAAGTGGATTTATTCCGCCCAATGCTTTCCTCTATTTAGATAGTCGAGGGCTGATTCAGGATAGAGAGGCAGTACCGCTAATCTACCACGTCAGCCGCAGAACCGTACACAGGCGGCTCCTTTATGATCGAGACGTCCTCGCACAGGACGGAGCTGAGCGCCTTCGGTTCAGTAGGACTGTGTCCGATCGGGATCGGAGAGATAGGGTAAAGCAGGAGAACCAATTCTGGTGGTTGTAAATTCAAATTGATATTTAAAAAGTTGACCGAGTCTCTTGACCTTCGCCGGCTTACATAGGTTACATAGGCACAAAAAAAAAAAAAAAAAAAAATACAAATACAAATACAAATACAAATACAAAATACAAAAAAAAAAAATACAAAAAACAAATACAAAAAAAAAACTTCCTGTGGCTGTTCTAGTTTGTTAGTAGTTCGTCTTAAGTAGTTCGTCTTAAGTAGTTGTAAATAAATAAGTAGTTATAATTAGTCTTAACTAGTTTAAATTAGTTTTAAATTAGTTTTTATTAGTTTTAAGTTAGTTTTACTTAGTATTATTTTAGTTTTACTTTAGCTTTATTTGTTTTATTTCTTTTTAGTTTTAAGTTTTTTAAAAAAATATTTAAAACCCGATACAGAAACCACGTTTTTTGCAATTCTTCTTGGTGATAAAAAAGATATAGAAATTTAGATTTAAGTTAGTTCCTACGCCGAAAGGCATTAGCAATCAGATATTAGTTTAACTTAGAGCGTCCGCATAGGGCCAGTAAGTTAGTTGTAAGTTATTGATATATGTATATGCTAGTTTTAAGAATTTTTGTCTAGCTCTAAGTAGTTTTAAGATTGAAGTTAAATAAAAATGAATTAAAAAAAAACAAAACTAGAAGGTACTCATATACTGAAGTACATTTTTGAGAAAAGGTATTTAAAAAAAATTAATTTTTCAAATTTATATGAGGACTAGCTGACCCGGCGAACTTCGTACCGCCCTATAATCAAGAAATATCTGTTACCTATTTATCTGAATAAAGTTAATTTCTTTATTAAGTACCTAAAGCTGACCCGTGATTGTATATTAATTGGTATATACCTATATTGGCATAAAATTTTCTTGAATAACTTTTGTAGCGCCAAATGATGTCATTTGAAAGCAATTATTGTATTACTGGATATCAGTTAAAAAATGTCTAGAATCTGGCCCATTTTCGAAAACCAATGAATGTAATGGCTCTGGTGGCGGTACCAACGACCTCAGTTTGACTTGACCGTTCGAGCAACACAATCCAGGGGTTTCATTTTTAAACTTTAATGCCTTGCAATATTGACAAACAACGTTCATTGGTCCAATAGCAACGATATGCAGTGTATTGTAGTCAATGCAGCTCTATAAGAGTTAAACGCAACACTTCTATTTTGTTAATGTCGGTTCCATCGATTCCGTTCAATTTCATTCCGCGTTTCACGTTGCTCATCAGTTTGATTTGCTCTTGTATTTCTTTGACTTGCAGCATTACGGGTTCTGTGACTTAAGTTTGTACGTCTAATTGCCGGCATTTTTAGAAACAAAAATTCAACTGAAAATAACAAAATACTATAGTACCTATTCTTTTGTAAAAGTATGAAAATGGTCTATCAAAACTTTGAAACACTATATTAATTTGACTAACCTTGTTGAACAAACACTTCACAAATGAACACACACTACAAATTATCCTATGGAAACCAATGTGAAAAGTACACTAAGAAATGGTAAATGAATTATATAAGTATTTTGTTATTATAACTCCGACCACAGACCAACTCCGACCGTTTTATTTGCAAAGAGCATTTAAACTACAATTCTTTGTTTTTAATGGCAACTACGTGAATATTACTGCCATAACACATTATTTTATTAAAAAAGTAAAATCTTCTTGTTTCATGTGCAACTTTCGTAATTTTTTCTTACATAAGAGACTTCTCCTAATAATAACAAATACAACAAAAAAAGAATTAGTGAAATCGGTTGAGGCCGTTCACGCATGATGCCGTGACCAAGGGAAAACGGGATTCATTTTTATATATAAAGATATGCTAACACCAAAAATTTAAAAAGTGGAAATAATTGAATTATACGGTATTTCGTTCACTACAAAATAAATTTAATTAATTTTATAGCGTCAACAACACGTGGTAATTATGCTGTTAAAATGTAGATATATGACACGTTCGTAGATTTATCATAGCAGCGCCATCTATTGATTACTTACTCAACCCAGTCGAAAGGTATCGACATCTGTTAGAATCATTTGGAGTTAACAGATAATTGTGACTGTCAAATAATAACAGACAAATAATTACCAATAAATTAAAATTGCGGCTATAATTTGAGATTTAAACTATACTATCTCTCAAGTTGGATCGAACTGCACATGGTGTGCGAATTTTATTATAATCGGTTAAGTGGTTTAGGAGTCCATTGAGGACAAACATTGTGACACGAGATTTATATATATTAAGATAATATTTATAAAAATATTTATTATATAAAGGATAGTGGCAAAAAATGTTTGGGAGTTGGTCCTGGAACCAATAACGTCGATTCATGTGTCATAAGAAAGTTATTTCCGCAGAGATCAACTTTTTATATTGCAGATCATCTCAACTTGCTGTGAGAAAAAAGTTATAGGCAATGCAAAGTTATGTTTATTGTTATAAACAGAAAATTAACGAAGTTCCCAACTAAATATTTTCCTTTTTAACTAATTTTTAAGAAACATATTAAGTAAAATTTTCACTTTCTAGATGCTGTTTAGAAATACATATACATATACATTTTTCTAGTTTTTAGTTTTTATTAATTACATCAATCAGAGATTACAATAATCATCTTGCAAACTACATAAAAATAATAATATATCTAAATACAAAATGAATACAAATAATAAACATACATAAAGTCATAATAATAATAAATAATTAATTTCTATTATCAGTTGTATAAAAATTGAAACACAAGTTTTCTTTTTAATGTGCCTCTACTATAGTGAAAGTTAAAATCAACTGAATTATAGATGCAGTTAGTTTCCCTAACACAGTGAGTTATAGGCTCATTAAGTGCATAGTTCACCCTATGGTAACTTACACGCAAAAAATAATACTCTCTTAGTTGGCGGGATGGTATATTAATATCAATTAGAGATAAAAGGTGTGGACAGTTAATATGATGGGACAAAATATCGCAAATAAACAAAACAGAGAAGATTTTGCCTCGATTCTTAAGGCTGGGTGTCCCAGATCGGCAAACTCAAACTTCATGTAAATGACTTTATTTGTGTTAGTGACCTTTTTTTGTCATGAATTTCATGGCATCGCTAAAGTAGGAAAATTAAAAAAAAAAACAACAATAATAACCAAAGAAAAGGACAGTCTGTGCTGTATGTACGTTTCCTTTCGATTTCAATATTTTCTCAAAAACAGGTCCTGATCTCGTTTGCACTGAAATTGTTTTTGTTTTGCCAAAGAACAATAAATCCCCTCTCTATTGCCACAAACAAAAATCTAGTCAAGTATAAAAAAACAAAACGATCATGACTTCTGCTACATCTTCAAACTAAAGGGTGCAAGAAGTAGGTAGATAAACTACTCACAATATTGTTCTGCATACTTCCCACTACTCGAATTGGACGTACACTTGCTCTAGTCAACACATTGCCAAAAAAACTGGTTTGTCATTACATATTCCTCAAATTCCAATAACCGGTTTTTCTATTGCATTTTCTGTTCTTTATGCAGAAAAGAAGAAACAACCAGCAATATGTAAAGCAAGAACAAAAATATTTGAGAGCGGGTGGGCGGTGCTCATTTCTTTTCCAAATGAAAAACAATCTTTCGAAGCGCATATTTCGCAGTGGAATTTGTGGGAACTGAGACTTCTATGTGTGCGTGTAAAAAGGAAATTGAAAGGGAAAAACACCAATTTAGACACTTTTTCAAAAATTTATTTAAAGAAAACCATCACCGCAATTAGAATTTTTGAATTGGAGAAAAATAGAAAAAATACTAAAAAAAAATAAAAAAAATAAGAAAAATATGCACAAGCATTATTTTCTCTGGAAAGCTAATTGTTATTTGGGCTTTTTCAATGAACATTTAAAGGGTTAATAATTTTTTTTTCATAAAAGTAATCCGTCACTCCCGAGGTAATTAATTAAGCTATTCAATAAAATAAAGAAAAAAAATATAGTTCAAAAGGCTAAATAATGAATGAGGGATATTTAAAAGTCATCGAAAAAAAAACGTTTTTAGCGTTTTTTTTAGGTTTTTTTGTTTTTTTAAACTTTAGAAGTGAATTATTAAAAAAAAATGTACTTGTAATAAAAATATTTGAGACTGGCTTTACAATAATTTTTGTTTTAATGAAAAATGTTGCAGATTAAAGAAGTTATACCTGTTCAAACACGCCAAACCCATTGAAAATTGCATTAGATTGGACTAATTTTGTGCCCATAAAAAAAATTAAATAAATTAACCCTGCAGTCGTCGCGCACCAAAAAGTTACACCAGTCGTCGCGTGGATTACATATGTAATCCATTCAAAAATTTAAAAAATAAATAGGATGGTTTAATTTTTTTAAATTTAGTTTGCTTCAAAATTCAATTACATATTACTTAAAGTAAACAAAATAATTTTTTTTTCTAAATGCAACAAAACAAAAATAATAAATATAAAAAGAGGCTGGGTGCGACCCACACTGATAACTTCCCATTATGCATAATTGTTTAGTAAAAAAACTGTCATTTCGACAATTGCCAAAAATATACCATATGTTGACAATTCTATTATGAACAAAATAAAATAAATTTGAAGTTAAAATGATTTAACACTCTGGAAATATTCAAGTCAAGAAACTACTTTTGACATTTTTCGGCTAACTTTTTTAAAAGTTTTTTAATTTTTGTAAAAAAAACTGTCAGTTCTATATGTCTCAAAATTGTAGCGTTTATGAATAATTGTATTTTGTTTAAGCTTAAATAAATTAGAAGCCAATATAGTTGCCCATTCTGGTGATATTGAAGTCAAAAAACATTTTTTACCAACTTGTGGTAGAATTTTTTGTACTTTATTATTTTTTGTAAAAAAACCGTCAATTTAATTTTTTCAAAAATTTTACCAGATGTCAAAACCGACATTTCACATCGTATACTTTTTTTAAACATAATATCGATTTTCCTTCGTTGTATTTTAAAGCGCCAAAAAATTTTTTTTTAGTTTTTTAATTTTAAAAAAATAACGGTAAATTGGAATTTTTCCAAATTTATACCAAATCTGTACCGTGTCACATTGTATACAATAAAATTTATTTGAAGTCGATAGGATTATCCGTTCCTGAGATATTTGCGATAAACCAAAATTTTAACTGTTTTTTTAAAATGCTATAGTGAAGAAACCGCTCACTAAATTTTTATGAAAGTCCTTTCTGCATCTTTCGAAGTTATGACCTATCGAACAAAATTTAATTGGAGTCGATAACTTTACCCGTTCTTGAGATACCGTGGACGAAAAATGGTATCCCGAACGTACGAACGTACGAACGTACAAACGTACGTACACACGCACGCACAGACATCTCTCTAAAAATGATGGATCTAGATTCTAGGTACCTTGAATCGTTCAGATATGTCAAAAATTTCAATTTGACAAATCGGACCGATTACAATAACTCCCTATGGGAAGTTAAAAATTAAAAACTTGGGCGTTTTTCATGGAAAAAAAGGGTCTTCAGTTTAAAATTCTGTAAAATTCAAATAAACTTTAAATTTCTTGGCTAATTATTGATTTCTAAGAATGATAAACATATTATTAACAAATGTATCTGAACTAGTCAAAGAAAACAAATTTTTGACATTTGCCATATGATCGGCCAGTGCAAAAAATACATGCACCAGTCGTCGCGCGGATTACAATAGTAATCCACGCAACTTCACAAAGCTCTCGTGACCCAACCACCCACGACCCGGACTTGCGATTCACTGAGCGCACGTACCAACTATTTAACAGTAAGTACTAAAAGAGACGAATCTCCACTACTAGTTTTTCGGGAATACGAAATTTTGCATTAGTGGATTACAATAGTAATCCGCGCGACGACTGCATTGTTAAAGTCAATCCGTCACTCCCTTAATTAACTTAATTTCTTTTGAAAACACCAAAAAAATTAAATAAAAACTTTTGTTATACCATAAATAAATGGTGCATTTTAAACTACTACCAAAATAAAGACAAAATTGTAGTTTGTTTCACTCTCAGAATTACTATATTATACATTTAAAAATTATAATGATGCAGTGTAGTAGCCCTGTTTATTTAGAATGCATTAATTTTTATTTCAATCAATTAGCATTCGAAATGTAAAAGTTATCGCTTTATTTGTAACATTCCAGCCGTTTTTTTAGCTGGCCACCCAGCCTTAAGTGACTCTAAGCCGATTAGTTGACATCTTGTAATATACGAGGGCATTTCAATGTTCCAACCAAGTTTCTGTACAACGAACCATGTGAATTTTTTTTGGATACTCTCTAATCTATTTGAATAAGTATTGTAATGTGGGTTCCAAACCACACAGCAATATTCTAAGATAGACCTAACATTATGCACAAAACAGAGATTTAAGAGTGTAAGGGTCTGTGAAATCTTTTGAATTACGTTTGATAAAACCTAGCATGGAATTAGCTTTGGCAGCAATATATTTAACATGCTTGTTAAAATTAAGTTTATGGTCAAAAACCACACCGAGATCCTTCTTTTCATTGACTCTTTCAAGAACAGTATTGCCGATTTTGTATTCAAAGGAAATTGCCAAGTAAGAGCGATGGAAAGAAAAGCATTGACATTTGCCTACATTTAATAATAATTGATTAATCCTACACCATTCAGTAAGGCTGTTGAGATCATCTTGCAAACGAAGGCAATCATCTTTTTGGCTAATGTATCTAAAAAACCTTAGATCGTCAGCAAACAAGAGACAAAAAGAATTTTAAAAAATATCTGGCAGATCGTTGATGAAAATAAGAAAAAGGAGTGGTCAGAGGTGACTATCTTGAGGGACGCCTGATGACACACATACGGGAAAAGAAAGAAAATTGTCAATAGCTACAAAGGTAGGATGCAAGCCAATTTAAGATATTAGAATGAAATCCGATTCTTAAAAGTTTCTTCAGTAAAATTGAGTGACTGACTCTATCAAAAGCCTTTGCGAAGTCGGTATAGATTACATCAACTTGGTACCTTTCCTCAAGTTTATTAAGAACAAAACTAGAAAAAATAGAAAGGTTGGTAGTTGTTGACCTACCGGAAATAAAGCTATGCTGGAAAGGTGATATTATTTCCTTGAGAAAATGGACGAACGAATCAAAACCATTACAAATGAACTGGAAAAAGTGCGAAAGATGAAAGCTCGAGAACCTTCTGGTGAGTGCTCAAGGAAGAGAGAAGTGAATCCTCCAAGCTTTGATGAGCAGATTCCGTGGTCAATCTACAAGAAACAGTTTGAGGCAGCGGCGTTAACAAACGGCTGGGACGATCACGAAAAATACATTGCTCTTACGCTTGCTTTAAGAGGATCTGCTGCTGAACTGCTACAAACCATCCCAGCGGAGAAGAGTGGCGACTTCATAGTTCTGGTAAATGCAATCGAACAGCGGTTTGGGGATAGCCACATGACAGAAGTCTTCCGAGTTCAGCTTAACAATAGGACACAGATAAGAGGTGAAACTCTGCAGCAGCTTCAGGCAGATATCGAGCGATTGGTTCACCTGGCATATCCAACAGCTGGTAACGAGATAGTAAATCAACTTGCTGTTGAAGCCTTTGTGAGAGCTGTGGGCGATATAAATCTCCAAAGGGCTATCCGCACTGCCGGAAAGCGAACACTACCAGAAGCATTGGCTTTCGCTCTGACGATGGAAGCTGCAGAACAAGCTTCCCAAAACGTGCATCGCGTAAGGAAAATAGAAGTCCAAGAATGTTCTTGTCAGAAGGCTACTGTGGAAAGGAGTCAGCGAGACGGACCAGCACGATGCTGGAACTGCAATAAGACTGGGCATCTACAGCGACAGTGCAGATTACCGCGAAGAGGAACCGCATGCCAACACTGTGGAAACAGAAGTTATTCAAATGGTTAAAGTAACACCAACAATGTTGCTTCCGAAGTTGTTTCCCACCCGGGAAACGAATAAGAACCAACTTCGAAGGGCAGAAGCTGGTTTCTGGTATCGATGGCCCCAGAAACAACATCCAGGTTTCTCAAACGAAACGTGACAACAAAAGCCTGACCGTGGAAGCAAGTATAAACGGCAACAAATGTGTGGCTACCATTGACACCGGTGCCACGGCGTCCATCATACGGCAAGACCTCGTTAAGAAGGTATGGCTCCACAACACCAACAGCTATCGTCTAAGGACTGCAACTGGAGAGGCCGCAAAAGTTTATGGTGAGGTAAGTCTTAAGATCCGCATGGCAGAGTTGGAATTCTCTCACCTGTTCCTGGTAGCAGATATATGCGACGAGTGCATTGTCGGCGTCGATTTCATGAAAGATCACGGAGTAATATTGGATATCAGGAACCAAGTCCTGAAATATCGAAACATCGAGATTCCGATGATCTATGCGACTAACTCGTATGAGACCTCACCATCTGTGAAAACCGTCATCAATGAAGATCTCACTTTGCCTGCTTCTTCAGAAGTATTCGTGTGGACGAAATTTAAGGGTAAACCTGGCAGCCATCGATACCTCATGGTCGAACCAGCATCTGTAAAGTCCTCCCAAAACGTCACCATTGGGAAGACTCTTGTGAGACCTTTAAAGAACATGGTTCCGGTACGAATACTGAACATCAAGCCGTATGAAGTTAAACTTAGAAAAGGTGAGATTGTCGGACAATGCGAATCTGTATCAGCTATAACAAGGATCAACGAAGAAGAGTCAAGGCAGTCCTTGAAGTCCGAAGAGCTGAACTCCATAAAGACGAACATTCTCAAGTCATCTAATCTTCGCCACCAACAACGAAGAACTGCAGAAGGTCTCCTCGAAGAATTTGCAGACATCTTTTCGTCACCGAAAGGTAAATATGGCAGAACGCAACTGGTGCAACATCGAATCAATACCGGGGATGCAAGGCCGATTCGTCAACCTGCAAGACGCCTTCCACTAGCCAAACAAGGAAGAAGGTTTTATCGAAAACTCTAAAAGCCCTTGGGCGTCTCCAGTGGTCCTGGTAAAGAAGAAAGACGGATCATGGACTATCGAAGGTTGAATGATGTGACAAAGAGGGATAGCTACCCTCTGCCTAGGATCAGTGATACTCTATACGCAATGGAAGGAGCACAATGGTTCTCAACTTTGGATTTGAAAAGTGGTTACTGGCAAGTCGAAATCCATCCTGAAGACAAAGAAAAGACAGCATTTTTAACAG
This sequence comes from Scaeva pyrastri, assembly GCA_905146935.1. Classification (NCBI taxonomy): domain Eukaryota; kingdom Metazoa; phylum Arthropoda; class Insecta; order Diptera; family Syrphidae; genus Scaeva; species Scaeva pyrastri. Next base: position 37,384,704 of record LR989928.1, read on the forward strand.
GAAACGGATTGTGGCAGTTCAAAGTGATGCCTTTTGGACTTTGCAATGCTCCAGCGACTTTTGAGCGCCTAATGGAATGCGTCCTGCAAGGACTCACATGGAAATCTTGTCTGCTCTATTTGGATGACGTCATAGTATACGAGAAAACATTTGACGAACACTGTACAAATCTGAGAGCCGTGTTTCAAAGACTTCGAGAAGCCCACCTCAAGCTTAACCCAGAAAAGTGTTCACTCTTCAAAACCGAAGTGAAATATCTGGGACATATCATCTCATCCCAAGGAGTAAAAACGGATCCTGATAAAGTTGACACCGTGAAGAATTGGCCAACGCCACAGGACAAACACCAACTCCGAAGCTTTCTGGGTCTAGCCACCTACTATAGGCGCTTTGTGAAGGACTTTGCTGGAATCGCCAAGAGTCTACATCAGCTAACGGAAAAGGGAAAGCAGTTTAAATGGTCTGGTGAGTGCGAGCGCAGCTTTCAAGAGCTCAAGCAACGCTTGTGTAATGCACCAGTGCTGACCTACCCAACTCCAGGAAAACAGTTCATAATTGATACTGATGCCAACAATGTCGGGATAGGTGCTGTACTATCGCAGGTGCATAATGGCGAAGAAAAGGTGATTGCCTATTACAGCATGGTACTCTCGAAGTCGGAAAGAAACTATTGTGTGACCAGAAGAGAACTTCTTGCACTGATTTTGGCAACAAAGCACTTCCATAAGTATCTCTATGGACAAAAGTTTCTTCTCCGAATTGACCATGGAGCACTTAAATGGCTTTTGAATTTCAAGAATCCAGAGGGTCAAGTGGCAAGGTGGATTGAGAGGCTGCAGACGTACGATTACGAAATTCAACATCGAAAGGGGAAGCTTCACTCAAATGCAGATGCACTGTCTCGGAGACCATGCAAGCAAGACTGTAAGCATTGCAGACGACAAGAAGAAAAAGAGGTGGTTACTGTCCAACGAACCAGAGCCGATCCCATTTATGGCTGGAGCAACGACGAGTTGAGGAAGGCTCAACAAGAAGACTCAGATATCGAACCCATCCTCGCTTGGAAGGAACACCAGGAAAAACCAGAATGGGCTGATATCTCCGATAGAAGTCAGACCCTGAAGGCCTATTGGGCACAGTGGGACTCGTTTCATGTCCAAGAGGGTGTCCTTCGACGTAAATGGGAATCAGCAGATGGAAAGTCTTATGTAATGCAGTTAGTCTTACCGAGATCGAAGGTTATGGACGTTCTGCGAGAGATGCATGGTGGAGTTTCGGGAGGCCATAAAATGAAAATAAGGATGTTCAGTGACCGAATGAAGACACGCTACGATATACGAGCGACAACAACAGAGTTCCAAGCAGGAGATCGCGTGTGGCTTTACAATCAACATCGACAAAAAGGGTTGTCACCGAAACTTCAACGGGACTGGGAAGGTCCATAAACAGTCATTACAAAAATCAACGATGTCGTGTACCGGATACAAAAGGGAGTCAGAGGAAAACCTAAAGTTGTACATCGCGACCGGCTACATCGCTACAGTGGTGATGAGAACGATGGATTTGTTCGGGACGATCAATCCTAAGGAGGGGACAATGTTATATGTATACACTCTTTATCTATTTAAATATCGTGTTATACTAGAATAAAGGAGAACTCGCTTCTTTAAGCATCGAGAAACATCTAGTGGTTAAGAGGGGAACTTGCTTCGTTAAGCTTCGAGAACAACCTATTAGATTCTCGAACCGATTTGAGGTATATAAATAGGCGCTCGGAAGCAAAGCGGATTATTATTGATTGTGAATTGCGATAAAGTAAAGACTGTGTTTGAAAAGTAATAATTAAAAGTGTTGAATAAAGAATTTTTGTGAGCGATTTAAAATAAAGTAAATTTTTGTTTTTATTTACAAGTGTAAATAAGTTTTAACTATCGGACCAAGCCGAAATATAACAGTATAATGGTATCTATGGGTTCAGGCTGCTTATCGCTGTTTAAATTCATAAGTGCTTGTTCTACTTCAGAACAACTGATAACTAAACGTCCAATGTTAATCACACTATCAGCATTATTGATAATATCAGCAGACTGTTGTTGACAGGGACTGGAATAGTTGGATTTAAAGAATTCAGAAAATACATTACAAATTGTTTGCACATCAGTATAAGTTGCACCCTTATATTGCATATTTTTAGGAATTCCAATGTTCTTTTTTTTGTTTTTTATGAATGTCCACAAGCATTTACTATTCATTTTTAAACTAGTTTCAACTGAAATGACATAACTTTTTAAAAGAAATTTGTTTAAAACATTGAATTCCCTTTCGAGTTTAATATAATTGTCCTTAATTGAAGAATTATTGGCTGATTTTCGAAGAAGTTTGTAAGCTTTATTTTTTTTTTGTTACTTAAATTGCAAAGCCTTTTGTTAAACCACGGGGGCTTTGAATTGCTGTTAATTTTCATTTTAGGCACACACATATCAACTGCACGTTTTAAAGAATCAATACAAAAATTATAAGAATTTATAATAAATCGGATTGATTAAGTTTGAGATGCCACGGAATACTCGACATATAACTCGCTATGTTCTGAAAATTAGCTTTTTTATAGTTAAATACAAATTTATTACATTTGTTTATGGCATATTCGTAAAATTCAAAATTAATATCCAAAGCAATATGGTGAAAAGAGTTAGGAACAATAGGGTATAAACATTCTTCAACTTGTATTTTTAGTTCTTTATATACATAAACAAAATCTAATATTCGATTTAAGCTATTTAAATCATAACTCATAAATGAATCAATCAGTTCGATCTCATAATTATTTTTAACTTTAAAAGGAACAAGTTGTAAATCTTCAAAATCACAAACCCAATCAATGAAGGGTAAGTTAAAATCTCCATGTATAATAACATGCTGATTCTCTTTTAATTTATGTATATATTTTCGTTGAATATATTTTAAGAAAATATTGTTCTTGGGGGCCCCATTCAATTTTGTTTCTTTCAATAATCTGACATTATGACAAAATTTATCATAAGTGCCAATTTTTTTGCAACATACTTTTATATGAGCTGACCGCCCCCTCCGGCCCTACCCTAGTCCGCCATCCAGTGGGTACATTCAAAACGCAAACACAGAAATCTCTCTTGAAATGACAGATTTATAGATTCAGGGAACTTTAAAACGTCATGATTTGTCAAACATTTCAATTTGACAAATCAGATGGTTAACAGTATTAAATAGAACTGTCATTTCTGTCAAAAAGAATTTATCTTGTGTCAGTTCTTCACTTATTGATTGTATATTGTGAAGGTTGATTTGTTTTTATTACATTATTGTATGTATGCAGCTACATAACTGTACAAAAATGTTTAATTCATATTTTTTTTTCATTAAAATATGCTTGTTGTTGGACATGATGATGACTTTTTTACACCTCACAGATGTTTTTTCTACCATGAAAGTGTTATTTTTATACTTAATGTTTATTTTAAAATAAAATTTTAATGCAATTTCTTGCTTTCTTTTGTAATAAAAATATGTTTATTGTATCCTCGTTTTGTATACTCTTTTTCAATTCTCATTTGTCCGGGAAAGTCCCGACATAGTGTAGGTACTAGTTTAATCTAAACATATGTGTCTGATGGCAACTCTATTTTAAAGGATATTTATAACTTAAAAATACTGGGTTGCCAGCACATAATTTGATAGTATCGAGTTTCGTCGATCGTAGCCCAAAATCAAAGAAATATAATATGTACATACAAGTTAATAATATGTATAAATTTATCTCAACTTGCAACTTCTTATTTTCCCACGTTGTCCCACATTCCCATATTTCTAATTGCATCTACTTATTTTCCCACGTTCTACCACATTCTCCCAATTTACTTATTTTGCACTTCCGGCACACGCAGTGTCAAATAGCATTAAGTTTTAGGTAATTTAAGAAAAGCTTTAGAATTAAGAATGATATATAAAATAAAGTCAGTTCAAAAACAGAACCCAAAGACGAAAGGTCTATCTTTTACTGGCGCCCAACGTTAAAAAATTCGATTAGTATTGTGTGCTCCGAAAATCTTTGAATAAAGAGAATAGAGCAAATTATAAACCACAAAAACATCGACCACGGAAGTAACCATAGAAGAATCCACACCTAGAGAAGAACCCGCAAAAAAAAACCAATAGAAGATGCAGATACAGTTATTTATTGTGTAATTATTATTAATTATTTTATTTTTATACAATTTGTGTGCTTAATTATCTATTACCATCCATATTCATTGAGTTTAAATATTTTTAATTTTGTGACTGTGCTTAGAATTATTGTGCTTTAAAAAAATTTCTGAAATCGCGCAAACTATAGCATCAGCCGTGCGGGTAGCTGTGGAAGCAGCTTGTGAGACAATGGTGAAAAGAATGGCGGATTTGGGGGTAGAAAATAAAACAAATAATGATAGGTTAAATGAAAAAATTGTCGAGCTTTCCGAAAAATTAAATTCGATTCAATTACCACAGACAGTTGTTGCCTACCAACCCATTTCTGTCGCGACACCCGAAGTAGTATGTCAAATATCACTCGATGTAGTGAAATCCGTTCCAGATTTCAATGGTGAACGTGCGAGATATATTTCGTGGCGTCAAGCGGCCAAGACCGCAATAGCACTATTCGATCCATATAATGGATCAGAGAGGTATTATCAAGCCGTTGCAATAATTAGGAACAAAGTTGTTGGATCTGCCGATTTAATTTTATCGTCATTCAACACAGTTCTAAATTTCGAGGCAATAATTGCTCGTCTTGATAATTCATATTCTGACAAACGCCCACTACACGTACTCGAAAACCAAATGAGCATTCTATGTCAAGGACATTTGTCGATCTCTGAGTACTACGACAAAATAGAAAAACATCTCACGTCTAATACCAATAAAATTTCAATGGAATATTCAGGCAATAATGTACTAATTAACTCATTAGCATCAAAATACAGAGCAGATGCATTGCGAGTATTTATTTCAGGCCTTAACAAGCCTATTTGCAATATTTTATTTTCTTCTGGTTGTGAAGATCTGCCATCTGCATTAGCGAAGGCACAGGAACTTGAGGCTAACCAACACAGGTACGAATTTGCAAGAGCATTTGATAAAAATGTATCATATGCTAGTACAAGTGGTTTTCCAAGAAGCAACCCCCACTATAAACGTGTCGTTCAAGGAAAACCTCAAGCCCCCCAAGCCCAAGTTTCCTCGACTGATAACCAGCAGAAGCAAAACCATCAATCAGAGGCATACGATCATATGAGCGTTGACAACTCGCCAATATACAGACGCAGTAAAAAGTCGCAAGTTCGACCAGCAGCGGTGCCAGAGGGTAGTCACAAACAATCTACCAGGCAACAGCCGCAAACCTTTGAGAACAGGGCACCGAAGCGCTCACTTGAATCCGACAGAGAACTAATTTTCTAGACGAATACGAAGACGATTATGAAAACCTCGATGAGGAACATGAATATGAAGATCAGATTCATTTTTTAAAATAAAGTCGGCTTTACCATTTGTTGAAAAGAAACTCAATGGCAAAACTGTATTGAGAATCCTAGTAGACACTGGTACAGCCAAAAACTATATCAAACAAATTCCTTAATTAAAAGTAGTTCCAAATAGTAAACATTTTAAGGTTAAGTCCCTTCACGGTGAAAATAAAGTAACTCACAAATGTAAAATACAATTTTGTGGTATAGTAACAGAGTTTTTTATCCTCCCCCAATTAGAAACCTTCGATGCGATTATAGGGTATGATTTTCTCACGCAGATAAAAGCGCAAATTGATACAAAACGTTCTTCGTTAATTTACGAAAATGGGGAAATGGAAATCAAATTTTCGGAATGCGAACAAATTAATAATTTAGATATCGATATGAAAACAATTCCTAACACCGTCAAAAGTGAATTTCAGGAACTAATCGAAGATTTTTCAGAAGTGTTCGCCCAACCGGATGAGAGATTACCTTTTAATACAAAAATAATAGCAACCATTAGAACAATAGACTCAGAACCAATATATTCAAAACCAAGACCATACAATATGGCAGCAATTTCTTTTGTAAATAAGGAAATTAAAAGACTGCTGAGTGATGGAATAATTCGGCCTTCACATTCCCCGTATAACACTCCCATATTGGTAGTAGGGAAAAAAGGCATTAACGAAGACGGTACTCCCAAATCCAGGTTAGTGTTTGACTATAGAAAGTTAAATGAACGCACTATACCAGATCGGTATCCTATTCCAGAAAGTTCAGTAATCCTTTCAAATTTAGGACAAGCTAGATTCTATACAACAATAGATCTAAAATCCGGATTCCATCAAATTCTCCTAGAAGAAAAGGACCGGGAAAAAACTGCTTTTTCCATTAATAATGGAAAATACGAGTTCTGCAGATTACCTTTCGGCTTGAAAAATGCTCCCAGTATATTTCAGCGAACAATAGACAACATATTGCGAGAAGACATAGGCAAATGTTGTCATGTGTATATAGATGATGTTATCATTTTTTCGCAGACAGAAAAAGATCATCTAGAAGACATAAGAAAAATATTTTCTAAGCTTTTCAACGCCAACATGCGAATATCTCCAGAAAAATGTAAATTTTTTAAGCACGAGGTTGCATTTTTAGGATTTCTTGCCTCTGGAGACGGCATTAAAACCTGCCCAAATAAAGTCAAAGACATTGTAGACTTCGAATTGCCAAAAACACTTCGTGCACTAAGATCTTTTCTTGGTCTTTCTGGTTATTACCGTCGTTTTGTTAAAGATTATGCTCAAATAACCAAACCCTTAACAAAATACCTAAGAGGAGATAACGGAAATATAGGAACGAATAAGTCTAAAAGCATCAAAATTAATCTTAATACTGAGGCTATATGTGCCTTTAATAGAATAAAGAACATTTTAGCCTCAGAAGATGTTTTGCTATTCTATTCCGATTTTCAAAAAACTTTGGATTTGACTACCGATGCTTCATCACAAGCAATAGGTGCCGTTCTGTCTCAAGGTGGTAGACCTATCACAATGATATCTCGAACTTTGAGTAAATCTGAAGAAAATTTCGCTACGAACGAACGTGAAATGCTAGCAATAGTTTGGGCATTGCAATCTTGGAGAAATTATCTATATGGTGCGCCCGATATTCATATCTATACAGATCACCAACCGCTCACGTTTGCGATCTCTGAAAAAAATCCTAATACCAAACTGAAGAGATGGAGAGCATTTATTGAGGAATATTCTCCAACCTTTCATTACAAACCTGGTAAAGAAAACAAGGTAGCAGATGCACTATCTCGGCAACATATTAACACGCACTCTACCTCCAGAGAAACGGTTCACAGCGAAGAGTCTTTAACAAAAGTAATACCTTCAGTAGAAAATCCAATAAATTGCTTCAAAAATCAAATCTTCATTAGTCAAGGTTCTCAAAAAAGCAAAAAAGTTAAAATTCTTTTCCAAAAACAGGTTAGACATACAATAACATTCAGTTCCATCAGAGAACTTATCGAAATAATGCGTGATGTTCTTCATACGCACTTAGCCAATGGAATCCACTGTGACATTGAAACTTTAGGAAAGATACAAAATGACCTCATGATTGCTTTCCCCAAAGTAAAAATTAAATATGCAAAAAAACTTGTTCAAGATGTGTTTAACACAAACGATCAAGTGGAACTTATCATAAACGAGCACAACAGAGCTCATAGACTACCAAAAGAAAACTTAAAACAAATAATCTCAGAATACTATGAAGCTATGTAACACATACGCTTCTAAATGTAAAATTTGTAAAGAAAATAAATATCAGCGTAGACCAGCCCATTATCCGATCGGTGCAACACCAATTCCCACGTATGTAGGACAGATTTTGCATTTAGATATTTACAATACTGGTCGAAAATATTTTATAACATGTATAGACAAATTTTCTAAATTTGCCATTATAAAACATATTCCATCCAGAAATTCTGTTGACATAAAAAACCCATTAATCGAAATAATTTCCCAATTTAGAAATACGAAAATAATAGTTATAGATAATGAAGGTGCTTTTACATCAATTGCAACGCAAGCATTACTAAAAAACGTATTTAACATTTCTACACATTCTGTACCAGCACTCCACAGTAAAAGCAATGGACAAGTCGAACGATTCCATTCGACTCTTGCTGAAATAGCTAGGTGTACAAAGGATAGTACAACAGATATTGTTGAATTAATGCTACTATCAACCTACAAATATAACAACTCAATACACTCGGTAACAGGTTATAAGCCTTCAGAAATTTTTCACGATATCTCTAAAAAAATGACAAATGCAATAATCTCAAAATTAAAAATTAAACAAAACAAAGACCTTGAATTCCACAGTAAAAATACCAAGGCTAAAAATTTTAATCCAGGTGAAAAGGTATATGTAAAAACTAATAAGAGAATTGGAAATAAATTATCCAAACTTTATAATCAAAAAACTATTCAGGCTGATTTAGGCACAGCTGTTGTAATTGAAGGAAGACAAGCGCATAAAAATAACCTAAGATAAAACTTTATTTCTAGATTTATGAAAGTAAGGCTAGGCGCCGCAAAAATTGTTGACTATTCTTCAGCGCTATTCATTCCTATTCCTGCAGGAGAAGTTGCCATTTACGAAGACAATTTCTATCTTAAACATAATACAAATTTTTCGGAAATTGATATAATAATGTCAGAAAATAGAAATGTATTAAAGGAAATCAAAATCGAAAGATACAAAGAAATGCTGTTTCAGGATATAAATGAAATTGAACGCTTGTTAACATTACTCAGACCTTCCACATTGTCAATCCATTAATTCTTAGCACAGAGGAAATAACCGATTTAAGTGACTTGTTAAATATTGCCGATGTAAAAATGTATTACCATTATAATTCTTTAGTTTATTTAATTAAGATTCCAAAAGTGGAAGAAATATGTACGAAATTATTCCTGTAATTCATAACACAAAATAATAGATTTAAGTTCGAATATTTCAGCAAGTTGTAAAAAAATTCAATATCCCTTAAGTACTTGTAAGAAAGCTCCTTTATATTCCTATTGTAAAATAGATTCCCAAAATCCTTGCCTTTCCCAACTCCTTAATTATAATACGGCACACTGCCCCACGACTCATGCTACCGACGCACGACATCAAAAACATCGAACTCGTAAAAAATGGACTTATAATAGCCAGGGATGAAAACATAACTTTAGAAGAAAAAGGTCAGCGTATCGTCCTGAATGGAACCTTCCTAATAACATACGATGGTAAAATCAATATCAATGGCAAACAATTTTTCACAGAAAAGTCTATGGAAGTGAATCACCTACCAGCACCAAAACGAACTATTTTGAATGAAGTTGTCTTTAACGAAAAAATTACGCTCCCGCGCTTACACAAGCTGCACATTATGAACAACCAAAAAATAAAAGAATTTTCCATTACGCTCGAGACAAGCAAATGGATGCTATATGGCACCGTAGCTATACTTGCACTTGTGATTTTCGTGCTGCTTTACGTTAAAATTAAGCCGAAAACTGTTAAAATCACAACAAAAACAGACAATGTTTCATCAGCTTTAGACGAAGAAATTTTAAAATTACGCGTTATGAACATCATGAACGAGGACGTCCAGTTTTATCTCCCGATTTGATAGGTGACCCCATGGTAGGCTCCCTTACTTATTGTATAGTTTTTTTTTATTAAATCATAATCATCATCAGCTCGACAACTCTAGTCCTGGCGTCATTTAACAACTCTCTTCATTTATCCCGATCGCGACCGACCGACGCACGAAGGCGTAAGGGTAATCATACCCCCTTAAGTGACAGTAAATTTAAGAATAAAAAAAAAATGATCTGCGAGCTAGGTGACCAGCCCACCGAAGTCTACCGAGCTTACGATATCTTCTTCGAGGTAGATTGCAAACAGTTCATGATTGTATCGTCTTCGGAATCGTCCTTTCTCACATAGTATAACCATATTTGCAAAACCTTTTGGGGTTTGATCACATTTTCAAGAATCCCAAATAGTTTTGGCACGTATGCTACATGTTATTTCTCTTATTTGGCTAATGGCTGACAGCAATTTGAATTAAATAAACAAATAATAATAATTGTTGAGGAAACAGGGAGTATATCCTTTCTTAGTACGTACATAGTTCAAAAAAAAATTCCGCTGAGATTGATAAGTGCTACACCTAGATACTGTTTGTATTAAAATGTTAATAACTTGTTTTCTTTTTTTAACTTACCATATCAAACACCATTGCAATTATAGTATGACACACAGTTCCCATTATTTGATATATAATATAGATTTCGTAGATGGGACTTTTAAAAATATCCGAACCGAAAGTAAACATGGTCCTTATTGGGAGAACCTTTCGATAGTTAACTGCAACGGGGAAGAGACAGTATCCAATGCAAGCTCCACCAACTAACAAGGATCCAATGACCATAAGTTTTTCGGAAGCCTTCAAACTTCTTTCTATCTGAATTTTGTCTTGATATTGGAATGAAATTTGTTCTAACTTTCTTATGATACTACGAATTTCAAATTCCTTTGTCGCAACCATGATAAATTTATATTGCATAAATGCATAGGTCAAAGAAAATGTCCCCCAAATAAAAGCTTTTTCAGTGTCTCCGTCCTTTAAGTGAAGGTAGCATCCACTTAAGACAGATGCAGTGAACGCCCAGCCAAAAGTGATAAAAACCTTTGGAATAAAATTTGTTAAATTTAAACACACAAATGTGCATGTGGGATAATATTTTACATTAAATCTATTAATTAGTAAAAGAAAGTCCAACCATTTGTACTGACTTTTACTTCTCCAAAGGCCAGTAAACTTGAAGAATGTTGTTGAAGATTGAAAAAAATGTTCGTCTGTAAAATCTTCTGCTTTATTTAAAAACATTTTTTGTACTATTTTGAGTTTATAGAACGGATTTTAATATTTATACATATTTTAAAAATAAAAATGACACACAATCCCAGTTTAAAATGAAAGCAATTAAAACAAATTAACATATTCAAATTATCTTATTTCTTTTAGAGTAATTACCTAATTACTCCATAGTTATTTTAGATGGGGTGTAGGGCTTATGAGTTCTTGTAAAACTTTTAACTATACCTAATTTAAATAATATGATGTACTTTTTGTTGTTTTAAGAAAATGCAAAATTAATAGTAAGTTACCTGAAAAGTTTTTCAAATATAATATTGTATTATCCACAATTTTAATTGATTCCAATTGAAAACTTAATACCTTTCATGGAAGCCTAATTCAATTTTCAGGGAAGTTTTAAGTGTGTATATTAGGGTGTCCGTTATTTTCCAAATTTTTTGGAACGTGCGAGAAAAAAATATTGTGCAAAAAAATGTATCCGACGTCATTAAAACGTGGTGCCTAGGTGCATAGGAATTTAACTTAACATGTTAATTATTATATATTAATTAATAATAAAATAAAAAAAAGAAAACATTTTTCAAAAAAACTGTAAACTAATTTTTAAAAATAAATTATAATTTATATCGATTTTTAATTTTATTAAATATTTGGATTTGTTTTTCCTTATCTTACCTTTTTTACACTTTAAGTTTTTTCTCTCAAATTCAACTTTGAATTTTTATTTTTAAAATTTTGTTGTACATAATTTGTAAATCAATTTTTTTTAAATACTTATTTTATTAGAATGGAAAAAATATTTGGAATTACCAATATATTTTACGAGAAAAAAATATAAATTACAAAAACTAAAATTCTCATTCAAATTTGTATGGGGGATTATCGCGTTAGAGGGCACGTGTAAATGACCTCGGGCAATTTTTTTTTCCTTAGGACAAAACAAAAAAGACTGGAAAATAACGGACACCTTAACACATATGTATGTATCTGTACATAAATGTAGTAATAAGTAGCTTTTAAATTCAAGCCATACAGCATTGGTTGTTTACTAAAGCAAGGGTATGCTGCCGGGGTTGTGAAATACTCGTATTTTAAAATGGTAGTTATTTCTTATTAGATTTTCTCGATCTTCGATGATATGAAGAAACTATACAGGGTGATTTGTATAAGGTGCACCAAACCCATAACGAGTAGGTAGGTTGGATTAAGACAACAAAAAAAAAAAGAATCTGTGGGACTTTTCTACTTCCTCATCCATACAGCTTCTACAGAAATCATTTGCCGGAGCTCCAAGCTGTAAAGCATGACTGCCTATTAAGCAGTGACCTGAAAGGACACCTTATGACAGAGCTTATGTGTAATCTACCAATCGAGAGGAGTTGCTTTGAGCGCTTATGATAGCAACAAGCTTTGGCCAAATTAATTTTGTTGCCAGAAAAGTGGATGTGTTAGACCACCTGTGATTCACCTTCCTTTATGATATCTTATTTTAGCATAAATTTACATGTAGCTAGTAGTATACCGATATTAGATTTGTTATCTATTAAAGGTGATGTTGTTAAATTTTTGCCAAGTTCGTCTTCTTTGAAATTACCTGGAATGTCTCTATGGCCCGGCAATCAGATCAGGTGAAGGTTAATTAGTCGGCCATCTCCATCAGAAATGATCTACAATTTTGGGCTACGATTGATTTTGTGGAGATGGAGACAGATTCAGAGAATTTTATGACAGCTTGACTATATCCGAGAAGACGAGTATATTGTTAAACTATATCACGTTTTCCTTGAGCCAAGGAGAGGACTTCTTTGATTGCAAAAAGTTCTGCCTGGAAAACACCAGTGTTTGACGAAAGGAGAGACTTAGATTTAGTCTGTCTGAGTATACGCCTCCTCCAAACTCTTCATTTGCAATTCCTTGCAGTCTGCCATACCGCTACACCATAAGAAAGGATCGGTCTGATAACCGATAAGATAACCGATAGCGTGTTATGTGGGTCTGTAATCCCCATTTGTTACATACATATGTTTTTTTTGCAGGAGAATAGGGCTACCGTAGCTTCATTAATTCTTTCTTGTATATTAGGTTTCCAGCTTAATTTCTTATCTACAATAAGGCCTAAGTATTTTGCTTTATCCCAAAATTTAGGCGGTATTCCGTTTATACAGTGAGGTTCCATACATAGACTTAGTATTACCTTGTAAAGAGAACAATTTCTGTTTTCTGTGGGCTACTAAGTCCACAACTATCTGACCATATAGTGAGATTATTTAAAGCATTTTGTATTAATTCCTTTTACTGTCTTGAGATATTTTCCTGATACTGCTATAGCAATATCTTCTGCATAAGCAATCACTCTGTTCCCCTCTCGTTCTATTGTTCTAAAATAGTTAATAGTTCATTTACTACTAAGTTCCAGAGGAGAGGCGGTGAACCTCTACTCACTGTTCTTAGGGTAGCAAATACGCTCAGTTTAGAGTTGATCATTCTTCTTATCAGCATATTATTTATCAACTCACTGATCGATTTATCTGCCTTCATTGAAGACAGCGCAGATGTGACTGCGGATGTGCCTACGTTGTTGAACGCTTCTTCTATATCTAGGAAAACTACCAAGCTAAACTCTTTTTTGAAGAAGGGAATATTCGATTTTACGAACTAGTTTATGTAAAGCGGTCTCTACAGATTTCCCTTTATTGTAGGAATGTTTAACATTAGATAGCATTGACTTATCAATGTTTGCCCTATGGTGCATGTCAATCAGTTCAAATGTTTTCAGAAGGAATGATGACATACTTATATGTCTGAAATCTTTAGGATTAAAATGGCCAGCCTTGGGAATAAATACAACTTTCCTTTCTTTCCAAAACAGGAATTATTTTGTAATTCCGCTGGAATTTTTTCATCTGACCCTGCTGATTTATATGGTTCAAAGCTGTTTGTTGCACAATTTAGTTTTTCCTCTGTAATCAGGTATTGAGGAGTGATTTTATTGACGTCTAAGTGAGTGTCAGTATTATCAACAAAAGGATCGCTACTTGGAAAATGTGCATCCAGGAGTAAATGGAGTGATTCTTCACTTGAGTTTGTCCAGGAGCCATCAGAGTTTTATTAACTACTAGGCATGATTGGATTTTTGG